>JAJTUV010000333.1:1200000-1552500 GCA_021653895.1 Mastomys natalensis
TGTATTTCCTTCAGTTAAAATTGAGAATGTACTCCCATAGATTATGCAATTAGGTTGCTGTATATAAGAGGTTTCTGAAGAAATAGAAAAAAATGTGTAGGAAATTAATTAATGTTGTTTATTTTGATCAGTCTTTCCTCAGGAAATGTCTGGTACAATTTTGTTGGTAGAATTCACTTGCCTACCCACACTTTAGTTAATGTTTCTTCCTATAACATTTTTGTATTTAATCAATAAAGTCCAAAAGGAAAGAAACAAAATCAAATGATTAATTATATGACCAACTGTATTTATTCACCTCATAAAAATGATAAATATATCAGATAATAGGACAGTCAGTGGATAATACCACACATACTATCAAACATATGTGAGTTTGTCTATATGGAAAAGAGAAGGATAGAGCTAAATAGTCCCATTAGGTAAATAATACATGGGAAGTTAGCAAATAAAAAATTCTAAATATGTGTGAAACACAACCAACTAAATATATATTTACTTAAGAGGCCCCACATAAATCTATGCTAAAACATTCATGGAATATTAGTATGGAACACTTAAAGGGCATTTGGTCACACATACCAAACACACAAAGACTGTGAATGAGAACTATATATCAGCTAATGTTGTCTTTTCACAATGGAATGTGTGACCCTCAACAGAGGCAGTTGAATTAGAATAAGAAGAGATGACTAAAGGACTTGATATTTGTGGTAAGACAATGAAATTATGAACATATTTTTCTTGGATCCAATAAACAATAAATATAATAATCTTGAAGCTGTTGTTAAAAACATATTTAGCAAAAACAAAAAAGTAATATGAATATACTGTTCCCTTCATCAAAAGAAAATTGGTTTTCTTTCTTTCCAGTGAGGCATTTGTAATTAAATAGAAAATCCATTCACTCTTTTATCTATTCACTCAGCCCTGTGTTCATTCATTCATTCATTCATTCAAAAAAAATGACAGAAATTCCTAAACTCATAAAGAAAATAAAGAGTCTGAAATACACAGAGTAGTAGGTCAAGTGAAGAAAAGTAGGCAGAGAGGAATGTGGAAAGGGGGTAACTTATGATCAAAATAAAATGTCAAGGAACTGAGATTGGGAAATGAACAGAAATAAAATTGATTAAGCGAAGGGGACAGCAAGTTCAGTGTGGAATTATTTCCTGACAAGTGTCAGGAAAGATGAGCAGCCCAATGGGGCAATGAAAGAAGAGGTCAGAAGGTGAAAGGATAAATCTGAGAGGCTTCAGGGATCCCTTTGCTCTTCCTTCATCTTACTGTCACAGTGTATTGGATGCAGATAGGCTTTAGCTCTTCCCTCTTGTGGTTTTGCATTTTAAAATAATTTTTACTTAATAGAAACACTACCTATCATACATAAAGTGTTTTTAAATGCGTGTACTTCATGGATATACTAAGTCAAAATGATAAAAAAAAAAAAGGTGCACAACTCACATACTTAGAATATTTATTGTGTGGATAGCTGTACTCTTAGCAACATTTAAGGATATAAAATGCACTGCTGCTGATGTTCCATGTTTTGTAGTTTGATATTGTTTAGACAGTGTTAACAGGTAGCACTCACATACACTGTAAATGGCACATTTCTTCACCCAAACACATCCAGCAGATTTATTATGATGAGCCAAAATCTTAAAAGATATTTCATACTGTATTAATGTTGATTTTTCTCTGCACTTCCACTCCCTCTACTGGTTATGACAACTGAAAACTTGGTATGTGAATTTGCTGTGGCTTCAGCTGGAATAGAAGCAGGGTCAAAGAAGCCATGGCTATTAAGCTCAACCCTGAAAGGGAGCACCAATCTCTGACCTGACCAGAACAGAGATGTGAATGCTGCTGGCTACAGGACCAAAGATGTTTATTTTGTCATTTTGCCTTTTTCCTTAACTGGCAACTATCTATATACCCTTCATTCTGTTCTTTTCAAGGTGCTCCAGCAAGCTGAGAGCCATAGGTTCAGTACCTGCCTCCACTTAAGGTCCATGTATACCTTGGGACAGCAACAAGGCCAGAAGGCTCATATACAGCGGGAAGAATTAATTGCCACTACATGTCATAAAGAGGAATCTGCCCTGAAAAGAGACCTTAAGGTGTCAGTGACAGTAAAACTAACAGCATTTTGTGTGTGCGTGTGTGTGTGTGTGTGTGTGAGAGAGAGAAGAGAGAGAGAGAGAGACAGAGAGAGAGAGACAGAGACAGAGACAGAGAGACACAGAGACAGAGAGAGAGACAGAGACAGAGAGAGAGACAGAGAGACAGAGAGAGAAAGAGAGAGACTCTATATTGTAATTTTAAGGATAGAGCTGCCAAGAAAATTTTATTTCAAGATCTTAGAAGGTAAAAAATATCTATATTTTAATAGGGTAGCACAAGAGTGAATTCTTGGTTTTTTTCTTTGGCTCTTTTAAGAATCTGTCTATTTATTCATTTGTTTATATTTTAATAACAACAACAATAATAATAATAATATTATTATTATTATTATTATATTGTGCCTGTTTGTATTCTAATGGCAGAAAAAAAAGAAAAGGTGTGAATCTGAATTTGGTTGGGTGGGGAAGTGGATAGAATCTGGGAGGAATTGAGGGAGGGGAAACTGTCATCAGACTATATGGTATGAAAAAAATCTGTTTTTAATAAAAAAGTAAATTCTAGCTCATGTTTGTTATGATTAAGTCTCAGAAGTGTTTATGTTATTGTTCTAAAGTAATTTTAAAATCTAGTTTTATAAAAATTTAGTTCATTTTACTGAACAAATTTTAGTGAATCTCAAGGCCATCCTTCGTTTCTAATGACTTTCCTCTGAAACTGTGAAGAAGTCACAGTCACAGTCTTTACCACAGCACTTGCTCCATGGTTGTTATGTGTGTGTTGGGGGTGGGAAGCTGGAGTCACTTAGGGTCCTATGCCAAGTCAAACAGAAGAAACTTGGCAGTAGCTTCAGGGGAAAAAAAAATCCACCAGCTTGCTTAGTGCTTACTTAGGTCAAGCCTTTCCTCTTCTCTCACATTCAGTAACTAACACTCTAGAGAAAAGCAAATCCCTTTGACACACACCACCTTTCCATGGAAAAGGAATGGAGACAAGACACCCATCTGTTAGGGCTGTGCTTACTTGTGGCTCTATTTGCCCTGTAGGAGGAAAACAGGAAGAAGCTAGAGGAACTTCTGGTACTGTCTTCTGTCCTGAACATAACATAGTAACAGAAGTGCAGTGGTGTTTATGAAGGGTGGAACAAACAAAACAAAACAAAAAATTGAAACAAAAAAACAATCAAAGAAAACATCTCCAACAATAACAAAACAAGATGGGTATCTTGTCTTTTATGGATGCTGCTTGCTACAGAACAAAAGAAGTTGATTTTGTCACTTTGCCATTTTTCTTGTATGACAGTTATCCATACTTTTTTCTCACTGTCCTTTCTAAGGAAAGTTTATTGAGGGGCTAGAACAATGTGTTATTCTATATAGAATCTAGTTCTATCTTCTTAGTAACCAAGGTTTTTAGTGTAGGGTTCTGAATAAATATTTGCTGAGTAAAAATATTAAAGAAGAAATTCATTTAAGTTGTTCTGAAAGCATACAAAAATCTGTAATTCTTTTTATTAATAATAATAACATTAATAATCATAATTGCTATATTTATTAAATGTTTTTCAATTCTTGAGTCTGTGTTAAGCTTTACAATATTATTGCATTCTATACAACCTAGTGAAATTGGATACCCTATCCTAATTTCACAGAAAATACATCTTGAGCAAATTATTCAATAAATTGTCTGAGAACATTACTTAAATAACTTATATTATCTTCAGTTATTGTTTTATAAAATTCATTAGCCACATAGTACAGTGATACTGGGAAAATAAGGTCTTATTTTTATTATTCTGAAACTCTTAAGACTTCTTTCCAAAATAGATGGAGGCCACCAACCCCAATGATTATGGACCTTGACTAGCCTTATGTCTACATATAACTTAGGACAGGGACGGGGTCAGAATTTTCATGGAAACTTGGATAAACTTAAACTACAACTATCACCATTTGAGGAACATATATATGTTTTGTACATACCTGTTTGTATGTATGTTTGCATGTTTGTGGTTGTGTGAGTACATGCACATATATATGTGACTGTGGTGGCCCAAGGTTGAACTTAGGTGTCTTCTCTGATTTCGTTCTACTTTCTTTATTGAAGCAGTGTCTTTCATTGAACCTAGAGTTTACCAAATCTGGATTGGTTTACACTAGAGAACCTTTCTGCTTTTACTTTCCAAGTGTTGAAATAATAGACACCAGCCACCCATGCACAACTTTCATATGGTGTCTACAGAATAAAACTCTTGTCCTCATGTTTCAAGTGAAGCACTTGATCTACTGAGCCATTTCCCCAGTCTCCACTGTCAAGTCTTCATAACCGTAATCGTGATTAAGGAAAGCATAGTTTCATTTTTGCAGAGATTCAAATATCTGGGTCAAGTTTGAGGAGCCCTTAACTAAGTGTTCACTAGCTTAATAAAAATATTCTGTCAAAAGATACAGTTGCAGAGATAATCAAGACTCACAGCCCTGATGACTGAATTATTACAACCCAGTATGACAAAAGATTGATTAGTTATGTATAGAAATATACCTGTTTAGAAAAGGGAACACCAAATATCACCTGACATTAGCCTCAAATGTCTTCGCATAGAAGGGATTTTGGCATGTGTATGAAAGAAAATATGAGAAGTAGAAAGCAAAAGGAACACATTAGAAGGATACCAAGTATGCCTATAGAATAAAAATTGGCCCCACTAAACTCCTAGTTATTCATCTCAGCATCCTGGGATTTATGTGTATTTTAGAAGAATCCAAGGGCAGAGTTATAAAATGCTGCAAAAGATCATCAGACATTTTTTCTCTAGGAAGTCATACAACTGAGACAAAACTGACTATATAAAGACATGGTAGGGAATGGATGAATTATGTTGGGTTGGTTGCAACTAGTTAGTAGAATCATCCAGAATACTGATGTACTGAGTACTAGTGTGGGTTAGTCCTTCATAATCTGTTGGTTTCAAAAGACCCACAGGAGGGCATGTAAATATATCAAAGCAACTTCTACCCAAGCCCTGACTCCCCAGTTGGAAAACAGCAAACACATACATCTTCTGAATGACAGAATTACTGTGGTGCCACTGGAAACAATGGAACTTAAGCATTTATTTTCTGCTCACTTGGACCCCAGACTATTAACTATGAAGTTATAAAACAAAATTGTAAAAGCCTGTCTTGGTTCTTAAAAATAACCTTTTAATTCATTTAGCCTTCAGAAGTAGGAGAACAAAACAATTACATATTTTTATACATTTGATTTTTATTTGTTGAAAATTTCATAGACTACTATATTTACATCAGTTTTTACTGCTTCTACTCTCTCCAGTTCCTCCTATGTATCCTCCATTCTCACTTCTTTTCAAATTCATGGCCTCCAAAAAAGTAGTTTTAAAATAAGTTTTGGTTCAATGATTGAAGTTCCTTCAAGTCATAAAATTCTAAAAAACAAAACAAAACAAAACAAAAAAAACTGTTCTTGAATATTAATCTAAGCATTAGCAAAAATTTCCATTTTCTTTCTTCTCAAAAATACCACTATATATCCATGAGCTTATAAACCATTTCAAATGTATTTCTAGGTATTTTCTGAAAAGCTATTAGTGTAAACTTGGTGTGTGATGATTATTAGCATAAGTTCTTAAAAGAAAAAAAAGAGTATTTGCTATATATTTAATGTCAAACAGCTAATATAAATAATGTAAAGATTGCTGTGAGATTTCTTATTAGTACATGTGAGGTTCAGTTTTCTTTAATAATTCCAGTTAAAAGACACACATCTAATTGACACAAGAATACACCACTTTCTTAGCTCTCTAGCAAGTCAAAGGGCTTGTCCATTTTCTTGACATTGTGTTTACTTAAATGAGTTTATCCAAAGAAAACGAGCAAGGTTGCAGGCAGCTTAGAACAATGTTGTAATTGTCACTAATTAAGTGCGCTCAGCTGTGTCTATATGGGGGGCAACTATTTACTTGCCTTGTAGATACTCAGCTGGAGGAATATATTCTGAAACTTCTTGCATTTAACACTTTTATAACTATGGCAAGCAGTTTCCAAAGCTGACTACGAGTTCAGCCAGTAACTAATCAGCCACAGAATTATGTGACTGTAGAACCTAGTACTGGAATCTAAATTCCTACTTTCATGACCATAGTTTTATATACACATGAGAGTTAATTTTTGCCACGATGAATAACAACCTTAAGTAATCGTTACTTAAGCTATGTCATCTATGCTTCCTAGATGACAAAAAAAAAAAAAAAAAAACCCAAAAACTAGATGAATGTTCCTCTAACTCTATTATGCATATGACTCTCCTGAGCATCATATTAATTTCAAAATTGAATGGTGGAGGTTTTCAGTGAGTGAAGTCTTTGCAGGAAACACACAAGTCTATACTAAACATCAAGGGAAACCTCGCTTCTAGTGAGCCCACAACTCTGATGTCTCTCTCATAAAGCCTTTGATTATGAAATAGGCTTTACAGTAGGTCATATCCTAAGATCACAATCCAGGGATATTTTTGTTATCATTCTATAATATTGTTTATACCAGTGAACAAGATAATGGATAAGAGTCTAAATTAAATAAATGGATAAGAGTTTAAATAAAATAGCTTTTGAGCTATTTTATAAAGTTTGAAAGCTTACATGTGCATAATAAACTGTAGGAATCAGATTCCTAGACTGTATGTTTATAAACTTAGCATAAAATCCTAAATAGGAGACCAACAACAAAACAACAATACACACACAAACACAAAACAAAACAAAAAAATTTTTTTTCACTGTCACTACCAGTCCTGGACTGTGAAGGTCTATGTGAAATACTATTAGTATTATTTTTGTTCATTTATATAATTTTTTTGCAAATAGAATGAGCTTTCAAACTTTTGCAAACTTTTTATGGGTTCTGTTTTGATGATTTTCCTCTGTATATTCCAGAATTCTAGATACACACTTAAACTCTCCCCTTTTGCTTTCTGTACACCCCCATTCCAAGGATCAAATTAAATCAAATATTACAGTAAAAATCTTGCTTCTGGAGCCTCTTTATTTAGTTCGATTGTACAGTAAGTTCTGTGAACAGCAGAAGTGCACTCACAGAATTTTCAGAGGGTTACTTTAGTATCTACACTCAAGTTCAAAATCAGTTTCACTATTTCATATTCTTAGCATTTGTGTGCCTTAAATGACATACCTACTCTTGTTGTTGTTGTTGTTGTTGCTTCACTGTACCAATTGCTAAAGCAATAACACAAAAGATTTTAACAAAACACAATATATTTACAATTTTTCTTTAAGGGAGTAAACAGCATAAATGAACATAAAACACAGGTTTCTAATGTTGTTTGAAGCATAACACAAAGGACTGAAGAAGGGATTTATGTAGCTAATGCATTCATGATTGAACTGTTTGTATATTAAATATGATGTTAGGATATAAATTAACTTAAGCTCTTGAAATTTATAGATGAATTAAAAATGTAAATCTACTCAGAAAAGGCTATTTATCTCATTCGTTTGTATGGTAATTGACGGCTCATAATGAAATAATCTGATGCACAGAGTCCAGCTAAATTAGCCCACCAGTAGTGCACTGTCTTGAAGTGACTTCACATCCTCATTAGAGCCACTCTAATTTCTAAAGCAGAATTAATGCAATTAGTGATCAAATCAATACATATTGATCAGTAGTTTCTTCAATATGGCATGAAAATATCAGGTCAGAGAAAGGGCTTTTTAAGACTATAGAATTAATATTTAAAAAAAAATCAAAGTAGTAAAAAGAAAGCCAAATTTGTGCAATGTTTCAGTTAGCTATTATTCATATGTGGAAGCAATGGTTTCATTGTTATTCGGGTGGTATTCATAATTATGTGCTAAAACCCAACCCCTTCGCCCCACTGCATCAATATGGCATTCATTGTTCATATAGATTTTTCTCTCTGTAAGTATCCAAAAGCACTTTTCCCCCTCATGGTGCAGAATTTCAGATGACTAATCACTCAAAAGCATTTCTCTCTTTTCACATGCAAATATAAGCAAGATTTGGAAGAAGAGTAAGTACTTGCAGGCCCTGGACCCAATGCCTATCACAGGAGGGGATGATTTCTAACTAAATGTATGCAGGAAGGACTTGAAGCCGGGAATGAAAATCAAAACACATTGGTGGAAGTCAAGGGATGCTGCTTTTTTACATACTAATCAGCTTATTTCTGTATGAAATAAAAATGAGAGACACGGAGAAGGAAAAAAAGTGGCAGGGGGCACCTTGCCCCCAACCAAACCAACTGCAAAGTATGGTTCAGCTGGCTTCTGCTGAGATTCACATACATAAGGACACTTAGGACAGATTGCCTGCACTGCTCTAAGAGTCAGCAGACCATGTATATCATTGAGTCTTTTCGGAGTAAACTCAGAATGTATCATAGGCCAGATCTGCCTTTATCTGGGGAGAGAGGATCCAAGCCATATGACTGTGTGTCATGGTAGTGGTAAGGTACAGTCACAACCAGTCAGTTTGCCTCTGCATCTCAAGGACATGTTGGGAGGGCACATTTCCTAACTCACTCAGGTCTGCATTTCAAGAAGCTTTAATACATGTGAGTAGATTCCCTATCTGTTCCCAATAAATTACAATTGCTTTCTTTAAAAGGGGGGAAAAAGTAATGAGGTTTTTCTTGCAATTTCCACACAATGTAAACATAAAGATTTTCATGGTGTGTAAATTGATAAGCTGTCATTATACAGAAGAATGACAAAAGAGTAACATGAATAGGTTTTATGTTTTGTAGGTGGGTCCTGTTTATATTGTGAGTGCTGTCATAGATCTGTTTCAAAGACAGACACTGCCCACCAGTGCTGTTCTCAGTACTTCTGGTAAGCCACTTTGGCATGCAGTGTCATAACTAGAATCACAGATTTTCAATTATAGTGTGTTGTTTGTGAAAACAATATATTTGTATTTTTTGTACGATTTTAAAATTCTCTGAAAGGTTCAGTACAAATGTTCAGAGGTCCTTTTCTAATAGGACATTGCCCGTAGGTTGTTCACCCATCATTGGCCCACATGTGAAAAAGGATTCCATGAAAAAAATTGAAGAAAGACTTCAACTCAATCATTTTGTGTGAAACTCGCTGTATACTTTAGAATAATGAGAGATTTGAGAAATATTTACAGTAAAAAGACTGTTACACATCATTTTTAACTTTTATTGCCTTTAATTATTTTTTTTATTTGGTTTTTCGAGACAGGGTTTCTCTGTGTAGCTCGGGCTGTCCTGGAACTCACTCTGTAGACTAGGCTGGCCTCGAACTCAGAAATCCGCCTGCCTCTGCCTCCCAAGTGCTGGGATTAAAGGCATGCGCCACCATCGCCCGGCGCCTTTAATTTTTATTTCTGAGAATTTTATACCTTTATACAGTAAAATATGATCATATCTACCCTTCACTTCCTGCCACATTTCCCTTCTTGACTGGAAAAAAATCAAGGACCACACAGAAGCTGAGGGTCCTTCTGTACTTTTCTTTCTCCTTCCCCATTTTTCCAAGTGACCTTCTCCAAATGTCTCCTCTCAATGAATTGCTTTTCTGGAGAGTGGGTTATTTCTGTTTGTTGGCAGCATTGATTTGAAGGTAATATTTTCCAGAGAGATGATTTCCATAGGACAGGTCAGCCACTACTTCCCACTCAACACACTGTATTCAGTGTTTCTGATTATCAAGGCCACCAAACCCACAGTCAGCTGACACTGCCCTAGGATGCTCAGTAAGTAATGACATTTAAAGAGACATTGGAATCTCTGAATTTTCCACCTGCCTTCTGTAAAGCTCTAGAAGTCCAGGCTTTGAAGTTATAGACCAAGATTTCAGAGTTGCCTCTTTAGAAGCTGAGAATGGTGCTAATTTTGACTTAACTCTATGTTTGAAATTACTTCCTATGGACATGCAATAAATTTTTATTCTAAAAGTGATAAGAATAATGGAAAGAAAACTAAGGCATACGGAAATGGAAACAACAATGAATTATTGTTTTCTAGAGGCTTATCTGAAGGTCCTGTCTAAATGAAATGCTACCTTATTTATATTTCACAGCTGTTTTGCACATTCTTGTGACTCCTAGCATCCCAGAGTTGTTTGCCAGTCTGTCAGAACTCAGGCAAGAAGTAAAGGACAGACTGATCTTATCTGTCTTATCTTATTTACCTTTTTACCACCAGGTAGATACCCTAGATGGTAGGTATATGGAGTTTGGCCTATTTTCCAAAAATGTAATGGTGGATAAGGGTGTCTGGAATCTACCGTCCAAAGGTCAAATCTTCATTTTCTGGAGACTCGAGTAACTCAGTTAACCCCTCTGTTCAAATTTTCTCAATCTCAAAATAAAAATTGTACCTTTTTTATGGGATTATTTTGAGTATTGATGAGTTAATTAATTATGATATATTTAAAATAATGCCTGGCCCATAGTATGCATGTCTATTAATTTCCTTTTGACAATATTCAGTAATTCCCTAAGCCTCTATTTCACAGATATAAATGAGGTATAAGTAAAAACTCTTGTGGTGTCAGTCCAGTGTCTGGAACATCCTAGAAACTCAATGGACAGCTCCTAGGTTACATTTACTGTGTATTAATGTATCTGTGAAACTCCTAAGTAAACTGAGAGGAGGCACATAGTTCTCTCAATCTATTTCTACTTCTTGTTTTGCATGAAGGGGTTTAGGACACATGCTTGCTTAGAGAACTCATGTTAAATAGCAGGGAATCCTCAACTCAGTGGTTATTTTACTCAACCCTTGTTCTCAAAAGCACTACACACTGTAGTGTACATATCTGGCTGGATCTTTGAATTGGAGATAGGAAAAGAGGTCCATTTTTAATGGCACTGAAACACCAAGTAAACCCAATTTACCAGTGTAGTTATTTCTCCTGGTAGACCCCAGAGAGCTACTTTCTGTTGTTAATTGGAACTTCTAAGCCATTTTTATTTACAAAGTGTTTTACAGTCATTGTTATTGATGACTTATAATCCCCTCCTGAATTAGGTGTCAGAATGAAGCTTTGACATGGGCTGCCCTCTCTGAAAGCTGGGGCAGAAGTGGATAAATTTGCTCACCCCACCCTAAAAAGCAGTCTGGGTCTCTATTTGCTTTGTTTTGGCTTGTCAGATTCCCATTACCTTCTCCATGTGCTCAGGTGGCAGTTACACTAGAATCCTGGACAAAGAATCTTTGTGGGAGGAAAGAGTGACACGGAATCCACTTAGCGATTCTTTTCTTAGATCTGCTCCTACCTTAAAAAGAAAAAAAAAAAAAAAAAAAAAAAAAAAAAAAAAAAAAAAGAATTGTCCATGCAGCAGTAGGACTTTAAGCACACTTATTTTGTTTTTTAAAAAGGTAAGACAAATAACTGCCTGTTTATTGTTAAATTTGTAGTGCCAGTCATGATGAGCATAAGGAGAGTAACACTTTTGTCAGCGGGGTGCTTATCTGTTTTACTAGTTCAGAAGGACTTGATTGATGCGAAAGACCAAGGTCTCAGTAAAGATAATTTAGCCATTTCCATACAGTTTATGCGTGTGTTAGTTGTATCCTGCAGGGGAGTCCCAGGGGGTGGCTTCCTTGACCTTCTCTCTAAAACGTAATGCAGAGAGATTCCTCTAGGAACAAGCCCCTAACAAGACTAATGACGCCTTCCACGCCTATTACCATTCTGAGCCCAGGAAGGAGGTTTTAGAGATGCAGAACCACATTCCTCCCTTGATGTTTCCATGATCTATTAAATGTTATATGGCAGATAAATTAATCATTAAAAACTTACTGTTAAGTCTTTACAAATAATAACCAGGTGTACTTTGAATATTTTTTTTATCTCAATTATATTTTGTCTATCACTAAACAGATGATATACAGCAGCTTGTTTTACTAACAACTGAGCAGAGAGACTCAAGAAAAGGAGGCTCTTTTCTTTCCTCCAGCATCCTCCCTTTTTTATTTTCTTTATATTTTTAAAAAGTTATAATTGCCAAAAAATTACACGCATAAATAGTTGAGGGGAGCCAGGCTCCCTTTTTAAATCTGGCTTGCTGGAGGGCAAGCATGATGCATTTTCACTGTTCTCCGGTTTGATTTATTTCATGCATTCATTGCTGCTTAGTATTCAAAATTCCTGATCCAGGGACCTGCCCTCCATCTTGTGTGTGTTAGCAGAAGCTGTGATGCACTGAATTCCACTGAATGTCATCTCTTTGAATTATGGTGGGATGTCTTCCTAGTGTCCTTTTTGTAACATCTGCAGAACTAACATTTTTCTACAGTTCCAAAGAAAAGAAAGAAGATGGCAAGAAATAACATGACAACAACAACAACAACAACAACAACAACAACAAAGAGAAGACAGTACAGCAGAGTTAGGTTACTTTGTCTCATTGCTTTCTATAAAAACAGATCTTGCATATTTCAATACTTCTGGGCAAATGATGAACAATAGACATTATCTAAATTAATTCTAAATCCTGGAGCTATACTAGGAATATGCTTACTGAGTGGCAGTAGGAGAAAAAAAAGAAGGTAATAGGAAGGAAGCAGGAGGGAGAGAAAGGAAGGAAGGAAAAATTGATAGACTGAAGGAAAGAGAAATAAGTTTGGTTGAAATCCTCCAGATTGCAAACAGCGACAATCTACCTTGATTTGTAATAATTTCATGTTTTGCTCTGTTTTGTTTTGTTTTATTCAAAAGTTTAAGAAGATAACAAGTTTAATGTAGCAATTAAAATATTTAAATTTAAAAAAGTGTTTGGAGACAAGTCATTTGTAATTTTTTTTTTCAGTATTTTAAAGAACTACTTTATGGCTAGGATCAAAATATGAGGATCATTTGGAAGGAGAATTAACTCAAAACTTCTTTTCATGGTTTGTTAAATTCTCTCTCTCTCTCTCTCTCTCTTTCTCTCTCTCTCTCTCTCTGTGTGTGTTCTGTGTGTGTGTGTGTGAGAGTATATGTGTGCACACGTGCAAACGTACAAATGTGCACATGTTATTGTGTGTGCATGCATGTGAAGGTTGAGAATAACCTCATGTTCCTCAGATGTTTTATACCTTGTTATTCTGAATCAGTCTCTCACGGGCCATGAACTTACCAAGTACATCTACCTACAAAGTCTCAGGATTACAGGTGTTCTATACCACAGATGTATAACTTGTTAAGTGCATTCAGAGGACCAGAGTTTGGGCCCTCATGCTTGCAAGGCAAACACTTTAATAACTGATCCATCTCCCAGTTCCAGGTGGCAGTCTTTTACGTACTGCAGCATTTTGAGAGGAAATAATACTTATAAAAGGGATCTTAAACATTTTTCAATTCAAATAATGCAAGCATCCAACTTCTTTGCCAATTTATAAGTATACTAGACCTTAAAAGGTAATAAATATTCTAATTATGACAATTACAGTATGGTGCTTATGTAAAGAGTATCTATCTTTGATGTGCTCAAAAAGAGACTTAAAATAATAGACCAGTTCTATCCTTGATTGTTTAATGCTTTTTCCCTGCTTGAATCTCTGGAAATTAAATATAAACATTACAAAGTTGTTGCTCAAGAGATAAATTAAGAAAAATATGAACAAGCCCTTCATGATTTCTTCTTGCACTGACCCTTCTGCCAATTTATTTAAAACTGCTTATGTGAATGGGATTACAGGCTTGGAGAATATAAGCCTGAAAATCATAATTAGTTTGAGTTTATAAATTCATGGACCAATGAGACTACTTGGTTTTTATTTGTTTGTTATTTTTTTCCTGTGAGGGAAAAAATGGAGTTTTAAAAGGTAAATATAGACACATCAGCAAATACCTTCATGTTTTCCCCTAACTTAGCAAAAGAAGAAAGAAAGAGAGAAACAAAAAGAAAAGAAAGGGTTTTGCATTCACAGAAGGAAATTATTTCTTTCATAGGAATAAGTAATTCGTGCCAGAATTTGCAAAAAAAAA
Source organism: Mastomys natalensis (assembly GCA_021653895.1). NCBI lineage: Eukaryota > Metazoa > Chordata > Mammalia > Rodentia > Muridae > Mastomys > Mastomys natalensis. Next base: position 1,214,126 of record JAJTUV010000333.1, read on the forward strand.
TCAGTACACATAGTTATAGTTAAAAGAATAAGTAAACTTTTAGTATAAAATTGTTCCCCAAATATTGTGATGACTTGTACTTTATCTGGCAACTCTCCTTGGAACTTTTCTCAGTTCAGCCCTGGTTCTTTTTCAGCACACCTGTGGAAATAGCCACCTCAGCAGGATGGTGGAAAAGCAGTAAGTAGTCTTCTGGGAATCTCTCTATTTGCATTGTTTCACTGGTTTCTCTATTGTTTCAGGGATCACTGGAGACACTGGGCTTCTCCATCTGTGGGGCCAAATTGATGTATGGTAAGTAGACAAGTAATCAGGAACATAGTTTGTAAGGCAATCCTTTTATACTCTATTTATAGGAGACAATCTTATATTTAAACGTGGTATTGATCTGAATATTCAAATTGTAGCTGCAGTGTAATCCAGCAGCATTAGTTGGATTCTATGCCTGTAGGCTTTCTAATTTAAGACATACTTTGCTGACCAAAGCACTAAAGTTTATTATGCAGAGGCATTTGTTTAGGTCCCCGTACAGTTCCCCACAGGGTATTTATAATGATTTCAAATGTATAATATAGAAAAAATAACTCTCAAAACAGCATCCTTATTTATTTAAAAATTGCTTAACTATTTAGAGCCAACTAAAATAAATTAACTCCAGCAATAATATTCTTAATCTGTATATTGACTAATAAGAGATAAAACTAGAAAATCAATACAATGCAAGGTATGTTAGGAACCTTAAACAAAGGAGAAATTCAAAGAAAGCATGATTCTAGGCATGTTTCCTTGGTAAATATCCTTCTCCTGAAGCATAGGAAGGGTGCCTAGTGACCCCTAGCTGAGAAATCTATATAGCTCTATTCCCATCCACCACTGTGCAGGCAGCTGTTATCCTGAGCACTTCTGTCTTGAATCTTTCTCTATGCAGCAAAGCACACAAGTGGGGTACACTGTCGGAGAGCTGTACACACCTTTTGTGGGTTAGCATCAAACCACATCTTTGCTTGAACCTCCTGTCTGAGACTATTCAGTTTTTAAAGGAGGATGCTAAAGTTGTGCTCAAGGTGATCTAGAGCTTTCCTAAGAGTGCTGCTATACGAGGCACATCATTGTGCTCTGAAATCAAGTGTGTTGCAAAACACCTGGAAAAGCAGCTCAAATATGTTCCACTAGCTTACTTTTCTGCTAAATATGTAAAAGTGAAAAAAAGCTTTGTTTTGAATCTTATAAGAAAATGTATCAATGTGATTATTCAGGGGTGAAGGACTATGGCTAATTTTTTTCAAAATTATTATTTGCTTGAATTTAAACATGTTCTAAAATATAAAATATAATTTTGTTCATAAAAAATGACAGTAAATTTTAGAAAGGAAAATAAGTTGTGAGGTTCTTGTATTCAGGAATTCAATGTACACTAAGAACTTAAGTCGTAACCTTTAATTAAAGTATAATTGAAGTATGAGAAAATAATGTATGGACATAGCTTGTTTAGTAGCTGGTTTCAGGGTCCATTTGAAAATCTGAAGTTCAGCTATCTTGCTACCTGTGTGAGTTACATACAAGATATTTATGGCTCCTCCCTCATCACATTCAGGAGATTTCACAGGATTCAAAAAATACAGGAAAATGGGTAAATTTGTCTACTTCCTTACCATGGATCACTTTGCATTTCATTTATGAAGTCTGGTTGGGTTTTTTGGGGGTGTGTGTGTGTGTGTACAGTTGTGCTACTACAGATTTTGCTTCAGAAACCGAAGCTAGAGAACCTATTTTAAGTTGCAGAGGTGCATATCCCATCTGCAGCCCTGGGCATAGGATATAAATTGACACTTTTACTTTTTTTCTTTTATTTTTATTTTATGTAGAGCACAGACAATTGAAAGACATCATTTGAGTATTGGAAATTTGAACCTGGATTCCTGGAAGAGAAGCTAGGAGTCTTATTCACTAAGCCATCTATCCATGAATTAAGAGAATGGGGCTTGCCTCTTAACTACCCTAAGTGACCTGAGTGATAACAAGTCATACAACAGCTGAAAGGTGAATATAATGATGACTTTTCAACAAAGAGAAACAGACTTCTTAGTGAAATGCAAAATGAATTTAGGCAAGGAGTTGGCTAAGTTTACCCATTTTTCTTTACTCCTTGAGTATGGTGAAATCACCCCAAATGAGATCAGGGAGGGCCTCTACAAATCTATTATATTTTCTCTGAGAAGTACCTGTCATATCGTAGGCATTTTTGAATTTTTAAATGAGTGTGTTGTGGTACAGAAACAAAAGTAAAGCAAGAGATCCTATCTGAATCCAAGTGAATAGTAAACCAAACAGCAAATGCTCAAGATTCTACTTACTTAGAACTAGTAAAATGTCTTCTTTATAGACCTTGCAGTATTCTGTCTTCTCTATATTGTATGTGTTAATGCAAAATGGACAGTTACAAGTGGAATACTTGGTCCTTTGTAGATGCTGAAAACTCATTTTCTAAAGAAGTAAAATTAGGAAGATGTAGAGCAGTCTGTGGAGATAGCTGAGGGGTAAAGAGCTTGCCATAATGAACAGAAAGTTTTGGCAGCCCATGTCTAATCCTGGTAGGTAGGAAGCAGAGACAGAAGATCCTCAGATTTGCTAGACTAGCCAAAGGACAGCTCTGAGTTCTTCTAGAGACTGTATCAGTATATATGATGAAGAGCAATCCAGGAAGATACCCAACAGTCAACTTCAGGCTCCACAGGTACCCACACACACATGAACTCCCATCATATACATGCATAACACACACACACAACACAGATACACTAGCATTTTCTAGTATTATGTACACACATATGTACTCACAAAGAAAATGCTATACCAAACTTCATCCTTAGAAATTTTCTACTTCTTAGTCTGCACCAGGTCCTCTGTGAGCTCTCAGTATAGTGTTTTAATAAGATTCCTGAATATGTGAACAAGTGGGTCTCAGACTCTGGGGTAGGGAAGTGGTGGTCCCAGTGGCTCATTGCTGGGTTTACTAATGGCCAATCTTACTTTGTTTGCCCTTTACTTGTCAGTCCTCAATATAAAGCTAGAATTTTATCATACTTTTTATTAGATCAGCATCCAGTTGTCTATTATTTTAACCATCTGAATGTTTTCATTGTTGAAATTTCATTAATTCCTCGCTCTGTGAATTTTGAAATTGTATAACTTTTTGACATTTGCAAAGTTTTCTAAGTAATTACTACTATTCATCTCTAAACTCCAATTTGTATAGACTGCCTGTCAATCTCTTCAAACACAGTAAGTATTTGTTGTGGATGGGCCTGGTGCTGTTTGTATTTTAATGCTAATTCTGCTGGGGTGGGGGTGGCTGCAGACAAGGAATAAGTCACATACCTAGGTGACTTCTTGTGAACCAATCTCCTATTGAGTAAAGGAGCCAATCACTGGGTAAGGGGGAGGCAGGACTTCCTGGTTGGATGGAGGAAGAGAAGGAGCAGGAGAGAGGTTAGACATGATTCAGATGGGATAGCAATAGGGCAAGATGTAGTAACTAGTGTCTCCTGGTTTATGGCAAATCTACCAAGATTCACCACCAGAACATTTAGATTTAATATGGCTTACAGGATTAATATTCTAGTTGTTGCACCCAGAGATTGAGTTACCATTGTTTCTGAACTAAGTTCCTGTGGTGTTTTTCTTCTCACAGCTATTTGACTGAGTTCAAGAGAGAAAGATAAGGTGTCAAAGCTTGAATTTGCATGATGGGGGTTTTGAAGCACAGGACTGGTATGGTAGTAACACACCACAGAGGGAACTTAGCAAGTTAGGTGGAGAGATTTTGGAGCTCTAGTGACATGTGGCCCACTGGTGCTGGGCTTAGAGTGGTAACTGCCCTTTAATTTTTTGATATCTCCTGCAACAAATATTTCTTGACATTATCTTTTTTAAGATTTCTCATCAATTTTGTGGTCACTGTTGGTATCCTTCCCAGACAACCTCACAAGACTAGAGTGCTCATCCTGGCTATTGTAAATGATAATACCTCAAAACATGCCTTCATAGCATAACTCTCAATCAAAGGAAACCACCTCAACCAGAAAGATCCAATTTTCCCATGGAAACTTTTTTTCAGTTAATTTGGATTGGCACAACAATAAGCTAATCTCTTTGTCTCTACATGGGGCCATTTCTTAGGAAAATTTATGTCCCAGAATATAACACTGTGATAGTGTTGAAAAAATCAACATTTTTTTTTTAAATCAACTTTCTCTTTTCTACATGTTTCTCACTCTGTTCAGAATTCATTCAATACATAACAAGCACTTGGAATTTTGCTTTAGGTTCTGATCCTAAGAAAACTGTTTTAAACTACCTACTTTCATATCTCTAGAGACAACTGTATCATATTCTGGTGTCTATGCATCTCCATTATGGTCTCTTTTCCTTAATAAGGGATCATTCCACAATTTCTGTGGGAAACAATTTTTGGTTCTTAAATGCTTAAAATTTTATCAATTTTACATCTGATTAATAGTTCACTTTGGTGTAGAATTTTATATTGGAAAAAAAAGGTTTTTTTGTTAGAATTGTAGAGATAGGACTGAATTACTTCTGTTTCCAGTGATGCTAGTCTGAAGCTGATATGTTATTTCTGCCCCTTCACTGGATTTTCTAATAGTGTTCTCTTCTCTGATGTTCTCAGTGGTGATTATTATTTGTCTATTTTGATTATTTCTGCTAAACATACAATGTTCATTTTAATCTGGCAATTTAAGTTCTTCAACTCTAGAGATTTTTCTTTAGTGACATTTGAGATTTCATTGACGTGTACCCGTTTCTTTCCATAACTTGTATAATGTACATGTTGAAATTTTTAAAATAAAAATATTTCATTTGTTTCCTTTGTCCTTTGCATTACTTTTTGTGAGATATTTTTCAATTTTTTCTTTTAGGCAGCATGGTAATTTTAATTAAAGACCTGATTAAAACTTGAATAACAGTTTTAGCTTTAAAAAAGTATAGTTGCTTTTGTTCCATTCTTGCAGAATCTTTATAATGTTCTAAAGATTCCGATTTAAGATTTTTATCTTATTTGTTCAACAATCTAGTAATTATCAGATTCAAACTGTACTTCAAAATGTTAAGGATTCTAATTGCTTCACTGCTCTCTTATCATTATTATTACTGTGTCTTTTATAATAGCTTAGAAATTATCATATTGTAAGCCACCCTTTGTGAACTTTGGTAGGGAGACTCTAAAAATATCTTTTCATAATTCTATGTTTAGGGACAGAGCTTCTTAATAGTATTTTTCACTTAATGACTATTCAGAGTCTGTTCATTAGGGTACATATCTTATATTTCGTATAATTGTCCATGATCAGCTACAAAAACAGATAAAAGAATAGCTTAAAGAAAATTTTGATTTTTCTCTAATGCAAATCAAAACTAATGTTGTGCTCTGGAGAACCAGGACCCTGAGGCTTACTCTCCTACAATTCTCCCATTCACTAAGTGGTTCATCCCTGTATACATTCTATTCAATGGGAAGGAAAGATTCACACCTCACATAATGCTTGAAAAAACGAAAAAACAAACAAAACCAAAAACAAAACAAGACAAACACACAAAAAACAACCCACTAGCTAGAAAAGAGGTTGGAAACTATGTCATTAAGAAAAGAAAAAGGAACAATGCATGTATATTCATCTATGGACATAAACATTATGGTCAGGAGGGAAGACGGATATTAGGAGACAGCTAGAAGACAGTGCCGTAGGCAATATTTTCATAGTATTTCTCTTGGAATACTCAAATTTCCTAATAAAAAGGCTTCAAAGTCCTACCTGGAAAACACTTGTATTCAAAGTTCATGAAATTAAATGTGACAAATACAAGGTGGGTTAAGATATTGGTAGTAATGAGACTGTGTCTCATTATTCAGTTGTACACTTTTATTTTGTCATGACATGAATTTCCTACTTTGATCACTTCTCCTGGAGTAATCCTGTGGTGTTCTGTTAGGTATGGGGGAAGAAATGTTCAGAATATTGAACAGTTGATCAGTTTTCTGGAGAAGAAAATCTGGATTAAATTTTCAACCAATCCTCATTTAAAAAAAATTAAAAAGTCATATCTTCACTCTTGGTCTCATAATTTGTTTACCCTAAATCCTGAACACAGTATAAGTTGGATTGGTTGTAAATGAACAGATGGCTCATCAGTTAAGAGCAAGTTACTTATCTTGCAGAGGACCTGGGTTCTATTCGCAGTTCCCACATGACAGATCACAACTGTCTTTAACTCCAGTTTAAGGAATTAGACTCCTTCTTCAGGCTTTCACATGCATAAACTTTGGATTTAGAATAAACCAGGCTTTCCTAGATTACCAACCTGGATATAGCTCATTGTGGGACTTCTTGGTTTCTAAAAATCCTATGATTCAATTTGAATAACAAATCACCTTTTCATCTATCATCTATTTATCTGTGGCTGATTTGTTTCTCTAGAGAACCCTGACTAATACATTTTTAAGAACCCCTATAAGGCCTTTGATTAATCATGACTGGTAATGCCATAGCAGGATACCCTATCTCCACTAGAGACCAATGTAAGCCCTGGTGTTGTTTTCTTTTTCAACACACTGTGATCCTCTATTTTTCATATGACTTTTTTCAGAGCCAGAAGGAACACTGTAACTCTCACTGGAAGGGCAAATTTCCAGACTGGTTCCAGTACACTACTTTATAAGCTAAGCCTTTCTGTTGATTGTAGCAACCTTCTTTTGCAAAATCATGGGAGACTTCATAAAGAGAATGAAGCCACCAGGCTCGTTTTAGGTAGGTCTCAGTCAGACACAACATGCTGATTCTTGTCATATATTAACTAAGTTATTCACAGTAAAAATCCACCATTAAGCCCTTTGCCTGGGGCAGACCCTTAGCTGGTCTGCTCCTGTGGAAACACCTGATCCTGAGACAACCTAGAGGACCTACTGCATCCAGAGCAGAGGAATACCACCTCCCTTCTGCTCGGAGCCTGGTCTTTTTGCCTGGGGCAGACTCTTAGCTAATCTGCTCCCATGGAAACACCTGATCCTGAGACAACCTAGAGGACCTACTGCATCCAGAGCAGAGTAAGCTTAGGATCACAGGAACACAGAGACATCTGGAATCTGAGGAGATCTAACACAAGCAAGATAACTGGAAAGACAGACTCCAGTCAGACACAGCAAGCACAGGTAACACTAGAGTCAACCAGATAGCGAAAGGCAAGCACAAGAACAGAAGCAACAGAAACCAAAGTTACCTGACATCATCAGAACCCAGTTTTCCTACCATAGCAAGCCCTGGATACCACATCACACAGGAAAAACAGGATTCAGAATTAAAATCACTTCTCATGATGATGATAGAGGATTTTAAGAAGGACATAAGTAACTCCCTCAAAGAAATACAGGAGAACACAGGTAAACAGGTAGAAGCCCTCAAAGAGGAAACACAAAAATTCTTTAAAGAATTGAAAGAGAACACAGGTAAACAGGTAGAAGCCCTTAAAGAGGAAACACAAAAATCCTTTAAAGAATTGAAAGAGAACACAGGTAAAAAGGTAGAAGCCCTTAAAGAGGAAACACAAAAATTCTTTAAAGAATTTCAAGAAAACACAACCAAACAGGTGAAGAAATTGAACAAAACCATCCAGGATCTCAAAATGGAAAGAGAAACAAAAAAGAAATCTAAAAGGGAGACTACTCTGGAGATAGAAAACGTAGGAAAGAGATCAGGAGTCATAGATGCAAGCATCACCAACAGAATACAAGAGATAGAAGAGAGAATCTCATGGGCAGAAGATACCATGGAAAACATTGACACAACTGTCAAAGAAAATGCAAAATGCAAAAAGCTTCTAACCCAGAACATCCAGGAAATCCAAGACACAATGAGAAGACCAAACCTAAGGATAATAGGTATAGATGAGAGTGAAGATTCCCAATTTAAAGGGCCAGTAAATATCTTCAACAAAATTATAGAGGAAAATTTCCCCAACCTAAAGAACGAGATGCCCATAAACATACAAGAAGCCTACAGAACACCAAACAGAATAGACCAGAAAAAAAAAATACCCCCCGACACATAATAATCAAAACACCAAATGCACAAAACAAAGAAAAAATAGTAAAAGCAGTAAGGGAAAAAGGTCAAGTAACATATAAAGGCAGACCGATAAGAATTATACCAGACTTTTCACCAGAGACTATAAAAGCCAGAAGATCCTGGTCTGATATCATACAGACCCCAAGGGAACACAAATGCCAGCCCAGACTGCTATACCCAGCAAAACTCTCAATCACTATAGATGGAGAAACCAAGATATTCCATGACAAAACCAAATTTGCACAATATCTTCCCACAAACCCAGCACTTCAAAGGATAATTGATGGAAAACGCCAACACAAGGAAGGAAACTACAACCTAGAAAAAGCACGGAAGTAATCTTCCAACAACCCAAAAAAAGGTAGCTACACAAACATAATTCCACCTCTAATAACAAAAATAATAGGAAACAACAATCATTTTTCCTTAATATCTCTTAACATCAATGGACTCAACTATCCAATAAAAAGACATAGACTATCAGACTGGATACATAAACAGGACCCAGAATTTTGCTGCATACAAGAAACGCACCTCAGTGACAAAGACAGACACTACCTCAGAGTAAAAGGCTGGAAAACAATTTTCCAAGCAAATGGTCCCAAGAAACAAGCTGGAGTAGCCATTCTAATATCAAATAAAATCGACTTTCAACCAAAAGTAATCAAAAAAGTTAAGGAAGGAGACTTCATACTCATCAAAGGAGAAATCTACCAAGATGAACTCTCAATTCTGAACATCTATGCTCCAAATGCAAGGGCACCCACATACATAAAAGAAACTTTACTAAAGCTCAAAGCACACATCACACCTCACACAATAATAGTGGGGGATTTTAACACCCCGCTCTCTCGAATGGACAGATCATGGAAACAGAAACTAAACAAAGACACATTGAAATTAACAGAGGTTATGAACCAAATGGATTTAACAGATATCTATAGAACATTTTATCCTAAAGTTAAAGAATATACCTTTTTCTCAGCACCTCATGGTACCTTCTCCAAAATAGACCATATAATTGGTCACAAAATAGTCCTCAACAGATAAAAAAGATTGAAATAATCCCTTGCATCCTATCAGATCACCACAGATTAAGGCTGGTCTTTGATAAGGACAGAAACAAGGGAAAACCCACATGCATGTGGAAACTGAACAATGCTCTATTCAGTGATGACTTTGTCAAGGAAGAAATACAGAAAGAAATTAAAGACTTTCTAGAACTTAATGAAAATGAGGAAACATCATACCAGAACTTGTGGGACTCCATGAAAGCAGTGCTAAGAGGAAAACTCATAGCTCTAAGTGCCCACAAAAAGAAACTGGAGAGAGCACACATTAATAACTTGACACCACACCTGAAAGCTCTAGAACAAAAAGAAGCAAATACACAAAGAGGAGTAGGCGTCAGGAAATAATCAAACTCAGGGCTGAAATCAACTGAGTAGAAACACAAAGAACTATACAAAATATCAACAAAACCAGGAATTGGTTCTTTGAGAAAATCAACAAGATAGATAAACCCTTAGCCTGATTAACCAGAGAACACAGAGACAGTATCCAAATTAATAAAATCAGATCTGAAAAGGGAGCCATAACAACAGAAACCGAGGAAATTCAAAAAAATCATCAGATCCTACTAAAAAGGCCTATACTCAACAAAACTGGAAAACCTGGATGAAATGGACAATTTTCTAGACAGATACCAGGTACCAAAGTTAAATGAGGAGCAAATAAACCATCTAAACAGTCCCATAACCCCTAAAGAAATAGCAGCAGTCATTAAAAGTCTCCCCACCAAAAAAAGCCCAGGACCAGATGGTTTTAATGCAGAATTCTATCAGACCTTCAAGGAAGACCTAATACCAATTCTCTTCAAACTATTAAACAGAATAGAAACAGAAGGAACACTACCCAATTCGTTCTATGAAGCTACAATCACACTCATACCTAAACCTCACAAAGACCCAACAAAGAAAGAGAACTTCAGACCAATCTCTCTTATGAATATCGATGGAAAAATATCAATAAAATTCTAGCAAACTGAATCCAAGAACACATCAAAACAATCATCCATCATGATCAAGTAGGTTTTATCCCAGGAATGCAGGGATGGTTCAATATTCAGAAATCTATCAATGTAATCCACTATATAAAAAACTCAAAGAAAAAAAAAACACACGATCATCTCACTAGATGCTGAGAAAGCATTTGACAAAATTCAACATCCCTTCATGGTAAAAGTCTTGGAAAGAACAGGAATTCAAGGCCCATACCTAAACATAGTAAAAGCAATATACAGCAAACCAGTAGCCAACATCAAACTAAATGGAGAGAAACTTGAAGCAATCCCACTAAGATCAGGGACTAGACAAGGCTGTCCACTCTCTCCCTACCTATTCAATATAGTACTGGAAGTCCTAGCCAGACCAATTAGACAACAAAAGGAAGTCAAAGGAATACAAATAGGAAAGGAAGAAGTCAAAATATCACTATTCACAGATGATATGATAGTATACTTAAGTGACCCCAGAACCTCCACCAGTGAACTCCTAAACCTGATAGACAACTTCAGCAAGGTGGCAGGTTATAAAATCAACTCAAACAAATCAGTAGCCTTCCTCTACATGAAAGATAAACAGGCTGAAAAAGAAATTAGGGAAATGACACCCTTCACAATAGTCACAAATAATATAAAATACCTCAGGGTGAACCTAACCAAGCAGGTGAAAGATCTGTATGAGAAGAACTTCAAGTCTCTGAAGAAAGAAATTGAAGAAGATCTCAGGAAATGGAAAGGTCTCCCATGCTCATGGATCAGCAGGATTAATATAGTAAAAATGGCCATCTTGCCAAAAGCAATCTACAGATTCAATGCAATCCCCATTAAAATATCAACTCAATTCTTTACAGAGCTAGAAAGAGAAATTCTCAAATTTATTTGGAATAACAAAAACCCAGGATAGCGAAAACCATTCTCAACAATAAAAGAACTTCTGGAGGAATCGCCATCCCTGACCTCAAGCTGCACTACAGAGCAATAGTGATAAAAACGGCCTGGTATTGGTACAGAGACAGGCAGGAAGATCAGTGGAATAGCGTTGAAGACCCAGAAATGAACCCACACACCTATGGTCATTTGATCTTTGACAAAGGAGCTAAAACCATCCAGTGGAACAAGGACAGCATTTTCAACAAATGGTGCAGGTTCAACTGGAGGACAACATGCAGAAGAATGCAAATCGATCCATTCTTATCTCCGTGTACGAAGCTCAAGTCCACATGGATAAAGGACCTTCACATAAAACCAGACACACTGAAACTAATAGAAGAGAAGGTGGGAAGACCCTTGAACACCTAGGCACAGGGGAAAAGTTCCTGAACGGAACACCAATGGCTTGTGCTCTAAGATCAAGAATTGACAAATGGAACTACATAAAATTGCAAAGTTTCTGTAAGGCAAAGGACACTGTCAACAGGACAAAATGGCAACCAACAGATTGGGAAAAGATCTTTACCAATCCCACATCTGATAGAGGACTAATATCCAATATATACAAAGAACTCAAGAAATTAGACTCTAGACAACCAAATAACCCTATTAAAAAATGGGGTATGGAGCTAAACAAAGAATTCTCAACTGAGGAAATACGAATGGCCGAGAAGCACCTAAAGAAATGTTCAGCATCCCTAGTCATCAGGGAAAACAACAAATCAATACAACCCTGAGATTCCACCTCACACCAGTCAGAATGGCTAAGATCAAAAACTCAGGTGATAGTAGATGCTGGCGAGGATGTGGAGAAAGAGGAACACTCCTCCATTGTTGGTGGGATTGCAAGATGGTGCAACCACTATGGAAAACAGTCTGGCGGTTCCTCAGAAAATTGGACATATCACTACCTGAGGACCCAGCTATACCACTCCTGGGCATATACCCAGAAGATGCTCTAACACATAACAAGGACATATGCTCCAGTATGTTCATAGCAACTTTATTTATAATAGCCAGAAACTGGAAAGAACCCAGATGCCCTTCAACAGAGGAATGGATACAAAAAAATGTGGTACATTTGCACAATGGAATATTACTCAGCTATTAAAAAGAATGAATTCGATAAATTCTTATATAAATGGATGGAACTAGAAAATATCATCCTGAGTGATGTAACCCAATCACAAAAGAATATACATGGTATTCACTCACTGATTATTGGATTTTAGCCCAGAAGCCTGAAATACCCAAGATTCAACTCACAGACCACATAAAGCTCATGAAGAATGAAGACCAAGTGGGGGGGGTACAGTCCCTCTTAGAAGAAGTAACAAAATACTCAAGGGAGCAAATATGGATGCAAAGTGCAGGACAGAAACTGAAGGAGGGGCCATCTGTAGACCATTCCACCTGGGTATCCATCCCATGTGCAGTCACCAAAGGTAGATGCTGATGTGGGTGTCAGGAGGTGCATGCTGACAGGAGTCTAACATAACTGTCTCCTTAGAGGTCTGCAAGAGTCTGACATATTCAGAGGCGGATGCTCACAGCTAACCATTAAACTGATCATGGGGTTCCCAACAGAGAAGATAGAGTGAAGACTGAAGGAGTAGAATGGGTACGGGACCGCATGAGGAGAACAACAATACCAACCAGAGTCCCCAGGGTCTAAACCACCAGCCTGGGAGTGCTTAGGGAGGGACCCATGGCTCCAGCTATATATGCAAGGGAGCTATATATAAGTGGGAGAAGAGATTCTTGGTCCCATGAAGGCTGGACATCGTGGAGGGTTGTATTCGAGGGTGGGAGGTGAGGTACTGGGGAGGGTGGGTGTGGGTACAACATCATAGAGCCAGGAGGAGGGGGAAGGATAGTGAGTTCCTGGGATGGATGGGGGAAAGGGGTAAGGGGAAAACATATGAAATGTAAATAAAAGTTCCAGTAAAACACACACACACACACACACACACACACACACACACACACACAAAATCCACCATTAAGTCTTCACAGATAAATAAGTGTACTTCACATAAATTTGTGAAGATTATTCATCCTAGATCTGATTAAGAGCAATCTCAAATATTTCATCTTTAGAGTATACAATAAAACAGAATAATTCATGTAAATGTAACTTTTATTCCTTCAAACCGAACTGTGAAAATAAATGATTTGGGCTAATTACAGACTGTTTCTTTCTCTGTTCTAACTATCCCTAGGTTTAGGTCTAGAAGCTTCTAGTCACTGTACAATCTAATCTTCCTATCTCTGTCTTATACCTTAGGCCTAGAATGTTTTATCATCTGATCCTACTGAATAAGCTCACTCTTTCTAGTTCTTTCTGAACTCTGGCTGACTGTTTCAATTCAGCTATTCTGGCTCAAACTACACTCCAAGCTGACTGATTCAATTTGCCTTCTCTAAGCTTCTGTCTGAATTGCTATTCTTGGCCTCAAATGGATTCTACTAATCTTTTCTAATGCTCTAGCTCTTTTTCATCCTCTGGCTCATTTAATCGTCACCTGCAATCTGTCTCTATAAAATTGTCCTGATAATACTGCTCCCTCCGCCACATGCTCTCTTAAGTTGCCTCTTTCCTTTGCTATTATTATGTGAGTTGGTCATATCCTATATATGACTCATTCTGTCAAATTTTTCTATGATTCATTACTTTGTCTGCTAAATATCACTGTCAAGCATGGATGCTTCCTTCTATAAAGGTTATTTAGGGATTGAAGGTATGTACCAAGGGCATGTTGGTATTCTAACCAGATCATAGTTTAATCTTGGACATGCCTGCATTCTGGCTGGACCACCTATGCCTAATAAGTCTTTGGATGTTATCCATTGCCAGAAGAGCCATGTTGCTAGATTAAAATTCCTTTACAAATTTATATATTGACTATAATGGAGCAAATTTTGTAGTGTGAAAGTACAACCTCTGGGTTTCTTTTTAAACATGGTAGACTATAATGATTGCTTTTCTGAACATGATCTAACTCAGTATCAGCTATACCTCAGGCTGTATATACTGCCCATAGGCAAGATAAGGAAAGTAGTTTCTGTACACACAGTGTCACAGTAATGATTTCAGCTGATTGTAACCATTGGAAGTGTTGTTTGCACCTCACATATATTTTGAATATCAACCTGTCATTTCATTTAACTGTGTGTGTGTGCCTATTGCACTGATATAATTAAAAGACAATTGGGTATAGTAATTTGCTCAACATTACAAGCTAGGAAGTAAATAATAGAACAAGAATGCTACCCTAGAGCTGTTACATATAGAACTGGAAAATTGTGCTGTAGGAATTAAGGACTCCCTTGTACACAAAAATCCATTGCATCCTTTTGGAATTCCAACCCCAATAAATTAGTAATATTAGTGTAATATTTGTATGTAATATTTGAATTATACTATGCATATTATATTGCAGCTGCTCTAATAGTGCAGTGTTGCCTCTGTCTGGAAGATGTTATAGAAGTAAGAGAAGAATAATTGTTACTAGAGGCTGGACAAGGTAAGAGAAAGGATGGGTTGGGAGAGTTAGAGAAATAAGTTCTCATCTTCTCTCGACAAGTATACTATCTATAATGAATAAATAATTATTGCATGTTTAAAAATAGAAAAGGTGTTTTGTGGATGTTCTTTTATAATTTTTATTGAATATTTTATTTATTTCAGATGTAATCCCCTTTCCCCATTCCCCCCCCCACTCAGGAACCCCCATCCCTTCCCCCCTCCTCCTGCTTCTATGAGGCTATGCCCCCACTCACCCTCCAACTCCCACCTCCCCACCTGTGATTTACCCACATTGGAGCATCCAGCCTTCACTGGACCAAGGACTTCCTCACTCACTTATGTCAATGTCATCCTCCCCTAAATATACAGCTGGGGCCATGGGTCCCTCTCTGTGTGCTCCCAGGCTGGTGGTTTAGACCCTGGGAGCTCTGGTTGGTTGGTATTGTTGCTTTCCCCATGTGGCAGCAAACCCTTTCAGCTCTTTCAGTCTTCTCTCTCACTCCTCCATTGGGAACCCCATGATCAGCTCAATGGTTAGCTGTGAGCATCCGCCCTGTATATTTCAGGCTCTGGCAGACCCCTAAGGAGACAGCTATATCAGGCTCCTGTCAGCATGCACTTCCTGGCATCCACATCACTGTCTACCAATGGTGACTGCCCAAGGAATGGATACCCAGGTGGAGCAGTCTCTGGACGGCCCCTCCTTCAGTTTTGGTCCCATACTTTCCATATTTGCTACCATGAGTCTTTTGCTACCCCTCTAAGAAGGTCAAAGCACCCACACTTTGGTCTTCCTTGTTCATGAGCTTCATGTGGTCTGTGAGTTGTATCTTGGATATTGAGAGCTTTTGGGCTAATATCCAATAATCAGTGAGTGAATACCATGTGTGTTCTTTTGTGATTAGGTTACCTAACTCAGGATGATATTTTCTAGTTCCATCCATTTACCTAAGAATTTCTCGATTTCATTGCTTTTAATAGCTGGGTAATATTCCATTGTGCAAATGTACCACATTTTCTGTATCCATTCCTCTGTTGAAGGACATCTGGGTTCTTTCAAGCTTCTGGCTATTATAAACAAAGCTGCTATGAACATAGTTGAGCATATGTCCTTATTATATGTTAGAGCCTCTTCTGGGTATATGCCCAGGAGTGGTATAACTGGGTCCTCAGGTAAAGCTATGTCTAATTTTTTGAAGAACCGCCAGACTGATTTCCAGGGTGGTTGTACCAGCTTGCAATACTCCAACAATGGAGGAGTGTTCTTTCTCCACATCCTTGTCAGCATCTTCTATCACCTGAGTTTTTGATCTTCGCCATTCTGACTGGTGTGAGGTAGAATCTCAGGGTTGTTTTGATTTGCATTCCCCTGATGACTAAGGATATTGAACATTTCTTTAGGTGCTTCTTGGCCATTTGAATTTCCTCAGTTGACAATTCTTTGTTTAGTTCTGTACCCCATTGTGGGTTCCCTGTTCCAGAGGGTGTCCCACGATGATCTCCCGGCTGGGGACAGGGTGAGAGCAGGGAGGGTCCGCCACTGTCTCTGCTGCTGCCTCCGCTGTATCTCCACTGTCCCACAGTCTCTGGCCCGGCCTCATGCATGAGGTCTGGGCCAAAGGGCACAGAGTGTGAGCAGGGAAGGGAGGTTGCTTGCCCTGGCTGCTGTGTCTGCTCGCCTCTCTGCTGTTGCCACTCGGTCACTCCCAGGTACTGCACCTGCCTCTCCAATAGAGCCCTTATGTACAGTTTCATGGTGGGTTAGAGTCTGGCAGCAGATAACACCTATTGGCTTGGTCTGAGAGCTTGGAGATACCTCATCTACATGTGGGAGAGCCTGAGGCACTGTTCCTTATGACTGATGGTGATAGACCTCTCTGTGGGAGAGGCTGTGGATGGCTGAAGTTGAATGAAAAGAACCAGGGCATGGGAACAGGGCTGAACACCTGCCATCCAATAAAGGTCCGGGTTCAAGACTTATGCTCAACCAGGCACCCAGTTGCTTCTCACAGCCCACCGCCCCACACCCCATTTTTAATAGGGTTATTTGATTGTATGGAGTCTAACTTCTTGAGTTCTTTGTATATATTGGATAATAGCCCTCTATTGGATGTAGGATTGATAAAGATCTTTTCCAAATCTGTTGGTTGCCATTTTGTCCTATTGACAGTGTCCTTTGCCTTACAGAAGCTTTGCAATTTTATGAGGTCCCATTTGTCAATTCAAGAATTGAATCTTAGAGCATAAGCCATTGGTGTTCTGTTCAGGAACTTTTCCCCTGTGCCCAAGTGTGAGGTTCTTTCCCACCTTCTGTTCTATTAGTTTCTGTGTATCTGGTTTTATGTGAAGGTCCTTTATCCACTTGGACTTGAACTTTGTACAAGGAGGTAAGAATGGATCAATTTGCATTCTTTACATGCTGACCACCAGTTGAACCAGCACCATTTGTTGAAAATGCTGTCCTTTTCCATTGGATGGTTTTAGCTTCTTTGTCAAAGATCAAGTGACCATAGGTGTTTAGGTTCATTTCTGGGTCTTCAATTCTATTCCATTGATCTTCCTGCCTCTCTGTACCAATACCATGCAGTTTTTATCACTATTGCTTTATAGTACAGCTTGGGGTCAGGAATGGTGATTTCCAAAGAAGTTCTTTCATTGTTGAGAACAGTTTTCTCTATCCTGGGTTTTTTGTTATTCCAAATGAATTTGCAAATTGTTCTTTCTATTGCTATGAGGAATTGAGTTGGAATTTTGATGGGGATTGCATTGAATCTGTAGATTGCTTTGGGCAAGATGGCCATTTTTACTATATTAATCCTACTAATCCACGAACATGGGACATCTTTCCATCTTCTGAGATCGTCTTTGATTTCTTTCTTCAGAAACTTGAAGTTCTTGTGATATACATCTTTCATTTGCTTTGTCACACTAAGGTATTTTGTATTATATGTGACTATTGTAAAGGGTGTTATTTCCCTAATTTCTTTCTCAGCCTGTTTATCCTTTGTGTAGAGGAAGGCTACTGATTTGTTTGAGTTGATTTTATATTCAGCCACTTTGCTGAAGTTGTTTATCAGGTTTAGGAGTTCTCTGGTGGAAGTTTTAGGATCACTCAAGTATATTATCATATCATCTGCAAATAGTGATATTTTGACTTCTTCCTTTCCTTTTTGTATCCCTTTGACTTCCTTTTGTTGTCTAATTGCTCTGGTAGGACTTCTAGTACTATATTGAATAGGTAGGGAGAAAGTGGGCAGCTTTGTCTAGTCCCTGATTTTAGTGGGATTGCTTCAAGTTTCTCTCCATTTAGTTTGATGTTATCTACTGGCTTTCTGTATATTGCTTTTACTATGTTTAGGTATGGGCCTTGAATTCCTAATCTTTCCAAGACTTTTACCATGAAGAGATGTTGAATTTTGTCAAATGCTTTCTTAGCATCTAGTGAGATGATCATGTGTTTGTTTTTCTTTGAGTTTGTTTATGTAGTGGATTACATTGATGGATTTCTGAATATTGAACCATCCCTGCATTCCTGTGATAAAACCTACTTGATCATGATGGATGATTGTTTTGATGTGTTTTTGAATTCGGTTTGCAAGAATTTTATTGAGTATTTTTGCATCAAAATTCATAAGGGAGATTGGTCTGAAGTTCTCTTTCTTTGTTGGGTCTTTGTGAGTGTGATTGTGGTTTCATAGAACAAATTGGGTAGTGTTCCTTCTGTTTCTATTTTGGAATAGTTTGAAGAGAATTGGTATTAGGTCTTCCTTAAGGTCTGATAGAATTCTGCACTAAACCCATCTAGTCCTGGGCTTTTGTTTTTGGATGGGAGACTCTTAATGAATGCTATTTCTTTAGGGGTTATGGGACTGTTTAGATGGTTTATCTGCTCCTGATTTAACTTTGGTACCTAGTATCTGTCTAGAAAATTGTCCATTTCATCCAGATTTTCCAGTTTTGTTGAGTACAGGCTTGTGTAGTAGGATCTGATGACTTTTTGAATTTCCTCAGTTTCTGTTGTTGTTTCCCTTTTAGGTTCTGATTTTATTAATTTAGATACCATCTCTCTACCCTCTGGTTCATATGGCTATGGGTATATCTATCTTGTTGATTTTCTCAAAGAAGCAGCTCCTGGTTTTGTTGATATTTTGTATAGTTATTTTTGTTTCTACTTGGTTGATTTCAGCCCTGAGTTTGATTACTTCCTGCTGTCTACTCCTATTGGGTGTATTTGCCACTTTTTTTTCTAGAGCTTTCAGGTGTGCTGTCAATTTGTTAGTGTCTGCTTTCTCCAGTTTCTTTTTGTAGGCACTTAGAGCTATGAATTTTTCTCTTAGCACTGCTTTCATGGAACCCCACAAGTTTTGGTTTGATATGTCCTCATTTTCATTAAATCCTAAAAAGTGTTTAATTTCTTTCTTTATTTCTTCCTTGACCAAGTCATCATTGAGTAGAGCATTGTTCAGTTTCCATGTGTATCTGGGCTTTTCATTGTTTCTGTCATTATTGAAAACCAGCCTTACTTAGTCCATGGTGATCTGATAGGATGCAAGGGATTATTTCAATCTTTTTGTATCGATTGTAGCCTGTTTTGTGACAAATTATATGGTCTATTTTGGAGAAAGTACCATGAGGTGCTGAGAAAAAGTTATATTCTTTGTTTTAGGATGAAATCTTCTTTAGATATCTGTTAAATCCATTTGGTTCATAACTTCTGTTAATTTCACTATGTCTCTGTTTAGTTTCTGTTCCCATGATCTGTCCATTGCTACGAGTGGGGTGTTGAAATCCCCCACTATTATTGTGTAAGGTGCAATGTGTGTTTTGAATTTTAGTAAAGTTTCTTTTATAAATGTGAGTGCCCTTGCATTTGGAACATAGATATTCAGAATTGAGAGTTCATCTTGGTAGATTTTTCCTTTGATAAATATGAAATTTCCTTCCTTATCTTTTTTGATTACTTTTGGTTGAAAGTTGATTTTATTTGATATTAGAATTGCTACTCCAGCTTTTTTTCTTGGGACCATTTGCTTGGAAAATTATTTTCTATCCTTTTACTCTGAGGTAGTATCTGTCTTTGTCACTGAGGTGTGTTTCCTGTATGCAGCAAAATTCTGGGTCCTGTTTATATATCCAGTCTGATAGTCTACATCTTTTTATTGGGGAATTGAGTCCATTGATATTAAGAGACAGTAAGGAAAAATGATTGTTGCTTCCTGTTTTTTTGTTATTAGAGGTGGAAATATGTTTTTGTAGCTATCTTCTTTTGAGTTTGCTGGAAGATTACTTTCTTGCTTTTTCTAGGTTGTAGTTTCCTCCTTGTGTTGGAGTTTTCCATCAATTATTCTTTGAAGTACTGGATTTGTGGGAAGATATTGTGTAAATTTGGTTTTGTCATGGAATATATTGGTTTCTCCATGTATAGCGATTGAGAATTTTGCTGGGTATAATAGTCAGGGCTGGCATTTGTGTTCCCTTAGGGTCTGTATGATATCAGACCAGGATCTTCTGGCTTTTATAGTCTCTGGTGAAAAGTCTGGTGTAATTCTTATAGGTCTGCCTTTATATGTTACTTGACCCTTTTCCCTTAATGCTTTTAGTATTTTTAATTTGTTTTGTGCATTTGATGTTTTGATTATTATGTGATGGGAGGAATTTCTTTTCTTGTCTAGTCTATTTGGGGTTCTTTAGGCTTCTTGTATGTTCATGGACATCTCTTTCTTTAGGTTAGGGAAGTTTTCCTCTATAATTTTGTTGAAGATGTTTACTGGCCCTTTAAGTTGGGAATCTTCACTCTCATCTATACCTACTATCCTTAGGTTTGGTCTTCTCATTTTGTCCTGGATATCATCGATATTTTGGGTTAGAAGCTTTTTGCATTTTGCATTTTCTTTGACAGTTGTGTCAATGTTTTCTATGGTATCTTTGGAACATGAGATTCTTTTTTCTGTCTCTTATATTCTATTGGTGATGCTTGGGTTTACCACTCCTGATTTCTTTCCTAGGTTTTCTATCTCCTGGGTAGTCTCCCTTTGAGATTTCTTTATTGTTTGTACTTCTATTTTTAGATCCTGGATGGTTTTTTTTAGTTCCATCACCTGTTTGGTTTTGTTTTCTTGTGGTTCTTTAAGGGATTTTTGTGTTTCCTCTTTAATGGCTTCTACCTGTTTACCTGTGTTCTCCTATACTTCTTTAAGGGAGTTATTTATGTCCTTCTTAAAGTCCTCTATCATCATCATGAGAAGTGATTTGAATTCTGAATCCTGCTTTCTGGTGTGATGGGGTATTCAGGGCTTGCTTTGGTGGGAGAACTGGGTTCTGATGATGCCAAGTAACTTTTGTTTCTGTTGCTCATGTTCTTGTGCTTGCCTTTTGCCATCTGGTTAACTCTAGTGCTACCTGGTCTCACTGTCTGACTGGAATCTGCCTTTCCAGTTATCTTGCTTGTGTCAGAACTCCTCAGAGTCCAGATGTCTCTGTGATCCTGTGATTCTGAGCTCCTGGGTGGAAGAACTCCTGGGACTCAGGTCGCCTCTGGGATCCTGAAGTCCTGCTGCTCTGAGTGCAGTGATTCCTTCTCTGCTCTGATTGCACTGGTTCCTCCAGAATCACTCAGGATATGGTGTCTTCACAGGAGCAGACCAGCTAGGTGTCTGCCCCAGCCAAAAGGACCAAGCAAGGGCAGAAGGGGTGTGGTATTCCAGAGGGGTGAGGTTTGAGTGGCTGATGGGTTCTGAGTGCCCCAGGCTCTCAGTTGTAGCTCTGAGCATAGGGCAGTGGGAGAGGGTTCTTACCCACTGCTCTGAGTGCAATGGTTCCTCTAGGATGGCTCAGAATATGGTGTCTTCACAGGAGCATACCAGCTAGGTGTCTGCTCCAGCCAAAAGGACCAAACAAGGGGTGGAAGGAGAATGTTTGTGGATGTTCTTATCACAAAGAAATCACAATGCTTGAGATGATAAATATGTCAGTTACCCTTATTTGAAGATCACACATTGTAGACATGTTTCAAAATCTTGCATTTTTGTTCACTAATCTTTTAATTAAAAATAAAACAAAATTATAAAGTAGAATATTTGTATTCAAAATTAAAATATGTTAATAACCATGTATTCTCTCATAAGTCTTTTCATAAATGAAACAGAGAATTGAACACAAAACTCTCTACTAATGCAATGTAAATTATTAATTTTGTATCTCTATAAAAATAAGAAATATTAAATTTTAACTAAAATTATCTTTTTAAATGACACAATCATTATTGCTTAAAATGTGTGTACAAGAACAATATAAACTGCACAGAACATATTACCTAGCAAAGAAAAGGATCAGAGATAGAATTTGGAAATTATTTATCATGTGGAACATGTAGGTGTTTAAAAACAACAACAGATGTGAACAGCTGCTCATTATCTATATCAGAAGGGAAAGTCTGTTTTTAAAATTATTTATAACTTGCTTTGTAATTAGGTCTAATATTTTTCTTTTGGGTAAATAAAACTAAGCATTTATGAACACAACTATAAAAACACATGCTGATCTGCTACAACAGCACTCATACATATCAGATTGTCAAAATATCTCACACTTTAGTATAAAAATCACAAAGATATTTATGAAAGTCCTGCTACATATGATCAACACTGCCAAGTATTCCCTGTAGCCCTGGTACCACTTTAGGTGCTGTAACCTATTTTATCTTGATATCCCTCAGTAGATAATCCTCTCAATCTTATTTTACAAAGCTCTGAGAAGCTATTAATGTGTTTAACATTACACAACTAGCAAATTGTATTGTCAAGATACAAACAGCAGGATTCTGACTCAACTTCATACATAGCTAAAACATCTTATATACTACTGTTCTTAAAACAAAAAAATAGACCTTTAAAAATAGTTTATTATGTAGTACAAGATTTAAAGAAAAGAGATGCTTTCGGGATAACAATGTCACTAGTCAGAGTAAGTTTAGCTAAGCAATGGAGACAAAAATGGCATAATAGCATTGTATGTCCTGTGAGGATGAGTACCAAACTCTGGTTTTCACAGTTCCTTTGCTACATACACCTCATTTTTTCCTGACTGCAGAAGAAAGAATGATGAAGTGACACAGGAATTCTTTGTTTCTTATAAAAGCAAATATTTAATTGGGACAGGCTTATAGTTTCATAGGTTTAGTCCATTATTGTCATTGCAAGAGACAAGGCAGTATGCAGGCAGACATGGTGCTAGCAAAGGAGATGAGAGTTCTACATCTTGACGATTAGATAACAGATCTTCCTGTGACTGCGAGCCATTTGAGAATTTGAAGGCATATGAATCCTTTTAAAATACTTCAGCACAAAACTCTTAAGACTTCACTTCCATTCACGTTTTATTGAGTGACAGTCATTGACTATACCTAGAATCAAGATTGAGAAGTATAAATAAAGGACAGAGAAAAGATTTTTTCAAAAGCAAATGACACAAAACTAAGAATATTATAAGGAAACATTTGGCTATTCTAACTGCATTTGCCACAGACTTTCAGATGACAAAAATTTAGGAGACATAGCCTGCAATCTGCAACAAAAGATAGTATGTCAGGTGGATTACACCCAAAGAATGATGGAAATGTCTAGATTAAGAGCAAGGATGATCATAGGTTATTGCCAAGGTTACTGGTTACTTTCTGCAATTTGATGGTAAGACCCTGTTGCTGAGAACATTATATCACTGAATACAGATAAATCAGGCTGGTTCCCACCTAGAAGTTTCACCCCTATTAACTAGCAATCATGGTCATGATACCAAAGGAGGAAAATAATTATCACTACTTCCTAACAAACTTTGTGACTTACAACAGTGACCTGCTGGTAAGATATATTGGTACAATAATGACACAAATGTTATAGGAATAATCATATACTTTAAAAAAAATTATATCTAAGGCCCACTCCAGGATATGGATTTTATGCCTGAAGTTGTTAAAGTTGGCAAAGAACATGAGACTAGATCGATCATGGACCTAGGGGAAACCTACTACCATTATTCTGTTAAAGGAATATAGCAGTAAACTGACTCCTTGTGACAGCTGTACCTAGAGATAAGAGAATTTCTCAACCTTCATCAGAGAAACTTCTCTTTGTATCAAATGAGAATTAACACAGAGATTCTCATCTAGGTGAAATGCACAGAATGAAAAATGTTGGAGCCCTTAATTCTAAATGGAATGTCTTCATCAAACACTTCCCCTCAAGTCTTAGGGATCTACGTAGAATGGGAGGTGAAAACAGAGGTGACAGATGACTTCAAGAAAACACTGATCTTCAGACACAACAGGACTGATGAACATATGAACTCATAGAAACTCTGACTGCATGCCTAGGGCCTGTACATGTTCAAATCAGATGGGGTGTCAGCACTGAGAAGAGGAATTCTATACATAGCCTCACCCCAAACCAATATATTATTTACTATTGATACTTGCTGTAAAGGAAAAAATCAATTTTGTGCAATGAAGTGACACTGAATTTATCAACCACACTCCACAATAGGCCCTATACCCAGATATAGTTCAACACAAAATAGACTCCATTTTTGTGTGTGTGTTTGATGGTAGAGCTTTTCATTTTGTTGTGATATTTTTGTCCTTTATTTTTGTTTGTAATCATATGTATATGATGTATGTGTATATGTATGTGTATATGATGTACACATACATACATACATGCATGTATGAGAAAGAAAGAACATGAAGGTTGGAGCATAGTGAGGTGGGAGACCTGAGAGGAATTGAAGGAAGAATAAACATGACCAAAATATATTGAATGAATTTTTTTTAATAAATAAGAAGTCTAAGGCAAAAACCAAATCAACATAACAAACAAACAAACAATAAACCTCAAAAAACAAAGATAGTTGATAGATATCTTGTGGCCCTTTCCAAGAATATCAAACTAATCTTCAGTTTTTATTTCCAGCAACAATGGGAATAGATCATCTCTGAAGTGGTCAGTCTCTCATAAATAGACTAAACAATAACTCAGTAACAAGAACAGTGTTTAGACATTTTCAGTTTATATATGACATTACCTGTCTTATTGGGACAGTTTTCTGATTTTAACAGACATGCATAACCTATATGTACAGGGAATATATTAGGGAGTCTAATTGTGTATAACACAAGCTAGGAACATAACATAAATGATTGTAATCATCACTAATTTGATCTATGAGAGTCCTGAGCTGCAGAATTATGAAGACATGAAAACTAGAGATGATGATTTTTTTTGTTTGGACTCAACACGTCTACCGCACATGGTCTGATATCAGGTTATATAGATAACAATGAACACACTAGAATTAGGGTGATGTGCCATCTCAGCAAACACACATTAGGTGTTCCTGGCAGTAAAGGAGTTGAGTGAGGACTCTGGCAGATTGTAGAAAGCTATAACTCTGAGCTTCTCACCTCCATTTCATTTGAAAATGGGAAATGGTGGTGGTAGTCAAGAAAACATAGCCCTATTAGCACTTATTGTTTGTGTTCTAGGATTGTTTGTTTTATATAGTGATGGAATAAAAATAACATAAACATTGGTCCCCAGCAACTCTAGAGTGGTGATATCTGCCCTGTCCCCTTTGCACTCCATCTAGAGGTCCACACCTCTAAGCACAATCCCAAACACCTGCAGTTATCTGCAATCCCTACCTTAATTCCCTGCCTGCCAGCCGCCTGGGCAAATTCAGAATGCTGAATGGTGAGCTCCACCCTCCCTCCTATGTACTCCATTTCCTGGGCCACAGCTCCTCCTGCATCATTGGAGGCCTGCTGCTGCCCAGGAAAAACAGAGCCCTGCAACTATCTGGGATCATGAGCTCTTCCTGCATCCCTGGAGGCCTGCCCCCTTCCAGGACAATCAGCAGCCTACCAACTCTGCCTGAATCCCTGGAGTCCTGCTGCCACTAATGACAACAAGCTCTACCTATAATCCCCAGGCATGCTGACATAAGAGACTACCAGCATTGCCAATACTAGGAACAACAAGATGGCTAAAGGCCAGTGCAAGAACACAAACATCAAAAGCCAGGGAAATATGGCATTAACAGAACGCAGGTATTCTACCACAGCAGGCCCTGAATGTCCTACCAAAACTGAATTACAAGAAAATGACCTTAAATCTAATCTGATGAAGATAATTAAGGACTTTAAAGAGAAAACGGATAAATCCCTTGAAGCAATGATAGAAAATACAACCAAACAGGTAGAAGCCCGTAAGGAGGAAACAAATATAAAGAAATACAGGAAAAGATAATCAAACAACAGATGAAAGAAGTGAATAAAACTGGTCAAGACTTGAAAATGAAAATAGAAACAATAAAAAAAAAAACTACAAACGGAGGCAATCATGGAGATGGAAAACCTAAGAAAGGCATCACCAACAAAATACAAGAGATGGAAGAGAGAGTCTCAGGCATAGAAAATACAATAGAAGAAATTGATACATCTGTCAAAGAAAATGCTAAAGCTTAGAAGCTAGTAACACTAAACATCCAGAAAATTTGTAACACTGTGAAAAAACCAAACCTAAGAATAATTAATAGAAGTAGAAGAAGAAGACTCTCATCTCAAAGGCCCTGAAAACATGTCCAACAAAATCATAGAAATCTCCCTAACCTAAAGAGACACCTATAAATATATAAAGCTTACAGAACACCAAATAGAAAGGGCAAACCAAAACAAAACAACAAAACCAAAACCAAACAAAACAAACCCTCCCACCAAATAATAATCAAATCACTAAATATCCAGAACAACAACAACAAAAAGAATATTAAAAGCCTCAAGGGATAAAGGCCAAGTAACATATAAAAGCAGATCTATTAGAATTATAATAGACTTCTCAACAGAGATTTTAAAATCCAGAAGGTCCTGGGTAGATATCTTACAGTTGCTAAGAGATCACAGATGCTAGCCCAGAATACTGTACCCAGGAAAACTTTCAATCAACCATGATGAAGAAAATAAGATTTTTCATCACAAAGCCAAATTTAAACATTATTGTTCCACTAATTCCGACATACAAAGGATACTAAAAGGAAAACTAACACAATGAGGGCAACTGCCCAAGAAATCAGAATAATTACACACCAGCAAAATCTAAAGAAGACAAACACACACACACACACACACACATACACACATACACACACAAAACACACATACACAAACACACACACACATACACCTACACCACAGTACCACCACCAACATAAAAATAAGAAGAAATAACAATCATTGGTCATTTATATCTCTCAATATTAATGGACTCAATTCCCAATGAAAAGACACTGGCTAACAGTGGATATGTAAACAGGATCAATCATTCTGCTGCATACAAACAGCAAAGATAGATATTACCTTAGAGTAAAGGGCTAGAAAAAAATTTTCAAGCAAATGTCTACCCCTCCCCCCTCAAAAAACCTGCAGTAACCTTTCTGATATCTAAAAAAAATAGACTTTCAACTAAAATAATAAAACCAAGTAATAAAAAGAGGACACACATCAATGGAAAAATCCACCAAGAGGACATCTCAATTCTGAACATCTATGTTCCAATGCAAGGGTACACACAAGAGCCATAACAACAGACACTGAAGAAATTTTAAAAATCACTAAGTTTTATTTCAAAAGTCTGTAACCCACAAAATTGGAAAATCTAAATGATATGGATGATTTTCTAGACAGATCCCATGCACCTATGTTAAATCAAGACTATCTAGAAGTAGCCATTAAAATTCTCTCAACCAAAACCAAAAACCAAACCAAACAAACAAACAGAAAGCCCAGGACTAGATATCTTTAGTGAAGAATTCTACCACACTTTCAAAGAGGTAATACCAATATTCTTCAAACTATTCCACAAAGTAGAAACAGAGAACTACTGCCAAACTCATTTTATGAGGCCACAGTCACCCTGATACCTAAACCACACAAAGAGAATTTTAGACCAATTTCCCTTATAAACATTGAAGCAAAAATACTCAATAAAGTAACTCATAAACCAAATCCAAGATCACATCAAAGACATAATCCACCATGATAAAATAGGCTTTATCCCAGAGATGCAGGGATCATTCAATAGATGAAAATCATAATCAGCCATATGAACAAACTGAAAGAAAAAACCCACATGAACATCTCATTAGCTGCTGAAAAAGCCCTTGAGAAAATCCAACACTCCTTCCTGTTAAAAGCCTTGGAGATCAGGGGTACAGTATACATATCTAAACATAATAAAGGCAATATACAGCAAGGTAATAGCCAACATAAAATTAAATAGAGAGAAACTTAAGCAATTTCACTAAAATCAAGAACAAGACAAGGCTATCCACTCTTTTCTTTTCTCTTCAATATAGTACTTGAATACCTAGCTAGAGCAATAAGACAACTAAAAGATATCAAGGGGGTACAAATTGGAAGGAAGAAATCAAAATATCCCTATTCACAGATGGTATGATAGTATACATAAGTGACTCCAAAAATTCTACCCAAGTACATAATCACTTTCAGAAAAATGACCGGGTACAAAATTAACTCAAATAAATCAGTATTTTTCCTTTATACAATAGATAAATAGTCTGAGAAAGAAGTTAAGGGAACATCTTTCACAATAGCCACAAATAATACCTTGAAATACCTTGGTATAACTCTAAACAAGCAAGTGAAAGACCTGTGTAACAAGAACTTCAAGTTTCTGAAGAATGAACTTGAAGAAGATCTCATAAGATGGAAAGATCTCCCATGCTCACAGATCAGTAGGATTAACAATAGGATTAATGAAAATGGCCATTTTAACAAAAGCTAACTACAGATTCATTGCAATTCACATCAAAATTCAAAAATTCTTGTGGAAGAGTTGAGAGAATTATCAAGGGACTCGAAAAGGATATGGGACTCTACAGGAAGACCAATGGAGTTAACAAATCTGGATGTTTAGGGGTTCCTAAAGACTGAACCACCAACCAAAAAGCTAGCATGGGCTGGACTTAGGCACCCTGCACATATGTAACAGATTTTCCTGAGGGTCCCCTAACAATTGGAGTGAGAGATATGCCTGAATCTTTTGCCTGTCTGTGGATCCTGTCTCTCTAACTGGACTGCCATGTCTGGCTTCATTTGGAGAGGATATGCTTATTCCTACAGAAACTTGGTGTGTCAGGGTAGGATGACATGGAGGGGAAGGGAAAGTGGAAGAGCTGGGAGAGACAGGGCTGAAAGGAAAGGGAGAATATTGGGATGTAAATTGAATAAATAAATTAATGGAAAAACTAACATAAACGTCATCATTTTAACCCTCAACAGTATACTTCAGTGGTACTAAGAACTGCTATGCAACCATTATTATTATCTGTCCCCAGAACCTGTTCATTATTATACACTTAGTGTCTAAAACCTTCCAAAGATAATTTACTTTTAAAATTAAGTTAATTTAGCTGATATTTACATTTTTTAAAATTTGAGATTTTTAATGCATGTATAATTTTCTGTTCAAGTTGAATTAAACATGTACTTTTAAAAACATTTACCATTTCTTTATGATGAAAACATCCTTAGGCATTTATCCTAAAATATTAAAATTGTATAGTATAAACTAGACAAGGTGGCATGTGTCTGTAGTTCTAGCACTCAGAAGATGAAGGCAGGAGGATCAGGATATTAGAGCCATCTTTGGATGCTTCAGTCCAGCTTGGGCTGCATGACCCTGTCATAAACAAAATTATACAGTGTTTTCTTTGTTACCTATAATTAGCCTATTGTACAAACATCCTAGAATTTCTAATTCTTCTGTAACTGTAACTGAGTACACATTGATCTACCTCTTCTGTTATCTTTGTGGGTTACTCTGCCCAGATCTCAACCATCAGCTGCAATGAGACCAACTTTCCTTTTTAGTTCCACATATTGTTAAGATTATACAGGCTACATAATTTCTTGACTGCTACATCTACAAAGAGGGCATTCATGTTTTATTTGTTTTCTGTGTGCCACAGTGCTACGCTAATTTTTGTGAGTCTATTTCTACCTGGAGGATGGATGAATACTCATGTCTCCTGGTTAGCGATGGATACATGTAGAGCAAAATTTCATGTTCCCTTGCCTCCTCCACAGGAGTATTTATTCTTCTTCTGTGGCTAATTTTTTTCTCCTGTGGGGAAAACCGCACGGTGGGGTCCCAGGGAACCGCTCTGTGGTGACCCCCAGTGGGTGTGGTGGGAGGGCGCGGCAGAGTCCCGGAGGCTTTCCACGACAGTGGGTCCCACAAACTTGAGAACGGTCCCGAGTTTCAAAAGGCTGGAAGCAGCGGCAGGCCCCAATGATATGAGAAGTCCGTGGATTTCCAAAGAGTTTTATTGCCATGGTGTGGTAGTTGGATCTGGATGTGCACCCCTA
The DNA here is from genome assembly GCA_021653895.1 of Mastomys natalensis. Lineage (NCBI taxonomy): Eukaryota > Metazoa > Chordata > Mammalia > Rodentia > Muridae > Mastomys > Mastomys natalensis. The sequence continues at coordinate 1,244,221 of JAJTUV010000333.1, forward strand.
AGTTCAGCCAGGGGAGAGCTGGCTTAAATGGGGGGGGGGGAAGAGGGGCTGGGAAAAGGAATAACTTAATTGAGCTATGCCCCCTGGCCTTTAGGTAACTCATGAATATGGAAATTTCTCAAGACTGAAGCCTGTTAGTCACTCTCTACCTGTAGGTATGGATGGTGATGGCAAACCTCTCTGGGAGGAGCTACTCTGACCAAACGTGTGTGCAAGGTTCAGGTTAATGGGGATGTAGACCAAGTGAAGGAGTATGGAATCCCGGGGCGTGGGGAGATACATGCCATCCATACCCAGGCAATGGTCACCTGTTGGGTCTCCGGCTATCTCAAACCCAGTGCTCTACCGGGGAGACCAAATCATCCCTTAATGGTCCTACATTATCTCAAGTAAATATTTATAAAATATGCAGACGATTATTGTATTCTTACAGAGGCATCAACTCTGATTATAGTAACCACTTCATAATTGATGGTTTCTTCAAATATTTATTTATAGAATTAGGTATTCAGTGGTAGATTACTACTATAGTCTTAATTCTTTACAGTTTTCTCACTTTGTTTTAAGAGAAATAATAACTTGAGGCTAGGAGAAAATTCTCTTTTTCTCCCATTTATTCTCCATGGACACTAATTCACCTGAGTGATCTGTCTTGGTTAAATAGTCCCAAAAGATTAGGATGCAGATGGTAAGATTGAAGCAGTCTGGAAAACAATCTCTGGATGCATGGTCCAGGTCCATGATGAACTTTAATATCTTTATCCTTTGTTTGGAAGAAACAAATACTCATCCAGCTGAATAATTTACTGTTAATAAGCAAATGGGAGACTTCAGGATCGTGTTCAAACTGCCTTGTAGGTTGGAATGATTGTGTAATGCTGTGAGATCTCGACTTTTAAACCCAAGATCCTATGCCCGAGCTTTACTTATCACCTCCCCAAAGGCAGGGCAAGGATATATACATATGATAAACAATAACTAGATTAATCCTTCTTTATCACTTAGTTTGCCATACACTGGTTCTGACAGTTGCCTGAGTAAAAGTTACATGTGCTGTTCTGTGGTGAGGTGTTTAAAGACAAGCAGTATTCTCTTCTTTCAGATTTTCACTTTGTTGGTTTGAATTTTTTTATTTTATATGTGATCCTTTTTCACATTTCCAGGGTCAGCATTTACAATATTACACCCACCTTTAGACACCCCTCGCCCCCATGTCTGAACTGGCAACATGGCTAGCTCTGTGGCTAAAATCATAGCATTGACATCCTCACAAATGAAATGCAATTTCAGAATTGACCCTTTTAAACCAATACCTGAGACAAAGTCTTATTGAGGAGAGTGGAAACCCTTTTTTCATGCCTCAAAATCATATTAAACTTAATAGACAGAATGAACAAAGTCTCCTTAATAATTAAACATATGAAGATCATTTACAATCATAAATATTTTGCTACACAGTGAATTTGGGCCCTTCGGAACAGCAGTTGTCAGAAGTCAGGCCTCCTTAAATGGGTTAAGTGTAGGAACTAAAGGAAGAGGCCAGGCATGATGACTCTTGAGTGTCAGGACTTGCTATTGTAGCGGCCTGTGGCCACAGATCAACTGGGTTCACCTGAAAGGGGGGTTGGTAATGAAGAAAGGGACAGAGTTCGAGAGGAAATGAAGCCAAGACAAAGTATTCTGATCAAGGCTCAAAGTTTAATGTTCAGCTCTCAATTTAAAGGGAAAAGCCCCCACCTTCTTGTTTCAGCTGGAGATGGGTGGGGGAACCCATCCTTTGTCACAACTGGAGATATCTGAAGGCAAACTCAGTGGGCAGTTATTCTTCTAAGATTCTGTAGCAGGCTGTATGTGCAGCCAAGGTGGGTAACTCCACCTAGATCCTATTATTTGGTCTATTGTGGTAAACAAGGTCTTTCAGGCCTGCTCAAGGCTGGGGGAAGGACACACTATGATTCTACTAGTGTGAGAACAAAACTCACAATATACAATTGAATTTTTTTCAATTCCATCTTCTTCCTAGCTCTGGTAGCTCATGCTATCATTGTATCTCTATGTTTTTATAAGAGTTTTTCACTGAGCCAGTTGCATACATCTGTATGTCATAACAAATTCTTCTCATATTGGAAACTTCTAATTGTTTTTATTTGTTATTAAGCAAGGTTAAAACGTGGACACAAAGGTCTGACATGATCTGATAACTTTATCTGTAGATCATGAAATGATGGAAATTAATGATGGAAGGGGACCAATGGTGAGGGATGTTTCAGTGGGCCATGCCAAGGCATCTCTTACCCCTGAGGGACCAGCTAAACGATGGTATAGCATAGAATAGAGTTTATTCAGGGCATGGGGAGGGGAGCCAGGAGGGTAGTAGAGGTAGAGAGAGAGAGAGAGAGAGAGAGAGAGAGAGAGAGAGAGAGAAAGAGAGAGAGAGCAGAGAGGTAGAGGCTGACCATGACTACATGGAGAGAGGGAGAAGGGAAGGGGGAGGGGCAGAGAGAAGCTACAGGCAAGAGATCAGAGAGTAAAGAGAATTAAGAGAGAGGGGAGGGGGGCAAGCAGCCCCTTTTATAGTGGACAGGCCTACCTGGCTGTTGCCAGGTAACAGTGGAGGTGGAGTTTAGACAGAATAGGTAAAGATGAGGTAGCCAGGTGGATTCTGGATATATGGCAGTTGCCTTGACAATGATGTAGGAGTCACCTGGATGTGACATCACTGAGTCAGGCTGGTACAACAGATCATATGCTTGCTGAAGACTTCTGCTTCCTCTTAGTTCATACAGGACTTCTTTCTCTCCCATGTTCAACGGATTTGTTTTGTTTGTTTTGTTTTGTTTTGTGATTTCCATAACATCTACCCTATACATGTCCTTATCTATGTATTAGATTTTTCTTGATTGTTTCAACCCCTGTGTGAATAAGTAAAAATTACAATTTGATTTAAATCAATAAATAAATTTTAAAAAAAAGAAAGAAAGAAAGAAAATGAAAAAAAATTCTATAAATTGTTCTAAGCCTTCAGACTTTTTCTCAATGAAAGGTAAGAGTTCTTAATAAGCTCAATTAGTCAAGTCTAGTTATAGGTCTCCATAAAGACAGCCTTCCTTTTGTCAGGACTGTTTTACATTTGTTTTTGTGATCCTTTATTTAATTCTGTATGCTGAGTGCCATAACCTGAGTCAAGAAGAGAGGAGTCAAAAGTGTAAGCGAAAGTCAAGTTGGTGTTTAAATATTAGAGAAGCAATTAGATAAGTTTTACATGTTATTCCAATGAAAAGATTTAATGGGCAATTCTGCAGAAGTCCAGCCTCAGCTTGGAGAGGGGTTCTGAGAGAAGGAGTGTCTGGAAGAGGTGAAAACAAACAAGTCAAAGTCAAATCGTGGGTTACAGGCTTATGTCTGCTTGAGACAGCTTTCAGGATTGGTCTTCCTCTCTCTATTCTGCTTGAGTGAGCTTTTTACACTTCTCTGTCTCCATCTCTGTCTCTCTCTCTCTTCCTCTCTGTTTTCATTTCTGCTCTAGATAGCTTTTTCTTGTTATTCTAAAACTGATTAAGAAAGAAAGCTTTCTGCTTGAGACAGCTCTCTCTCTCTCTCTCCTTCTCCCACTCCTTCTCTCCCTCTCTCCCTCCCTCCTTTCCCTCCCTCTTTCTCTCTGGTGGAGACAGCTCTCTCTGCATATTAGGAATTCTAAACGTTCTCTGTCTAGCTCATGAGTTTTCTGATCAAAATTAGAAAAGCTGCTATAAGAAATTCTTGGATCTTCTGACCAGGTCAGAAATCCTGTTAGAAAATTTCTAAAAGTAATTCTTGGGTTTTCTGATCAAAATCAGAGAGCCAGAAAAAATTCCTAAAGAGCTGTATTTGCTCTCTAAGTAATGCTTTTGATTTCTTTCCAAGGTCAGAAATCCTATTAGAATAAAATTCTGTAAGAACTATGACAAATTCTAAAAGAGCTGCATTCACTCTCCATGGATTTCTCAACTAAAATCAGAAATCCTGTGAAAAAAAAATTCTCGAAGAGGTGTGTTTGCGCTCCAGAGAACCCCAAGACAGCTTTGATTTCACTAAAAAAGTATAAAGAACTGATATCGTTGTCTGCTAGCTCATCTCATGGAGACTATAGGACCAGTTTTTTCTTTTAACTTACAAAGCAATTTAGTTATTTATTCCAGGTTCCCTTTCGATTATCCTGTGAATCTTCATCCCATGACCCTAGACCTTTGATTCTTAGGAGACAGTGAAAGAATTCAGAGATCTGCCTGCTTCTGTTAAGCACAGATGATAAGCTAGCTGGGTGAGACTCCTCCCTGAAATGGTCATTTCCACCAGGCTTAGCTTTGTATCTGCCTGCCTTTGTATCTTTCTGACAAGCTGCCTCATTAATGCCTCTGCCTTTGTTCCTTTAGATTTGTGAAGCTCCTCATATAATTCATATTGCATAGTTATTTTTTGCATAGTTAGAAATTATATATTTTTAAACTCATGTTTGTAGAGTTATTTTCCATAGCCTTAAGGGCTGTCCTGAAGGTCACAGCATTTATCATTTTTCTAAAGACATAGGCACACCCTCGACTCCAAGATACATGCTATTTCTATCATGGTGTCATTAACAGGGAGGACACTCCTCAAAGGAACATGAAAATATGTACATTATTACACAAGCAAGTGTTATGGCCACAGTAACCATTAACATTTGTGGAGGCCTATGCCTCCTGGCCCTTTTCCGTTGGTAGGAAGCATGTCATTCTGTCCCTACCAAGGCCATGCCACACTCAGCAAGATTTCAACCAGTGAATTCAGAAGTATAAGTGCTGGAAATATTGAGGAGACAAAAGGATAAAACAGTTATAATTTTTCCTAGATGAACACAGGCATTTATAACTTCATACTTTTTTTGACAGCAAATGACATTAATTCCTCCTCCATCGCAGAATGGCTTTTCCATGATTTGAAGACATATTTTAAAATAATTGTGAATTTAAAAAGATGAGGTCAGAGTTGCATATCAATAAGGCTAGGTCCAGATCCACCACAGCCTGTAAATACTTTGTGGGATATGTGTATGTGTGTATATGTGTGTGTGTGTGCATGTGTGTGTGTGCATGTGTACACATAGATAAATACAACCATAGAGTCTGTTTTTCTGTTTCAGAGGTGAGCACTTTGTTTTAGATTTGTTCTTATTGGTTAATAGGAGGGCTTATTCCTGAGAGAGAGGCTTATTCTAGAGAACTAATTCTCCCTCTTTGTATAGTCTTTTGATCCTGTAGTTCTTTGTCTAGGGGTGAGACACTCCCCCCTCTATAAAATAATCTTCTTTTCATATAAACATATCTGTCAGTACAGTCATTGTTCCAGTCTTGTTTACACGGGCATTTCTAAGAAAAGCTGTCGTACAGCGAGGTTCTGGTCTTCTGGCTCTTACAATCTTCTGCTCCCTCTTCTACAATTTTCTCTGAGCTCGTGATACAAAAGCTGTGGTACAATGTTTCCACTGAAGCTGGGATCCCTACAGTCTACTTCTCTTTGTTTCATGAGAAATGATACCTAAAATCATTTGTGGGTATATGGATAAGATCAAGAATATAGTCAAGGGATTATGTTGGTATAGGAAACTGGTGGATACTAGATCCTTTTCTAAGATTCATGTTTTCACTGGCCCTGGGTCATTGAGTAGGTTTCAAATACTAGGTATTAAGTCCCTCCTGCTAAGTGGCCCTTTAATTCAGTTACACAGCTTTGGTTACCACTAACATGTGAGTGACATAATGTACCTTTACAGATATTTTGCCACACTGGTCATTGTTGTGGTTCATAGGTGTCACTCCTGGGTAAAACTACTAATTGCTTTCCTCTCTGACAGTTTGCATAATATTCAAGTATTATGGAAGATATATAAAAAAAAAAAGCTTCAAGGTTAGAGTCAGCTCAATAATACAAGTCCTGACAATGTGATGTCTTCAGCAATACGATTTATCTTTTAATCTCTGAGAAGTATCCAATGGCAGCAGCAATAATCAGCAGTATGGGTTTATAACACTAAAGAGGAGTCATTTGGACTACCTTGAACAACTACTTGGAAGGATGTTTCTTTGATTGGTAATGGGTTGGGTTTTTGTTAGTTTGTGGTACTTCTGAGGAATGTTGTTGGTTCATGTTGCATAACTTTTTAAACATACATATGCATTCATTTAATCCTATATGTATATATGTACATTACATTTATATTATAATTTTAGACAAATATAAAATAATAAGATTCCTTGAGGCTTTATGAAAAACTTTGGTGTTATTGGTTCTTCTTTTCTACTTCTCTTTCTACAATACTCTCCCATTACCTAGTTAGGGTCCCCTTTACCATTTTCTTGGGTAATATCACTTGTATCCTTCTATTCCCCTGACACCCTCCTCCAATGGTCTTTATATTTTTCTGGTTTCTATAGTTACTCCATGTTATATATACATATCTGAAGATGTGGAACTAGGAACAACAGGCTTTCCATTCTGGGTCCGCTTACCCCAATCAATATAATTTTTCTAGTTCCATCCATTTATCTGCAAAGTTCATGATTTTACTTTTCTTTACAGCAGAATAGTATTTCATCATACATGTGCACAGTATTTTCATAGTCTATTTATCTTCTGAAGGACATTTAGGTTGTTTCTATTTTCCAGTTATTGTGAATAGGGAGTAATAAACATTACTGAGTATAAGTAGTATACTTCTTATATCTGTATAGATATATCCTTTTTTAGTTTCAGGGAGTTTTGTTCTTTGATTTGTTAAAGTCTGGTGTATACACTGTCCTGTGATTTTTCTAACTATAGAAGATTCATTCATACCTATAAATGGAAAGTTTGAAAGACATCTGGATTCTTTCCAGCTTCTGGCTACTATTAATAAGGCTGCTATGAACATAGTGGAACATATGTCCTTGTTATATGTTGGAACATCTTCTGGGTATATGCCCAGGAATGGCATATACAAAATACTCAAGGGAGCAAATATGGAGACAAAGTGTGGGACATAAACTGAAGGAGGGGCCATCTGGAGACCATTCCACCTAGGTATCCATCCTATGTGCAGTCACCAAATGTAGATGCTGATGTGGATGCCAGGAAGCATGCTGACAGGAGGCTGATATAGCTGTCTCCTTAGAGGTCTGCTAGAGTCTGATATATTCAGAGGCAGATGCTCACAGCTAACCATTGAACTGATCAAGGGGTTCCCAATGGAGGATTAGAGACTGAGGAGGAGACTGAAGGAGCTGAAAAGATTTGAGCCACATGGTGAGAGCAACAATATCAACCAACTAGAGCTCCCAGGGTCTAAACCACCAGCCTGGGAGCACATAGGGAGGGACCCATGGCTCCAGCTGTATATGTAGGGGAGGATGGCCTTGTTGGGCACAGGTGGGAGAGGAGATCCTTGGTCCCATGAAGGCTGGAAGCTGAGTGTGGGGGAATTCGAGGGTGGGGAGGTGGGAGTGGGGAGATGGGTGGGGGCACATCTTCGTAGAAGCAGGAGGAAGGGGGATGGGATCCTGGGGGGGGGGTGGGGGATGGAGTAAGGGGATAATATCTGAAATGTAAATAAAATATCCAATTAAAAAAAAGAAAAAAATTTAAAAAAAAAAAAGAGAAAGCCATTTCTGCCTCTGTAGCTCTTAGTATATTCTAATGAAGACACATTTTTTTTTTCTGTCATTTAGTTTAGAGCTTTCTAGGAGGCAAAATGTTCTCTCTTTTTTCCCATTAACTTATTTATTAATTGATTTTCATCCCAGTTGCTGCCCCCTCCAGCCATCCCTTCATAGAGTTCCTCCCCTTTCCACTCCCCTTCTCCTCTGAGAGGGTACGCACACACCTGGGTATCCTCCCACCCTGACATATCAAGTCTATGCAGGATTAGGCACATCTTCTCTCACTGAGGTCAGACTAGCCTGCTCAGCTGGGCAATGTATTCTATAGATAAGCAGCAGCTTTAGGGACAGCTCCTACTCCAGTTGCTTGGTAGACTTCCATGGAGACTGTCTTGAACATCTACTACATGTGTGCCAGGGGTCTCAGTCCAGCCTGTGTATGCTCTTTGGTTGGTGGTTCAGTCTCTGAGAACCTCCAAGGGTCTTGGCTAGTTGACTATGTAGATTTTCCTGTAGAGCTTTTCAATTTCATTATCATTCCAGTTTATACTTTATTTTCAATGTTTCTATCTCTTTACTAAATTTTGCTTTCAAATTCTAAATTATCTTCATCTTTTCATTCAGCTGTGCATTTATATTTTGTTGGACATTTGTTATCTTCTTGGAAGTTAATAAAGTATTTGTGAATATATTCTTTGAACTCCTTGAATTCTGTTGATAAAATTTATAATCATTCTTTAAAATCTAATATTTGTAGAGCTCATCTAGGTATTTTTAATTAGAGATACTTTTATAGGACTAGTGGGTTTGATCAGAGACATGTTGTCTTGGCCATCCATGTTGATTTTTGTTTTATAATATGTCCTGGACCTAAGTACTTCTTATTTTGTATGCCTAATGTAAGAATCTGTCCTACACTAGGCTAGGCCAATGAAAGAACTTTTTCATGACTGAAGCTACGCCAGGTGAAAGTGGTAAATGGGGTGTATAGTTGAATCAGGCAAAGATGGCTTCTAAGCCACCAATCTGTACTTTGGTCTAGGGCATTATGATGGCAGCAAACAGGAAAGAAGAAACTTATAGGCAAAGAAAACTCATGAATAAACCTGGTTTGTGGACTGAAGATCTGTAGTTAGGCCTGTGGATGTGGAAATGGCAACAGGTGGGTGGCTCTATGTGTTTGCTGGAGCACCTTATTTGCAAAGTTAGCTGAAGAACAAAGTATTTGCACACTGTAGAGGGAGCTGGACCTAACCTTATTGATATGCAGATTTAATCTCGTCTTTTAAATTCAAAACCATTTTTAACTATTTCTTTAGATCATGGTAAAGCCGTTCTGTGATGGAGGACAAATTGATGTCATTTTCAATTAAAAAAATAAGAAGACAGAAATCTGGCTATTTGTTTAGGAGAAATTGTAACTGTCTTATCCTTTTTTCTTTGATATTTCAAGCACATATAATTCATAATTCTATGTTGTATCATATTCACACACACACAGACACAGATAACATACACACATACCCCCCCCACACACACACACACACACTTTTTCACCACTTAAATATTTAAATTGTATCCCAGAGTTTCTTACTTGGTTCAACAAAGACTAGAGAATTTGAAATCGTGAAATAAAGTTGACTTTCCTCAACTCCTAACTAAATGCTCAGTCGGTTGCCATGTTAACTGAATAACAATAATATACACCCTCTAGAGTAGAGGCCATTTGAATCTTGTGGTTATGTGTTCATTGGAGGGGAAGGCACTCTCTATGTTTCGGAATGATCTAGATAGGCCCACAGGTCAAGAACAAAAGTGCTGCAATGGTCCTTAAGTAAGTAGAAAAAATTTACAGAATCATTTAATCATGATACAGAATCTGAAAACTTAAATCAACTGTGTTGATATCACATGTATATACATCTATAAAAATGAATGAATCTTTAAAAAATGCTTTGCCTCAATATATGCATTTAGCCAAGTGTGGTAGTATATACCTTTAATGCCTTTTAATTCAGAACTCAGAAGACAGAGGCAGGTAATCTCTATGCTACTGAGCTCAACCTAGTTCTAGGTCATCACAGCTACACTGTGAGACCCTGTCTCAGCAAATCGAATCAAATCAAAACAAAACAAAATGAAAGGAAATCATTTGGGTAACTCTCTTGAAACTTCTCTTTATTACTCTTTTAAAAATACAGCAATTGACAGCATTTGCTTATGACAAGGAATGAAGATTTCAGATTGTTGAAATGTTTTTGACTTCGTTACTGAGGAAAAAAATCGACTTTGTCATCTTAAATAAACAAAGTTATAAATAATGTTGACAGGTAGCAAGAGGTGATCCCTTCCAGTGTTACAATGGTATTGTGGTTGTCAAATATGGAATGAATTTTCCGAAGATGTAGGTCTGAGTGTTACACTGGATAAAAGGGTATGCATATTCAGTTATATTCATTAACATACACAGGCACACAGTTAATCTGAATTATATGGGCCTCAATGTAAACGTTTTCGTATCAGAGCATTGTAGTCAAGTTATCAGGAAAATAATTCGTTTTATATGTTCTTTGTTTAATGAAAAAGGTGACAAATTTATCAAACATTGAGTATTTATTATAGATAAGAGAAATTCCAATTGAAAATTCTTAATGGCAACATGTACTGTGATTTTAAGGATCCATTAGGAAATTTTTCTTTTTCTTTCATTCACTTTTTAAAGCCGTTGACCATGTAGATTTAAAGTAGAATATTCTTTTTGTACTCACTGTTGAGCATGTCATTAAACCTGAATCTGAACTTCCAATCACTTCATTTTATTTTCTGTTTAATGTAGCTCTGCCTAAACATTTTAGATATGACCCAGTGATTCCAGGTCATTGCAGGAAAGCAAACAAAGCTCCAGGGATTACATGCTGGAGCTCAACTCTCTTCTCTGCTGCTTTGTGATATAAAGAAAGTAGAGACCTGCAGGAATTCTCAGAAAAAAAAATGTGACTTGAGGAAGAAGAGGGGTTTGGACAGAAGATTCTCAAAATCATATCTGTATTAAATATTTGCTTCACCAGAAAGACTTGCTCAAAGTATCATAGCAATACTAACTTCTATTTTCTAAGAAAATCTAAATATCATACAATTTTAATCTTACAGAACAGTTGATATAGAAAGTACATTGCTAAACAACTGAATTGACTGATAAAAACTGTTCCACATCTGAAAAACTAACAAACAGGATATATGACCATATAGAACATATTGGTATAATTTTATATTTGAAATATTTTGTATTTGTATTTTAAATATAAAATTATATATGTATATAATATACTTGCTTCAATTATTCAATTTAATATTTTAGTATATTTTGGTTTTAAGTTTTAGATTTTTGACACAGGATCTTGCTATGTAGCCCAGGCCAGCCTGAAACTCACTAAGTAGAGGAAATTGTGTCACCTGTCCCAGTCATATAGCATTTAGTTGAGAGCAGTTGACTCCTTAAAATAATAATGATGAAATATCCCTCCTTATCTTTATTATTATAGTATGGACAAGAGGAGTCATTAGGGGAAAGTCATTGTCTAGCTATGTCTATTTATCTAGATTGATGATACATGCCCATAATCCCAGCATTCAAGTTTAAAGACAGCCTGGTCTATCTCATGAGTTCCAGGCTGGCCTAGCGTACATAGCAAGATCCTGTCTTAAAAATACAAAACCTAAAAACAAAAGACAGTAAAATATTGATTTAGATGATCAAAGAAGGTCTACAACATATGAAAATCATTTCATATTTGAACTAATTTTTATTTCAAAATGGAATTAAACCAATAGATTCTAGATGATCATATAATCATGAGGATTAAATATATCATATCATCATATCAATCATATCATCAAAGGATAATTAATCCTTTCCATACACCTTGGTTTTTCATTCTTAGGTTTATAAAACACAGTGCCCATGAACTTTTAAACTTTTAGATAATTTCCTTATTAAACATTAATTTTTATCTATATTCAGAGTGAACAAGATCTTGATTTGCTCAGCAAGTATATTTCCCTGGAAAAAACTTAGAGGGGCCTCATATGTTTATGTGCCTGGTTATCTGGTTCCTATCTCCAACTCTGCATTATCTGAATTTCTTTGAGCTAATTCAGATTCTTTCTTAAATTTTTTTAAAAAAAAGTCTCCCCCAAAGCATTACTGAGGTAGAGTTTACTGAAAACTTTAAGAGAAACAAAAATTGCTGTTCACTCTCCATAGAAAGCAACTTTCATCATAAATAATTTATTTATACCCTGTAAAATTCCTTTTTAAAGACATCTTCGACCCTTTATTTTATTACAGTTATATTTCTCTCCTCTCTCTCTCTCTCTCTCTCTCTCCTCTCTCTCTCTCTCTCTCTCCCTTCTGGGGATATCATATTATGAGTCCACCTCTTTCTCAGAGACATTCAATTTGGCTCATCTTCCATGCCAAATATGTCATACTCAAACCCAGCATGGTATTCAGGCAAAGGGCCCTCCAAGAGACAAGACCTGTATGATTTGTATGACAGTCTCAGACCCATAGGGATCTCATCTTCTTTAGTAACGAGTTTGTCCAAGTGTTCTTTGCTAAAATAAGTATAATATCCTCCCTAAGAGAAACTCTGTTGAATGAAAATGTCTCAATTTTTTTTAATAAAACAGTCACTTTTCTTGACTGAACAATTCCAAGAGCCTTATAACTACACAGTAAGAAATGCCATGGACTGTTGCAACCCAAAAACATAACCATCAACTCCCTGGAGATTTCTTTTAAAATAAACTCCAGCAAATTCTAGTATTAAAATATACACGGGCATATATATTTTGTCAAGTCTAGGAGATCTTATGTTTGCATAGATGATCTTTGATCAACCAACATCACTCTTCTCCTTCATATCAGAGACTGATTACTTATCCATTTTAGGCAAGAGACTTCAGAAAAGTCTATACCTCATAAACCGATATCAATGGCATGTAAGCCATTTAAAAGGATGAGTCAGCCAATAAGAGCTTATATCAGAAAAGTCTTTCTTTCTTATAGTATACAACATAAAAGAAAATTTAGGTTTGCCAATGCAAGTTTTTAAATGTAGCTTTAGGATTTAATAATGATACTTAGAATATAATAATCATTGATGTGTGCTTTGGTTTCGTGAGTGGAACTGATGTCTATTTGATTCTCTAATTGTGTACTGTGGTGTGTTTTAACTTGGTAAGAGAAAGATTTGGTGTTCACAGTCACAGACATAGGCCTGATTGTATACATCCACTGGGAGTTGCCTGATCTGTTTGAGTGATAACTCTTTTATTTATAAAGGATAACAAACAGACTTTAAATTTTATGATGTGTTACATTACTTATGAGAGAGTTTACATATGGTAAAATAGGCAGCTTTGCCTGGGGAGACACAAACAAGCCAATTCAACCAAGATAGGGCATTGACAACAGACCAAGGAAATAATTTCATCCAAGTCGAACATGGTGAATCAATGAATTAATTGTGATTACTGACATGGACATGGATAACTCAAAGGGTCTTTTATCAAAGAATAGCCCTGTCAGCATGAGTGGACCTTCATGAAATGTACATCTCTGTAGTTCTTTGCCAAACTTGCTGGCAGCTCTCTCTAGTGTTTTGTTATTGTGACTTTGAATGGGGCCTTGTGATACTTTAGCTTTCTGAGTTTCTCAGTGCCTTTATGTTTCATTCTCCCTGCCTCTTCCTAAACTCCCATGGAGAGAGCTGCTTCAACTGAAAAGAAACAGCTACAAAGCAGAAGGCCTTGTCATGGTACTATGGATTTTCACAAATACTGTAATTATGAAATTACACTTTTGTTTTCACATTGTTTATGTAAAATATTTAATTTTTAAAGTTTATTTATTATTTCTGATGTGCCACTTCTTCCTTTTAGTCTCAACTTAAAGTTCCCTGCTACCAGCCTCACAAATCTTCTGTATACAACTCTCAATAGCTTTTCCTGGATATTACTTCAATCTAAAATTTGCAGTTAGCTTCAGGTCATAGTTTTTCATAGACTAGGCATCATTGCCTTTATGCCCACAGAGGCCAGAGGTGTCCAAACTCACCTCTCATAATTGATTTTATAAGTGATTATGAGTCCATCTGATGTGAATGCAGGGGCATGGGTGTTAGAAATAAGATGTTGATCTTCTTGAAGAGCAGAATGCGACCTTAAATGGGTATCCATCTCTGTTAGTCCTTTAGTTTTGTTTTTAAAAGAACCCAACACTTTTTTTGTAGGACTCTAAAATAATTTGGGAGAAGTAAGCGGGATACCTACTGTGCCTAATGGGTATCAGTCCGTACTGACTTACTCTGTTTTAGAAGCTCCAACTTTTCATTTGCGGTACATTTTCTCAACTACTGTAGGAGACATTTCCATCCCTTCAGACATTTCTCTTTGTTGCACGAATTCATCTTCTTTACTATCCTCACAGACACGGTTCTTTTATTCCTTTATCATCTTGGTTTCACTCTATGGATGCTTTTGGGTTCTAGCCAAGGTATTGATGTTTCTTTTTGATTCATGGGAAAATATATAGGAGAGCCCCACCCACAATAGGGGCCATATTAAACAAAATGATTTATGTCCACTTCAGATATATGAAACTTAACTTAGGCCTCTCTAAGAACAGAGTGCTGTTTAATTTTTACTCCTCCGAGTGATTGTTGAAGCATATATAATTTCTTCTGAACTCTTGCCCCTGGACTTTACTGCTTTCTAAAGGTCATTGCTTCAGTTGTTCCTTTATTACTTCATGCAGAGACTGTTCCCAAATCAACAATAAATCAAACACTTAGCCATGGAGATTGAACAGATCATTACCTGCCTCAGAAGTGCAGCCTTTAAAAGAGAGAAGAAACTCTGGTCTTAAACTGTAAGAGAGCTCCCAACAGAGTGGAATGGGACATATGACCCTTAACACCTTTTACTGGTTTATTTTACTGGTAGTCATTTAAGCTTAGACATACAGCTTACACTCATCTATTAGTTATTTATATTCATTTCTATTTTATTTACTGGTTTACATTTTAATTTTGTTACTGGTTATTTAAGTCAAGGTTTACTAAAACATTATTTCTTTTCTTCTCTGCAATCATACTACTAAGAAATGGATTAAAGTTTTAGAACGTTAATATAGCTTTGATCTATATGATTCTTATTTTGCAGGATTTAATCTACAAAGATGTATGCTATCACTGTATTACACTATTAAATGAATTAACATAAATTAAGAAGAAAATCAAAGAGAAAATATGGTAGCAAATTGGAAAAGGACTTTATGACAACAGGTGCCATGAATTCAGAAAAAAGCACTCAAGGTCTTTTAGCAGTAATATATTTTGACCCAAAAATCTTACTTTTAGGACTTTGTCTTTAAAAATAACAACAAAATATTTATAAAGCGTGTGGAAAAAAGTAGGATCTCAGAATAACTGTGATGTGATTACATTTTGCAGACTGTTCTTTACCCTGTCCTTGTTGCTTACTTTTTTGTTCTATTTTTCTCTTTTCTGAGATCTGTGTATACTACTTCTAGAGTTCAGTGGTGCACAACTTAATTCCTCCAGAAATTTTGAAAACTAAAGATGGCAATTTTTGTCTACATAAAATTGACTTATTAGTTTTGTAAGAAATCAGATATGTCTAGTGGTACTGTGGAACACAGAGCAATTTGCTAATATACTATGTTTCATCTCTTTAAAGAAACTGGTTATTTAGAAATTATTTGATATATATATATATATATATTATATATTATATATATATATATATATATATATAATTTAATCAGTAATAGTGTCAGGCTCTCTCCTTTAGCTGGAACCTAATTTGGTCAGGTCACTGGACCTCCTTTCCCTCAGACTCTTCTCTATTTTTGTCCCTGCAGTTCTTTCAGACAGGAACAATTCTCGGTCAGAGTTTTTGACTGTGAGATGGCAACCCCATCCCTCCATTTGATGTCCTGTCTTTCTACAGGAGGTAGACTCTACAAGTTCCCTCTCCCCACTGTCAGTCATTTCATTAAGGTCCCTCCCTTTGAATCCTGAGAGTTTCTTAACTCCCTGGTCTCTGGTTCATTCTAGAGGGTCCCCTACCTCCCACCTCCTAAGTTTGACTGTTTCCATTCTTTCTGCTAGCCCTCGGGGCATCACTCCTGTTTCCTCCCCTCCCAATACCTAACCATGTTCCCCTTTTCTGCTCCCTGTCCCCTCTCCCATCCAGGTCCCTCCCTCCTCCCATACCCCCCTGATTGCTTTCTTTCCTCTCCCAAGTGGGACTGAGGCATCCTCATTTGGGCCCATCTGCTTGTTAACCTTCTTGAGTTCTGTGGATTATATCCTAGGTATTCTGTACTTTTTTGGTGAACATTCACTTACTGATGCATACATATGATGTGTGTCCTTTTGGATCTGAGTTACCTCACTCAGAATGATATTTCCATCCATTTGCCTACAACTCATAATGTCCTCGTTCTTAATAGCTGAGTAGTACTCCATTGTGTAAAAGAACCACATTTTCTGTATCCATTCTTCCATTGTGTGATATCTGGGTTGTTTTCAACTTCTGGTTTTCACAAATAAGGCCACTATGAACATAGTGGAACATACACCCCTGTAGCATGGTTGGACATCTATTACTGTGTTAATTCTACCAATCCATGAGTATGGGAAAGCTTTCCATTTTCTTAGGTCTTTTGGTTAGAGTTATCCTAAGGTATTTTATATTATTTGTGACTATTATAAAGGGTCTTGTTATATAATTTCTTTCTCAGCCAACTTACCATTTGTATAAAGGAAGGCTATTGATTCGTTTGAGTTAATTTTATATCTGGCCACTTTGCTGAAGTTGTTTACCAGACATATAGGTTCTCTGGTAGAATTTTTGGGGTAGCTTATGTATACTATCATATCACCTACCAATAGTGATACCTTAACTTCTTCCTTGCCAATTTGTATCCCCTTCCTCTCCTTTTGTTGTCTTATTGCTCTAGCTAGAACTTCGAGAGAGTACTATATTGAATAGATAGGGGAGAGTGGGCATTCTTGTCCCTGATTTTAGTGGAATTGCTTCAAGTGTCTCCATTTAATTTGATATTGTCTGTTGGTTTGCTGTATATTGTTTTTATTATGTTTAGGTAAGAGCCTTGAATTCCTGATCTCTCCAAATACTTTTAACATGAAGGTGTGTTTTATTTTGTCAAATGTTCTTTCAGCATCTAATGAGATAATCATGAGATTTTTTTTCTTTGAGTTTTTTTTATATAGTAGATTACATTAATGAATTTTCATATATTGTAGAAACCTTGCATCCCTGGGATGAAGCCTACTTGATCATGGTAAATGATGGTTTTGATGTGTTCTTGGATTCCATTTTCAAGAATGTTATTGAGTTTGTTTACATTGATATTCATAAGTGAAATCGGTCTGAATTTCTCTTTTTCTGTTGGCTTTGTGTGGTTTATGTATCAGAGTAATTGTGTCTTCATGGAATGAATTAGGTAGTGTTCCTTCTGTTTTTATTTCATGGAATAGCTTGAGGAGTGTTGGTTTTAGGAGTTCTTTGAAGGTCTGGTAGAATTCTACACTAAATCCTTCTAGTCCCAGGCTGTTTTTAGTTGGGATGCTTGTAATGACTTTTTCTATTTCCTTAAAGGGTATGGGCCTGTTTTGATAACTTACCTGCTGTTGATTTAACTTTGGTATGTGGTATCTGTCTAGAAAACTATCCATTTCATATAGATTTGCGAGTTTTGTTGAGTATAGGCTTTTGTAGTAGGATCTGATGATTTTTTTAAATTTTTTTCCATTTCTGTTCTTATATCTCCCTTTTCATTTCTGGTTTTGCTAATTTGAGTACTATTTCTGTGTCTTCTAGTTAGTTCAATTAGTGGTTTATCTATATTGTTAATTTTTTTTAAAGAACCAGCTTTTGGTTTTGTTGATTCTTTGTATAATTCTCTTTGTTTCTACGTGGTTTATTTCAGCCCCGAGTTTGACTGTTTTCTGCTGTATACTCCTCTTGGATGTGTTTGCTTCTTTTTTTTCTAGGGCTTCAGGTGTGCTATTAAGTTGGTAGTATAATGTCTTTCCAGTTTCTTTATGAGGGCACTTAGTGCTATGAATTTTTCTCTTACTACTGTTTTCATTCACAAATTGGGGTATGCTATGTCTTCCTTTTCATTGAATTCTAGAAAGTCTTTAATTTCTTTATTTCTCCCCTGACCAAGTTATCATTGAGTAGAGATGTGGAGACAGGCTGATCTTCACACCCTGACAGTTGCAGACTGAAAGGGACATGGTGTTTGCGCATAGGGGAAAGTTCTGGTCTGCTGGGCACCTAGGGATTCCATTTGCTGCGGTTATTTGGGCAAATCTCCTACCTGATACCCAAATAACCTCAGCAGCTGGAACCCCCAGGTGCCCAGCAGATGCAGGATTCCTCCTGCAGCAGATCTCCTGGCTGCCCTGCAGACCGTGTGGTATTGAGAGAGGTGGGGAGACAGGATGATCTAATAATTTCTCTTTCAGAAAAATTTATTGAGTACAGTACAAGGAGCAGCAGGTTAGATACTAGCAACATTACCATGTGCAGCTCTAACAGTATTTAGATTTTCATAGCATGTGTGATATTTCATAAACTGCATTTCAGTTTAGACTAAAGTATAAGAGTTTATTATTTAGAGCATGGGAATATGTGGGTCGTTCTGTAAGACTATAGTTTGAATCTCCACCACCTACATTAAAAGGTATTCATGGCTGTGCCTGACTTCTAGCTCAAAAATGGGTGGTGGACATAAACAGATCACAAGAGCTCAATGGTCTGATAGCTTAGCCCAAACCAGAAGTTTCTGATCAAGTAAGAGACCCTTTCTCAAGCTATAAGGTAGAGAGTTATCTCTAATTTCCACTGATCTTGTAGATATTTGTACTCACTGAAGCATCCGTCCCTCTCCCTCATAATTAAAATCATCATTATAGGATAATGTATCTTTGTTAGGTGGTGCTCAGTTGACAAAAGAGATCTGTGGATAAGGCAACATCACTTTTGTTACCTCTTCACTTTCCTGCCATCACTCCTCACTCTGGACTAGCTGTTGACATTGTCCAGCTTGTTTCCCAAATACTTTCCCAGTGTTTTCATTTGATGCCTTACTGATCTTCAATTAATTACAGTAGCTTTCAACAAACTTCTTTTTGATTGTCATGCTAGTTAGAATTCATTCTTCAATGCCTTGTGCTTTGTTCCACCACAATTTCTTGCCTCTAAATTATGTTCTTCTATAGTTTATAAAATGTCTGTGCATACACAGGCATGTTGTTTCATCGCACAGAGTCTCTTTTTTAACTTGAAATCTATGTGCTTTTACTAAATATTTTAGAAAGCTACATCTATGTCAAGACTATATTGTCCACTGAAATATTTTCTAGGTACTATACATGACTTTTCATAATGATTCATTCAATAGATGTACTCACCTGTATCAAGAAATCCAAAAGTAATATAAGAATAAATATTTTCAATCAATTACTAAACATGCACTGATACAAATAATTCCTCTGGCTCAGGACACCTGGGTAATAGGAACAAATAGAACTTAGGCCCATATTAAATTAAGTAAATTTTGGTACAACAAAAATTGTTGGCAGAATGTGTCACTGTGTCAACAGTTTTGATCTTGTATATTACCTTAGTTTAGAATGTAAATAGCTAATATTAAGACCCATGAGACATTAGACTTCTGTGGGTGTCACTTACATATATCTCCTCCCCTTTAACATATAGTATTCATATATGTGACAGGCCTATTTTCTAACCAGTGATGGTTTTTAGACCACAATAAAGTTCTTCCTAGGCATAAATATTACCACGAATTTTGAGTATACCTTGATTTTTCTACTAGTTAGCATCAACAAATAGATATTGAGATCTTCTTTTTCTGTCTCTGTCTCTCTGTCTCTCTCTCTCTCCCTGTTTGTGTTTGTGTGTATGTATGTATATATTTTATATGTGTGTATGTGTTAAGGTGAGGCATGGGAGTGCCATAGCATGCAGGTATATGTAGAGGCCCTAGGATAACTTCAGAACTTTCATTCCTTGACTTCTAACTTTGGTTCCTTACTGAACTCCTGTCTCTGTCTCTCATCACCCTGTAGGATTGGATTATAGACACACGCTATAGTATCCAGACTTATTTGTGTTCTGGAGATTGAAATTCATGAACTAACACTTGTATAATAAGCATTTATCTCCTCCTAGACTTTTCAGACTACTACTAGACCACAACTATAAATGTTGACAGACAGGTTTGATGTAGAGATTGACAGATGTGCAAAATTTCTGCAATAGGCAATCACGTTGCAATTAGACTTACTTACCACCATGACTGATCTTTTTTATTTCCAAATAACTGGATGTCAAATCCAGTTCCACATATCACTGGCAAAATGAAAAAATATTTATTTTCTGCAAATAAGAAATTTACTGTAGGGTGGCTCCTTTTAAACTCATTCTATCAATTCTATAATATCCTCAAAGTGTTGTTCTATAAAGGTATTAATAAGAGCAAAAATGAACTCAGTTTTTCTTGAGCTCTTATATGAATGACATTTCTTGTTGAATCAGAGAAACATGCATTCCTAATTGAGAAACTTAATGGGGTCATATCAACATTTTAGTTATAGTGGAAGAAACTATTTTATGCGGTGATATTACTACCAATTGAAATAAATAGATGTGAATGATCAAATATTGTTTTGTCTGCTGGAGGATCTTTAGAAGCTGGCTGAGTCGGATTCTTTAATAAGGATGTTAAAAGCAGTAGAGGACAACACAAATTAGGTAGCTTTGGACTGCAGTTTCAGAGAAATTCTGGAGTCTACATAAGAGCAGCTCCAGAGGCCCCCAAAGTCTTGCATTTTGCATTCCTTAATCTTTCTGTCCTATAGTTAAATACTCAATGAAATGAGAAGTATCTTTGTAAACAATAATGATTTGTGTCTAATGTCAGCTACATGACCATCTAAACCAGTGGTTCTCTACCTTACTAATTCTGATACTCATTAATAGAGTTACTCTTGTTGTGATAACCTCCTAACCAGAAAATTATCTTTGTTGCTACTTCATAACTGTAATTTTGCTATTGTTATTAATCATAATGGGAATATTTTTGAAGACAGAGGTTTGGCAATGATGTATCAACATACAAGTTATGAACCACTGATAGACAAAAGTCCTCTCCACTGCCTTGCTCAGCTGAGCAGCTGCTATTCTTTGGGCCACCCTTAGTGTTGTAAGAGGCTGTCACACTTGCTGCAAGGCTTGGTAGATTGGTGGTGCTACCATCCATTAGATCAAGAAAAACAGGGTCATCAAAATAGAAGCACACTCTAGTATCTCAGCTACTCCTCCAAGGGACTACACATTCCAGGACTATGGCCAGTCCAGTTTGTCCCACAACAACAGCATGGTCATGGAGAGCAATGCAGGGAATCTTTGAGATATATAAATAAATCTTATCAGATCAGGCTCAGCTTTGTTTACTTCCTGTGGAACAAAATACATAAAATTTGTGTAAGACAGAATACAAATGGGGAGATAATTGGCTCTCAGCGAAAATCTACTTTTATTTTGCTAAACAGACATAGTATCAGAGTTCCCCACTAGATATTTATCTTTATACATATTAACATAGATTATTGCAAAACTCAACTCTCATCAGAAACTTTTTTTCTGCAGTGAACAACAGTTAATATAAATCCTTAAGACTGGTCAACGTTCTTGTGAATAAGTAAGTATGGAGTGTTCAGCCTGAGTGAGACATCTTCATTGAACTCCCTTCCCCAAAACTCAGGGAACATCTCAGAAGAGGGTGTAGAAAAATTATAAGAGTCAGAGGTTCAGGAGGACTGCTCCAAATAGTGTTTTATATACACAACAAGGCTGTTACACTCCTGAACTCAAAGCATCTGTGTTTACCTACAGAAGCCCTTGTGAACTTGGAATTATATGCTTCAAATTCCAACCATAATATTCATTAAACAGTAGCTCCACAGTTCTCTTATCTCCAACTACTTGGACGTTACATTCTACTTTCATCACCATTAAGTTTTCTCTTATTAGTAGTTTATATGAATAGAATCATTGAGGGCTAAGGAGATGGCTAAGTAGTTAAGAGCACTTTCTGGTCTTCCAGAGAGCCAGAATTCAGTTCTCAGCATCAACATTAGGTGGCTCACAGACCTCTATTAGTTTAGTCTGAAGAAATATGATCCCTCCTTCTGGCCTCTGAGGTTATCTCCATGTGCATATTCACACAGAGATATATATTTAAAGGTAGATGGTTTAAAATCATATATTATTTGTCCTTTTGTGGTCGTTTAAATCACTTTATATGACATCTTCAGTGTTTACCCACAGTATAGAACATGTCAGATTTTCTTTTTAAAAGGTGGATGGTCTTTCATATATTTATATACCTTATTTTTCTTATCCATTCATTCATACAGAAAAACAATTTAGTTTCTTTTGGCCATGGTAAATATTGTTTTGAATATTCATTTTAAAAATCTCTTTGAAAGTTAGTGAAATAGATCAACAAGTAAAATTACTTGCGAGGCAAATCTAATGATGTGGGTTAGATCTCAGTAAGAATAAAGGAAAGAGAACACAGTTTTGAAAGTTATCCTCTGATATCCCTACTAGTAGTTTCTCTCTCACTCTATCTCTTCTCCACCTCATCCACCTCTTCCTGTCACTCTCACTGATATATAAGAACATGATTTTAACTCCTTTGGTCTGTATGCAACATGGAATTGACAGTAATTATAGCTTTAAATTTATTAGGAAGCAACATACTATTTTCTTGCCATTTAATTTCCACCACTGAATTCTTTTAAAAATTGCTTCAGAAAGTTAAGATGTAGCACAACATCTGAAGCAAAAGATAATATAATTCCAAGCCCAGGTATCCCAGCCCTGGTGTTCATTGGTAAGAGATATCTTAGCTGGTATTCAAGAGCCAAGTCAATGTGAAGACTCAGGGACAGAGTCTTGTGGTTCAGGACCCTAACTTTCATCAGAACATGCAAATTGGATACCTGGATTAGAACTTGTAATTACACAGCACTTTCGAAGAATATGAGGGTACCTCTTATATCTCAAGAATTTGTCCCTAAATAATTTCATTGCTTATAATATTTGACTAAGTTAGTACTTACTTAAATTTATATTATTGTTTAAAAAAATTCTCATTCATGGACCTTGAGACAAAACCCTGAATATCTTTAGGTAACTTAAAAAGGATCATGCAGTGAGATAGACTGTGGAACAGTCCACTGGGAAGAAATGGACAGATCAATGAAACTGTGTTGAGGAAAGAAGTGGATGTTGAATTTGATCACCCTTTCATGTGGTGGAAAGATGAGAGAAAAAGCACAATAAAAGAGTCAAACATAGTCAGAACTTGGAAACCAGATAGTTGTGAAGATAACATTGGGTATTATGTTAGAGAACAGAGGCAAAGACAGATATCAGACAGGAAAGGGACCCTACATAAATGACAGTACTTGATGGTTCACAAAACTGAGAAGTTAAGGAGCAACCAAGGCAGAAAATAAGCACTAGGGAGATATCTAATGTGAATTGTTTTCCTGTGTCTTTATCTTGACTTTGTTCTATCATGCAATGACAACTGCTGTAGACCTACTTGGACTTTATAAATGATGGTCCAGATTACTCTTCTAGAGTCTTCTCTCTTATTCTAAGGTATGGCTTAAGATAACGATACTCTGTTATGCTTGTAGACAGAAGCATGTTGTCCTCTGAGAAGCTTCACTGAGCAGCTGACTCGACAGATACAGACACCCACAGCCAATCATTGGATAGAGCTTTGGAACTCTTATGAAAGAATTGGAAGGAGGATTGCAGACAACAAAGGAGATAGGAACTCCAGAGAAGACCAACAGAGTCAACTACCCTGAACCCTTGAGGCATTCAGATACTGACCACCAACCAAAAAATATACACAGGCTGGACCTAGGCCTCCCAGTTTATATGTAGCAGATGTGCAGCTTGGTCTTCATGTGGGTCCTGAACAACTGGATCAGGGGCTATTCCAAAAGCTGTTGCTTGTATCTGAAATAATATTTACTAGCAGGACTGCCTTGTCAGGCCTCAGTGGGAGAGGAAGTACCTAGCCTCCCAGAGACTTGAAGTGTCGAGGCAGGGGATAACCAGGGGACTCCCACCCATTCAAAGGAGAAGGGGATGGGTGATGGAGGAAGGATTATGGGAGGGGTGACCAAGAGGGGCAGTGAGCAGGATGTAAAGTGAATAATTAAAAAATAAAATAAAATTCAATATGTCAGTATTACACTAAATTCCAGTTTTAGTAGTTCTTTATTGATTAACTCAAGGAACATAGGCAATCAGCAGTCTGTTTTCACCTTAAAGGGCTTTTTGTTTTGTTTTGTTTCTCCTTTTCATGTTCTGTTTTATGGATTTTCATTGCTCATTAAATGTGTGTTGGAGAGTAAAAAAAATACCCAAACTAAAATTAGTCACATTTCCTACTTGCTGGCAGTAGTGACAGGATTTACTAAAGCAGAAAATTGGAACTGGGAACTGAAATTAATTTTGAATTATCAGAAGATTTCATTCATCCTTTTTTCTAACCCTAGAGAAAAAGTCAGAGAAAGTTTCTAGCAAGAATGGAGTCTAGTTCAGAAATCTTTCCTCTCAATTCTGAGCAAGCATAATTTGTGTTTATTCCTCAAACATTTAGGTTAGAAGTCTTAATTTAAAATGTTTCCCATAATTTCATCATTTATATATTTTCCAATTAAACTGGAAATGTTTCAATTTAGTTTTGCAAATATATTTTTCATCAATTAAAACACTTTCAGAGCTAGCATACAGAGCATTCTTCAAAATGATAATCATCATTATACAAATTAAGCAACTGTTTAAATGTCACTCAGACAGTGTATTATTTCTACCTATAGCAAGCCTCTGACTTCCCTGTCCCACAGCCAGAGACCTACAATTAATTCAATGTATTTATTGTTCTTTCTGAAACTGTGTTCCTACAAAAGGATCTTTATGAGAAATTGAGAAGCTGGCTTATAAAAATTCAGTAAACAAAAATATATATGTAAAACAACTAGTACCATATTGAAATGGGTAAGAGGAACAAGGTTACTTATGTAACAATACTTCCTTACTCAAAAAGGCATAGACAGTGACTTTGACTCACAACTTTTTCCCAGAAAGAAAAGAGAAGAAAGTATGTACCTAACACTTAAGGCCTGAGTATCCTGTATCACTTCACTCAGAGTGGTAATGGGACCAGCATGAGCTAATATTTGAGAATAGCTCAGAACAAAAAGAGAAAGTGGGAGGCTTAATATGGCTAAAATAGTTCTGCAAGATTGGTAGAAGTCATACAAGTATGAGAAAACTGAGTGGTACATGCATTGCATATTCTGTTCTGTGATTGTAGTATCTTTGGGAACAGGGAGGTCAACTTACTATAACCAGCATGACTCTAAAAGATTGAAGTAGGCTCTTGTAAGCTGCCTGGTTGGTGGTTCAGTGTCTGGGAGCTCCAAGGGGTCCAGGTTACTTGAGAATGCCTGTTTTCCTATGAGGTCATCCTGCTCTTCTGCTTCTTCCATCCTTCCCATAATTCCACCATAAGGGTCCCCAACTTCAGTCCAATGGTTAGGTGTATTCTCTTGGGGACAGCAGGAGGAGGAATTTGATGAGGAACTGAGGGAAGGGGCACCAGGATGGGAGCAACAGCTGGATTGTAAATAGATTTAAAAAAATACTTACATTGATTCTAAATTTTAAGTAAAAAAATAATAATAAAACTTTTCCTAAACCTAGGATAAAAAAACAATTAAATAAAATAAAACAAAATTCTAGAAATACCAAAAAAGTATTGAAGTAGGGTATACAATCCTCAAATTTCTCTCCTAGGAATAAAAGAGAGGAATAGATAATTAATTTTGGCATATCTTCTAGGCTCCATCTCACAGTTACCTGTTAACAGCCAAGTGTGCTTGACTCACTATAAAAGGGGCTGCTTGCCTCCTCCTCTCTTCTCTTGCTCTTGCTCCCTAACCCTCTTCCCCCTCCCTCCCCATTTTCCTCCCCTTTTCTTGCTCCATGTGCTCATGGCCAGCCTCTCCTCCTCCTTCTCTCTCCCTCTTTCTCTCTCTCTCTCCCTCCCTCCCTCCCTCTCTTTCTGCCTTTCTCTGTCTCTACTCTCCTCCTCATGCCTAAATAAACTCTATTCCATATTATACCAATATTATACCACAGTGTGGCTCGACTCAAGGGGAAGGAATGCTTCATCATGGGCCCACAGAGGCACTCCCTTCCCCCATACCATACTGTGCCTCCACCAAACATATTCCTTCTTCCTTTTTCTTTTTATAAAACACAACAATTTATACTAAATGTTTACAGATGTTGAAGACTAAGAGAAACAGCTATTTCTTTGGGTGTATTGTCCTATTTGAAGATACAAGGAACACTAAAGACAGAGAAAATATGGCAGAAAGAAACTGTATAAATCTCTAGTAACTGACTCTAAATAAAGACCTGGTTGTTGTGTGAAAAAGAAATAAAAATAATTATCTAATGATGCTAAATGAGTTACAAGAGCACAAACACTTGAGAAAACAAATAAAGTTACAAAAATCATACTTGACCAAAGCAAAAGTATGTATACACACACATACATAAACACATACAAACACCACCATCACTACCACCACCACAACCACCAAAAAAAAAAAAAAAAAAAAAATCCCCAACTAATCAAAGAAACAAAAATATCTATGATAAAAATGTCAGGGATAGACATGTATAAGAGGATATAAGAGGACAAACCATGAAGGTAGCAAAGTTGAGGCCGGCCTGTACTACACAGAAAGTTCAAGACCAGCTTCAGTTACATGATAAGACTCTACCTCAAAAAAAAAAAAAAAAAACGAAGAAATTAAACCAAAAAGAAGCAAAGGGTAATTTTGAACAATAGAATAAAATAGGCTGAAATGAAAAGTTCAAGGTCAGGATGATCTAACTAACTTATCATCTATTTAATTGTTCAAACCTTCCCTCCAGCTAATCGCTTAGTTTAGCTTCTGTCAAATTACTTGCTTATGTAGAACCCCATCCCCCAAAGTTGCCAAATGAGATGCTAGAACATAGTTTCTGCCTTCAAAAAACCATATGCTCTGGACACTTAGGGCTACAACTATGTCCACAAATACTTTGGTGTCGACAGTTTTCCATAACATTTTGTTAACCCCAGAGATTGGAGCTAGACACTAAGGGGCCTTGGCCATTGGGAATTTGACCATGCTCCAGTAAGTATATGAGAAACATAATTTGTAATTGGCTTTTTTTCTTCTTGTTTTGTTTTAGAGGAGGGCACAGTGGTAGGAGAGTGGATATGGGGGGACTGGGAAATGAATGTGATCAGGGTGCATTATGTGAAATTTCCAAATAATCAATAAAAACATTATGCTAAAAAAACAGTCCTCTCAAAGAAAACTGACTCATAGCTGGTAAGAATGTGTCCCCAAGAAAATACTATCTGAACAAATGCTGCTGAGTGCACTGCAGGCGCTCAAAAGAAAATGAAAGGGAGTAAATGAATGTTGTATGATCTGAGTAACCTGAAGGTAAGTTTGTTCTGTATAAGGCACTGTCTGATTATGACTCAAGAGGGGAGGTCAAATCATAGATCCTATATCCAGAGTCTATGTAAAATGTCACTGTAGCCCCCTGCTCTGTTTGATCAATGAATCCTTGGTGACTACCTGTAACTTGTCTGGTTGCTATTGTTTGTGTCTGTATCCTTTATCTCTCTCTTTAAGTCAGTTTGTTACTTTTCCCTGTGTTGGAGGGGAATGCAAGCTGCCAAAAGAACCCTCCTCTAAAATGTATGTGAAAGAGGAACACTCCTCCATTGTTGGTGGGATTGCAAGATGGTGCAACCACTATGGAAAACAGTCTGGCGGTTCCTCAGAAAATTGGACATATCACTACCTGAGGACTCAGCTAAACCACTCCTGGGCATATACCCAGAAGATGCTCTAACACATAACAAGGACATATGCTCCACTGTGTTCACAGCAGCTTTATTTATAATAGCCAGAAACTGGAAAGAACCCAGATGCCCTTCAACAGAGGAATGAATACAAAAAATGTGGTACATTTACACAATGGAATATTACTCAGCTATTAAAAACAATGAATTTGATAAATTCTTATATAAATGGATGGAACTAGAAAATATCATCCTGAGTGAGGTAACCCAATCACAAAAGAACATACATGGTATTCACTCACTGATTATTGGACTTTAGCCCAGAAGCTTGAAACACCCAAGATTCAACTAACAGACCACATAAAGCTCATGAAGAATGAAGACCAAGTTGTGGGGGGGCTACAGTCCCTCTTAGAAGAAGTAACAAAATACTCAAGGGAGCAAATATGGATGCAAAGTGCAGGACAGAAACTGAAGGAGGGGCCGTCTGCAGGCCATTCCACCTGGGTATCCATCCCATGTGCAGTCACCAAAGGTAGATGCTGATGTGGGTGTCAGGAGGTGCATGCTGACAAGAAGCCTAACATAACTGTCACCTTAGAGGTCTGCAAGAGTCTGACATATTCAGAGGAGAATGCTCACAGCTAACCATTAAACTGATCATGGGGTTCCCAACAGAGAAGATAGAGTGAAGACTGAAGGAGTAGAAAGGGTATGGGACCCCATGAGGAGAGCAACAATACCAACCAACCAGAGCCCCCAGGGTCTAAACTACCAGCCTGGGAGCACTTAGGGAGAGACTCAGGATTCCAGCTATATATGCAAGGGAGCTATATATAAGTGGGAGAAGAGATTCTTGGTCCCATGAAGGCTGGACATCATGGGCGGTGGTATTCGAGGGTGGGGAGGTGAGGTTCTGGGGAGGGTGGGTGTGGGTACACCATCATAGAGGCAGGAGGAGGGGGGAAGGGATAGGGAGTTCCTGGGAGGGAGGGGGGAAAGGGGGTAAGAGGAAAACACCTGAAATGTAAATAAAAGTTCCAATAATAATAAAAGAAAATGTCTGTGAAATACTTTCAGAAGGGCTTCTCAGATGGAGACAGTTGTAATGTTTGTGTCTCCCCAGGAAGACTCTGCACTCTGTGAACCTGAGTGGCCTTCTTTTGAGGTGGGAAAACCACCTGAAGGATTCTCAGGCAGTCTGGGCAGTCTGGAGCATTGTGACTCGCTCTCCTAGTCATTTTACATCAGTTTCCTTATGTTGACTGACACTGGTCCTTCACCAACCCCCACAACTGCACATTTGTGATCTTGGGAGTCAGGGTCCTCTTGGTCTAGCTGAAATGCGTCAGAATGCTCAGAGAGGCTGAAAGTACCTCAGGTTTGCTCTTAACAGTTTGAAGACGTAGATATTCTGCCTCCTTATATTCTGACTGAACCAGTGTGAACTGCTAGAGGGGCTGGAGGAAATGGTTCTCAGCAGAGGGGTGGACAGGAGGCCTACTATATTACACCTGTTCCCTTCTCTCCATTCTTGTGGAGCTGCTCTGCCTAAGCAGAGTCCAGGTAGGCCTGTGAGACCACAGGATCTCCCTTTGTGGGAAGCTCTGGGACAGTGGCAGACAAGAGGAAGAAAAGGTAGGAGAGGTTCCCTAACCCTGTTAAGCTATATGTTCATTTCTCTGCCAATTTATATAATTGGAAAAGCCTAAGCTCTCCTTTTTCTGAGAAGCTGCAGGCCTTTATCAGCCTGGTAGAAACTGTATTCTAAACACACTAGCTGACTTGAGATGATAGCACACAGTCCTGACCATCTTGTTTATGACTAAGGAGTAAGATTTAATCTGGCTGTAAGGTCAGAAGTTCTATCCTGTGCCAGGAGGTGGAACACTGCCTGAACAGAGGCCTGGATAGGATGCCACTCAGTTGGTATCCATGCCACTCAGTTGGTATCCATGCCACTCAGTTGGTATCCATGCCACTCAGTTGGATTCCAATACCACTGAGGGGATTGGATGGTTTCCATCAAATGTTTTTAAGAGCAGCAGCCAGAAAACCTTCCATCTTGTAGAAAGTAACTCATGGGCCTCATGAATCACAAGCTGGGTTTCTGGGAGGGCTTTATGAGACACACTGGGTAGTTACTCCCATAGACCCAGATGCCACTGAAAGCCAATGAGTTACTAATTTTGCCTTTGTCATGCAGTCAGCCCCAGACATAATGAGAAAACTCCAGAAATTAGAAATATTTGAAGAATGAACAGCTCTCAATTTTGAGTTTTTAAAAATAATTTTTAATAGTTTATTTATTTTATCTAATCAAGGTTTTAACAAAGATATGCCATTTTTGGTTTTAAGAAGTAGGACATTTATACCTTGAAAGAGATAAAATCTTAAGATCCACATAAAAATCATTGCTTATTGAGAGCTGAAAATGCAACCTGTTCAGAAGAGATCTATAGACAAGATTTATTATTCACCTCTGATTTGGATAACATAATGATAAAAATGAATAAAACTTAAAAAGTATAAAGTATATGGAATGAATGTTTCTTTCTAAGATTCCTTTAATAAAATATGAAACTTTATTTTTTCTTTTTTCTATTATTTATTTATTTTTTATTTAACAAGATAAAATTGAATGAGACAAAACAAAAGCCATCACACTGAAACTGGACAAGAAAAGCTAACAGAAAAATAAAAGAGCTACAAACAAAGCAAAAGCATCAGAAACCCAGTCATTTACACTTCAGGATACAACAAAAGACTAAACTGAAAACTATAGTGTGTATGCAGAGAACCTGGTGCAGACAGGTATAGGCTGTGTGGTTGCTGTTTCAGTTTGCTTCATTAATTTTGAAGGCCTTGTTCTTCTGATGTCCTCCATTCCCTCTCTTTCCTCCACTTCTTCTCCTTATTCTTCCATGGGATTCTCTGAGCTCTTAGAGAAGGGATTTAATGGAGACATCTCATTAGAACTGTGTGTTCCAAGGTCTCTCTATCACTCTGCATAATGTAATATCTTGCATGGGGCTCTGTATTTCTTCCCATCTGCTACAAAAGAAAGCCAGTCTCATGATAGCTGAATAAAGCATCAATCTTTGAATATAGCAGAATATCATTTGTAGTTATCTTATTGGTTTTTGGTTTTTATTTGATTGATAATTGATTGATTTGTTTTGTAGAGCAGTAATATTTGGTTTTACCCTGGTCACTCTGGTTCCTGGTCACTCAAGCAGTATCAAGTATAGGTTCTGTCTCATGAAGTGAGCCTTCTGTTAGTTCAGAAACCAGCTGTTTATTCACAGGAGATTTGTGGTACCATTGACCTAGCATATTTCACAGTCAGAAATGACTGTAAATCAAAGGTTTTTTATTTGGGCTGGTGTTTATATTAATTTTTTTGATAGTTTGCAGAGTACTTTTCCATGTGTTAGACACTAGAACGTGATAGTGAAGGTCCCATGTAAGCACCAGTTCCACATCTCCATGTTCAATGAGTTGTAATGTGTGTTGTTATCAGCAATGTGGCTTTGCTTATAGTTTATGGAGAGCAACCTGTTGTCCTGGCAACAACCTGAGTTGTTTGAGAATTTCCATGAAACCTCTTTAGTCAACAACTCAATTGCATGAAACTTCGTCCTGGCATTGAAAGCTGCTTTTGTGACAAGAGATGGCCAATAGGGGACCATCTTCCTCATTATTTGGAGACCTCTTTAGGATTACCTTCTTATACTACAGGAAGTTTCTCCTGCACTAGGTTTCTATTCTCCCTCTCAAATACACTCCTTAAATGCTACTCAATTCTAATTGTCTTTCACCTCATTCCCTCACTCAATCCTATCTCCCTTCCTCCTTCACACCTGATCTTGCCCTTCATATGCCAGATTCAGTGCACACATAAAATATATTCTATTTCCCCTCACAGTGAGACCCATGTGTTGCCCCAGTCCCTTCCTCTATGCCTAACCTCTCTGGGTCTATGGATTGTAGATTAGTTATAGCCAATTGTAGATTTAGATTTTTCAAAACCTACTTTTAATAAGGATTCTTAAAAGCTTCTTTCTAGTCCACCACCTACCAGAGGTAGTAGAAAGAAAAGGTTAATAGAGCAAAGAAAAGGTTAATAGAGCAAAAAGGATGTGGACCTGTTTAGAAATAGTTTTTTGGAGCAAAATCTGTCAGGATATCAGCAGTTCAGTTCACACAAGTCAGCAGTGGCAGCTCAATCTACTCACAAACACCATTCATGAATTATCATTGGCAGGTCGATCCAGAAGAAAGTGAGGCTCTGCCTATCAATGAAAGCACCAAGAAACCACTAGAACACTACCAGAAATCCTTTGATGACATTTCTCTCTATGAAGTCAAGACAAGTGATTACCAGAAAAGAATGACAAGGCATACTAATACTACACAGTGTTGTACACTGCCTGTTGGGTTATATTTATATCCTTTCCAAATATCTTGTGTTCTCTCAAGTGTCCACTCTAGCAAAACATCTCACTCATGCCTTTTTTCCAGGCTCCTTCCAAAAAAACACCACTATCTATTCTCAGCAAACCATCCTCCCATAAGTCTGCTTCAGGAAAAAATATCCTCTCATAAGACAGTTTCCAGAAAAACATCACATGATACAACCAAAGAAACCAGAAATTTCCACTTCAGCAAATATCTACATATAAGCAAATACATAACATATTTATCTTACTAGGTCTGGGTTACCTCACTCAGAATAATTTTTTTCTCGTTCTATCCATTTGCCTGAAAATTTGATAATGCCATTTTAATAGCTGAGAAATACTCCCTTGTGTAAATGTACCATATTTTCTTTATCAATTCTTCTGTTGAAGGATATCTGGGTTATTTCAAATTACTGGATATTATTGATTGAGTTGCTATGAACATAGTAGAGCAAATGTCATTTTGGTAAGATGAAGTATCCTTTGGATATATGCCCAAGAGTGGTATGGCTGGATCTTAAGATTGATTCCCATCTTTCCTAGAAACCATACTGATTTTATAGTGGTTATACAAATTTACACATCCTCCAGTAATGGAGGAGTGTTCCCTTTGCTATACATCTTCACCAGCATGTGTTGTCACTTGTACTGTTGATTTTACCCATTCTGACATGTATAAGATGAATTCTCAGATTAGTTTTGGTTTGTATTTACCTGATGGCTAAGGATGTTTAGTGTTTCTCGGCCATTTTAGTTTCCTCTATTGTGGATTCTGTTAAGATATGTATTCCACTTTTAAATTGGGTTACTTAGGGATTTTATATCTAGTTTTTTGATTTCTTTATATATTTTGGATAGTAACCTTTCATTGGACATGGACTTGGAAAAAAACATCAACAACAAACCCTTTCCCAGTCTATAGACTGCTGCTTTGTCTCAATGACAGTATCCTTCACCTTGTGGAATCTTTTAGTTTTATGCAGTCCCATTAATTAATTGTTGGTCTTAGTTCCAGTGTTAACAATGTTCTGTTTAGAAAGTTTTCTCATGTGCTAATGACTTCAAGGCTATTCTTCAGTGTTTCTTCTATCATGTTAAGTGTATATGGTTTTATGCTGAGGTTTTTCATTCATTTGGAACTGAGATTTGTGTAGGGTAATAGGAAGTATGAATCTATTTGTATTCTTCTACATGTATCTATTCAATTTGACCGGAACTATTTATTTGTTGAGGATACTGTCTTTTTTTCCAGTGTATATTCGGCTTCTTTATAAAAAAATCAACTGATGTGTGGACTTATGTCTGGGTCTTTAACTTAATTCCATTGATTAGTGTGTCTATTCTAATGTCAATACTATGCTGTTTTTATTAATTACTGTGCTTTTGTATTACTACTTGAGATCAGGAATAGTAAGATTTCCCAATCTTCTTTTATTATTCAGTAATGTTTAAACTATCATATTTTTTTGTTTGTTTGATTGGTTGTTTTGTTTCCAAATGAATTTTTAAACTGGCCTTTCAAAATCTGGATGTATTGTGTTGAAATATTGATCAGTATTGCACTGAATCTGTGAATTGTTTTTGACAAGATGGCCAGTTTTGCTATGTCAAGTCTATTGATCCATTAGCATGGGGAATCTCTCTAACTTCTGAGGCCTTCTTCAATTTCTGTTTTCAAATACTTTATAGATTTTTATCAGTCAAATTCTTCACTTGCTTGGTTAGAGTCACCTCAAGATATTTTATATTATTCAATGCTATTATGAACGGTGTTGCTGGGCAGTGGGCACCTTTAATCCCAGCA
This sequence comes from Mastomys natalensis, assembly GCA_021653895.1. Lineage (NCBI taxonomy): Eukaryota > Metazoa > Chordata > Mammalia > Rodentia > Muridae > Mastomys > Mastomys natalensis. The sequence goes on from JAJTUV010000333.1 coordinate 1,278,262, forward strand.
CTTGGAAGGCAGAGGCAGGCAGATTTCTGAGTTCGAGGCGAGCCTGGTCTACAGAGTGTGTTCCAGGACATCCAGGGCTACACAGACTAACCCTGTCTCTAAAAAACTAAAAAAAAAAAAAAAAGATGTTGTTTCTCTGATTTTTTTTTCTTAGTCTGTTTGTCATTTGTACATAAGAGGGATTTTTGTGAGTAATTTTATACTCAGCTACTTCGCTGAAAGTGTTTATCAGCTTCAGGGGTTCTCCAGTAGAACTCTTAGGGTCATTTATATCACTTACTTGCTATCATATCATCTGCTAATAAAGACACTTTGAGTTCTTTATTTCTAATTTGAATCCCCCTGATTTACTTAAATTACCTTATTGTCCTAGTTAAGAAATCAAATACTGTATTGAAAAGATATGAGAGAGTGGACAACCTTGACTTGTTTCTGATTTTAATGGAATTGCTTTGGGTTTCTCTGCATTTAATTTGCGGCTGGCTATGGGTTTGCTGGAAACTGGATTTATTATATTGAAGTATTTCCCTTATATCCCTAATCTCTTCTGGAATTTTATCAAAAAAGGGTGTTGGATTTTGTTAAAGGCTTTTTTTTTGTCAAGTGTATTTTTTCTTTAAGTTTGCTTATGCAGTGGATTATATTTACTGATTTTCATATATTGACCCAACCTGTTTCTCTGGGATCAAGGCTACTTGATCATAATTAATGATTTTTTTTTTATTGGAAATTTTATTTACATTTAAGATGTTCTCTCCTTACCCCATTTCCCCCCCCTCCCAGGAACTCAATCTCCCTTCCCCCTCCTCCTGCCTCCACGTTGGTGTACCCCCACTCACCCTCCCCGTACCTCACCTCCCCACCCTCGAATATCCCCCCCCACGACCTCCAGCCTTCATGGGACCAAGGATCTCTTCTCCCACTTATATATAGCTCCCTTGCATATATAGCTGGAGCCATGGGTCCCTCCCGAAGCACTCCCAGGTTGGTGGTTTAGACCCTGGGGGCTCTGGTTGGTTGGGATTGTTGCTTTCCTCATGGTGTCATGAATCCTCTCAACTCCTTCAGCCTTCACTCTACTTCTCCATTGGGAACCCCATGATCAGTTCAATGGTTAGCTGTGAGCATCTGCCTCTGAGTATGTCAGACTCTTGCAGACTTCTAAGGAGACAGCTATATCAGGCTCCTGTCAGCATGTACATCCTGACATCCACATCAACCTCTACCTTTGGTGACTGCACATAGGATGGATATCCAGGTGGAATGGTCTGTAGACGGTCCTCCTTCAGTTTCTGACTTGCACTGTGTCTCCATATTTGCTCCCTTGAGTATTCTGTTACTCCTTCTAAGAAGGATTGAAGCCCCCCCTACTTGGTCGTCATTCTTCATGAGCTTTATGTGGTCTGTGAGTTGAATCTTGGGTATTTCAGGCTTCTGGGCTAAAATCCAATAATCAGTGAGCGAATACCATGTATGTTCTTTTGTGATTGGGTTACTTCACTCAGGATGATACTTTCTAGTTCCATTCATTTATATAAGAATTTATCAAATTCATTGTTTTTAATAGCTGAATAATATTCCATTGTATAAATGTACCACATTTTATGTATCCATTCCTCTGTTGAAGGGCATCTGGGTTCTTTCCAGTTTCTGGCTATTATAAATAAAGCTGCTATGAACATAGTGGAACATATGTCCTTGTTATGTGTTAGAGCATCTTCTGGATATATACCCAGGAGTGGTATAGCTGGGTACTCAGGTAGTGATATGTCCAATTCTCTGAGGAACCGCCAGACTGTTTTCCATAGAGGTTGCACCATCTTGCAATCCCACCAACAATGGAGGAGTGTTCCTCTTTCTCCACATCCTCGCCAGCATCTGCTATCACCTGAGTTTTTTATTTTAGCCATCTGACTGGTGTGAAGTGGAATCTCAGGGTTGTTTTGATTTGCATTTCCCTGATGATCAAGGATGCTGAACATTTCTTTAGGTGCTTCTCAGCCATTCGCATTTCCTCAGTTGAGAATTCTTTGTTTAGCTCCATACCCCATTTTTTAATAGGGTTATTTGGTTGTCTAGAGTCTAATTTCTTAAGTTCTTTGTATATATTGGATACTAGTCCTCTATCAGATGTGGGATTGGTAAAGATCTTTTCCCAGTCTGTTGGTTGCCGTTTTGTCCTATTGACAGTGTGCTTTGCCTTACAGAAACTTTGCAATTTTATGAAGTCCCATTTGTCCATTCTTGATCTTAGAGCATAGGCCATTGGTGTTCTGTTCAGGAAATTTTTCCCTGTGCCTAGGTATTCGAGGGTCTTCCCCACCTTCTCTTCTATTAGTTTCAGTGTGTCTGGTTTTATGTGAAGGTCCTTTATCCATGTGGACTTGAGCTTTGTACAAGGAGATAAGAATGGATCAATTTGCATTTTTCTGCATTCTGTCCTCCAGTTGAACCAGCACCATTTGTTGAAAATGCTGTCCTTGTTCCACTGGATGGTTTTAGCTCCTTTGTCAAAGATCAAATGGCCATAGTTGTGTGGGTTCATTTCTGGGTCTTCAACTCTATTCCACTGATCTTCCTGCCTGTCTCTGTACCAATACCAGGCTGTTTTTATCACTATTGCTCTGTAGTACAGCTTGAGGTCAGGGATGGCCATTCCTCCAGAAGTTCTTTTATTGTTGAGAATGGTTTTCACTATCCTGGGTTTTTTGCTGTTCCAAATAAATCTGAGAATTTCTCTTTCTAGTTCTGTAAATAATTGAGTTGGTATTTTAATGGGAATTGCATTGAATCTGTAGATTGCTTTTGGCAAGATGGCCATTTTTACTATATTAATCCTGCCGATCCATGGGCATGGGAGATCTTTCCATTCCCTAAGGTCTTCTTCAATTTCTTTCTTCAGAGACTTGAACTTCTTGTCATACAGATTTTCATTTGCTTGGTTAGATTCTCCCGAGGTATTTTATATCATTTGTGACTATTGTAAAGGGTGTCATTTCCCTTATTTTCTTTTTCATCCTGTTTATCTTTCATGTAGAGGAAGGCTACAGATTTGTTTGAGTTGATTTTATAACCTGCCACCTTGCTGAAGTTGTTTATCAGGTTTAGGAGTTCTCTGGTGGAGTTTTTGGGGTCACTTAAGTATACTATCATATCATCTGCAAATAGTGATATTTTGACTTCTTCCTTTCCTATTTGTATTCCTTTGACTTCCTTTTGTTGTCTAATTGCTCTGGCTAGGACTTCCAGTACTATATTGAATAGGTAGGGAGAGAGTGGGCAGCCTTGTCTAGTCCCTGATCTTAGTGGGAATGCTTCAAGTTTCTCTCTATTTAGTTTGATGTTGGCTATTGGTTGCTGTATATTGCTTTTACTATGTTTAGGTATGGGCCTTGAATTCCTGATCTTTCCAAGACTTTTATCATGAAGGGATGTTGAATTTTGTCAAATGCTTTCTCAGCATCTAGTGAGCTGATCATGTGGTTTTTTTCTTTGTGTTTGTTTATATAGTGGATTACATTGATGGATTTCCGAATATTGAACCATCCCTGCATTCCTGGGATAAAGCCCACTTGATTATGATGGATGATTGTTTTGATGTGTTTTTGAATTCGGTTTCCAAGAATTTTATTGAGTATTTTTGCATCAAAATTCATAAGTGAGATTGGTCTGAAGTTCTCTTTCTTTGTTGGGTCTTTGTGAGGTTTAGGTATGAGTGTGATTGTAGCTTTATAGAACAAATTGGGTAGTGTTCCTTCTGTTTCTATTTTGTGGAATAGTTTGAAGAGAATTGGTATTAGGTCTTCCTTGAAGGTCTGATAGAATTCTCCACTAAAACCATCTGTTCCTGGGCTTTTTTTGGTGGGGAGACTTTTAATGACTGCTGCTATTTCTTTAGGGATTATAGGACTGTTTAGATGGTTTATTTGCTCCTCATTTAACTTTGGTACCTGGTATCTGTCTAGAAAATTGTCCATTTCATCCAGATTTTCCAGTTCTGTTGAGTATAGGCCTTTGTAGTAGGATCTGATGATTTTTTTAATTTCCTCAGTTTCTGTTGTTATGTCTCCCTTTTCAGATCTGATTTTATTAATTTGGGTACTGTCTCTGTGTCCTCTGGTTAATCAGGCTAAGGGTTTATCTATCTTGTTGATTTTCTCAAAGAACCAACTCCTGGTTTTGTTGATATTTTATATAGTTCTTTCTGTTTCTACTTGGTTGATTTCAGCCCTGAGTTTGATTATTTCCTGACGCCTACTCCTCTTGGGTGTATTTGCTTCTTTTTGTTCTAGAGCTTTCAGGTGTGCTGTCAAGTTGTTAATGTGCGCTCTCTCCAATTTCTTTTTGTAGGCACTTAGAGCTATGAGTTTTCCTCTTAGCACTGCTTTCATGGAGTCCCACAAGTTCTGGTATGATGTTTCCTCATTTTCATTAAATTGTAGAAAGTCTTTAATTCTTTCTTTATTTCTTCCTTGACAAAGTCATCATTGAGTAGAGCATTGTTCAGTTTCAACATGAATGTGGGTTTTCCCTTGGTTCTGTCATTATTAAAGACCAGCCTTAGTTCGTGGTGATCTGATAGGATGCAAGGGATTATTTCAATCTTTTTGTATCTGTTGAGGACTGTTTTGTGACTAATTATATAGTCTATTTTGGAGAAGGTACCATGAGGTGCTGAGAAAAAGGTATATTCTTTTACTTTAGGATGAAATGTTCTGAAGATATCTGTTAAATCCATTTGGTTCATAACCTCTGTTAATTTCAATGTGTCTTTGTTTAGTTTCTGTTTCCATGATCTGTCCATTGGAGAGATCGGGGTGTTAAAATCCCCCACTATTATTGTGTGGGGTGCAGTGTATGCTTTGAGCTTTAGTAAAGTTTCTTTTATGTATGTAGGTGCCCTTGTATTCATAGCATAGATGTTCAGAATTGAGAGTTCATCTTGGTAGATTTTTCCTTTGATGAGTATGAAGTGTCCTTCCTTATCTTTTTGATTACCTTTGGTTGAAAGTCGATTTTATTTGATATTAGAATGGATACTCCAGCTTGTTTCTTGGGACCATTTGCTTGGAAAATTGTTTTCCAGCCTTTTACTCTGAGGTAATGTCTGTCCTTGTCACTGAGGTGCGTTTCTTGTATGCAACAAAATTCTGGGTCCTGTTTATGTATCCAGTCTGATACTCTATGTCTTTTTATTGGAGAATTGAGTCCATTGATGTTAAGCGATATTAAGGAAAAATGATTGTTGCTTCCTGTTATTTTTGTTATTAGAGGTGGAATTATACTTGTGTAGCTACCTTTTTTTGGGGGAGGTTGTTGGACGATTACTTCCATGTTTCTTCTAGGTTGTAGTTTCCTTCCTTGTGTTGGCGTTTTCCATCAATTATCCTTTGAAGTGCTGGGTTTGTGGGAAGATATTGTGCAAATTTGGTTTTGTCATGGAATATCTTGGTTTCTCCATCTATAGTGATTGAGAGTTTTGCTGGGTATAGCAGTCTGGGCTGGCAGTTGTGTTCCCTTAGGGTCTGTATGATATCAGACCAGGCTCTTCTGGCTTTTATAGTCTCTGGTGAAAAGTCTGCTGTAATTCTTATAGGTCTGCCTTTATATGTTACTTGACCTTTTTCCCTTACTGCTTTTAGTATTTTTTCTTTGTTTTGTGCATTTGGTGTTTTGATTATTATGTGACAGGAGGTATTTCTTTTCTGGTCTAGTCTGTTTGGTGTTCTGTAGGCTTCTTGTATGTTTATGGGTGTCTTGTACTTTAGGTTGGGGAAATTTTCCTCTATAATTTTGTTGAAGATATTTACTGGCCCTTTAGATTGGGAATCTTCACTCTCATCTATACCTATTATCCTTAGGTTTGGTCTTCTCATTGCATCTTGGATTTCCTGAATGTTCTGTGTTAGGAGCTTTTTGCATTTTGCATTTTCTTTGACTGTTGTGTCGAGGTTTTCCATGGTATCTTCCGTGCATGAGATTCTCTCTTCTATCTCTTGTATTCTGTTGGTGATGCTTGCATCTATGACTCCTGATCTCTTTCCTATGTTTTCTATCTCCACAGTAGTCTCCCTTTGAGATTTCTTTATTGTTTCTATTTCCAGTTTTAGATCCTGGATGGTTTTGTTCAATTCCTTCACCTGTTTTGTTGTGTTTTCTTGAAATTCTTTAAAGGATTTTTGTGTTTCCTCTTTAAGGGCTTCTACCTGTTTACCTGTGTTCTCTTTCAATTCTTTGAAGGATTTTTGTGTTTCCTCTTTGAGGGCTTCTACCTGTTTACCTGTGTTCTCCTGTATTACTTTAAGGGAGTTACTTATGTCCTTCTTAAAATCCTCCATCATCATCATGAGAAGTGATTTTAATTCTGAGTCCTGTTTTTTCCTGTGTGATGGAGTATCCAGGGCTTGCTATGGTGGGAGAACTGGGTTCTGATGATGTCAGGTAACTTTGGTTTCTGTTGCTTGTGTTCTTTCGCTTGCCTTTCGCCATCTGGTTGACTCTAGTGTTACCTGTGCTTGCTGTGTCTGACTGGAGTCTGTCTTTCCAGTTATCTTGCTTGTGTCAGATCTCCTCAGATTCCAGATGTCTCTGTTTTCCTGTGATCCTAAGCTCCCTCTGCTCTGGATGCAGTAGGTCTTCTAGGATGTACTCAGGATCAGATGTTTCCACAGTGGCAGACCAGCTAAGTGTCCTCTGCTCGGATGCAGTAGGTCCTCTAGGTTGTCTCAGGATCAGGTTTCCACCAGAGCAGACCAGGTAAGGGTCCGGGTGGAAGGGAAGTGGTATGAGGGGGCGGGCTTTGGGTGCCTGCTAGTTCCTTAAGCCCCACCTGGTTCCCAGTTGTAACTTTGGGGTTTGGGGTAGTGGGCAAGGTGTCTTACCCTCTGTTCTGGGTGCAGTGGGTCCCTCTCGGATGTCTCAGTATCCGGTGTTTCCACAGGAACAGACCAGGTAAGGGTCCACCCCAGGCAAAAGGACCAGGGTCCGGGCGCAAGGGAAGTTATAGTCCGGAGGGGTGGGCTTTGGGTGCCTGCTAGTTCCTTAAGCCCTACCTGGCTCCTGGTTGTAACTTTGGGGTTTGGGGTAGTGGGCAAGGTGTCTTACCCTCTGCTCTGGGTGCAGTGGGTCCCTCTCAGATGTCTCAGTATCCGGTGTTTCCACAGGAGCAGACCAGCTAAGGGTCCGCCCCAGGCAAAAGCAATTAATGATTTTTTTAAATGTTTTCTTGGATTCTATTTGCAAGTATTTTATTGAATATTTTTTGCATCTCTGTTAATAAGGGAAATTAGCTTGTAATTTTTCTTTCTTTGTTAGATCTTTGTGTGGTTTGGGTAGCAGAGTAACTAGGGTGGCTTAAAGGAAATTTGCAATGTTTATTATTATTATTATTATTATTATTATTATTACTATTATTATTATTATAGTTTGTGGACTAATTTGAGGAGTATGACTTCTTCTTTGAAGGTCAGATAAAGTTCTGTAGTAAAACCATATAGCCCTGAGATATTTTTGGTTGAGAGACTTAATGACTGCTTCTGTTTCACTGGGGGTTATAGATATGTTTAAATTGCTTATTTGATCTTGATTTAACTTTGGTAAGTGGTATCTATCAAGAAAATTATCCATTTCTTTTAGATTTTTCCAATTTTGTTGAGAACAAGTTTTTAAATTATGTTCTTATGACTCTCTGAATTTTCTCACTGTCTGTTGTTATATCCCTTTTCATTTCTTATTTTGTTAATTTGTGTTTTCTTTCTTTGTCTTTTACCTAATTCGAACAAGGGTGTGTTGGTCATTTTCTCAAACAACCAATTTTTTTTCATCGATTGTTTGTCTTGTTCTCTTTGTTTCTATTTTATTGATTTCATCCCTGAATTTGATCATTTTAACCATCTACTACTTTTAAGTGTGACTTCTTTTTGTTTTAGAGCTTCCAAGTGTGATATTAAACTCCTAGCATGATATCTTTCTATTTTTTTATTATGTTGGCACTTAATGGTATAAACTTGTTTCTTATTTTCATTTTGTCTGGTAGGTTTGGGTATATTGTATATTCATTTTCATTTAACTCTAGAAAGCCTTTAATTTATTTCTTATTTCTTTCTTGACCCATTTTTTTTTTTTTTTATTCAGTAGAGCATTGTTCACTTTCCATAACTTTGCAAGCTTTCTGTTGTTTCTGGGTTGTTGATATAAAGCTTTAATCCATGGTGATCTGATAGGATTCAGGGAGTTATTTTAATTTCCTTATATCTATTGAGACTAATTTTGGATAAAATTCCATGAAGTACACTGATAGTCTTTTGTGTTTTGGTAAAACACCTATAAATATCTGTTAGGTCTATTCAATTTACCTGTTAGCTCTATCATTTCTCTTTTTAGTTTTTGTCTAGATGTTTTGTCAATTGGTGAAAGTAGAGTATTGAAGTCTCTATTAGTATGTGAACATCAATATGTGATTTAATCTATACTGCTGGGTTTTTGTTGGTTTTGTTTTGTTTTAATTTTTGTTTGTGTGTTTTTACAAATATGGATGCTCTTTTGTTTAGGGCATAGATGTTAAGAACTGAAATAGCATATTTATGGATTTTTCCTTTGATGAGTATTTAGTGTCTTTTTCTGTCTCATAATAAGTTTTGGGTTGAAATCTATTTTAATAGTTACTAAAATGGCTAAACCACTTTTCTTATGTCCATTTGTTTAGATTATCATTTTCTAACCCTTTATGTTTAGGTATATTAAAGTGTGTTGCCTGAATGCAGCAAAAGGAAAGGAACTGCTTTTGCATCCATTTTGTCACTCTGTGTCTTTTTATTGGTGAAATGAAGCCTTTGAAACTAAGAGATAACAATAATCAATGATTGTTGATTCCTGGTACTTTGTATTTTCTGGTGTGTGTGTATGCGTGTGTGTGTGTGTGTGTGTGTGTGTGTGTGTGTGTGTTTGTTCCCCTCTTCTGATTTGCTGGCCTGGGATTATATATTTCCTGTGCTTTCTTGGGTATGGTTATCTATCTTAGGTTGAAGTTTTCCTTTTAGCACCATCTGCAGAATAGTATTTCTAGATAAATATTGCTTAAATTTAGTTTTATCATGGAATGTTTTATTTTCTCCATCCATGGTGATTGAAAGTGTTACTAGATATAGTAGTCTGGGAAAGCTTCTGTGGTCTCTTGGAGTCTGCAGCACATTTGTCTAAGCACATTTTTGTCCTTTATTTAGAGTCTCCATTGAGGTACCTGGTGTACTTCTAATAGTTCTGTCTTTATATGTTACTTGGTATTCTCTTTCTCTGTAGCTTTCAATGTTGTTCATTTGTTTTGCACATTTGCTATTTTGATTATTTATGTGTAAAGGTATTCTATTTTCTAGCTATTTCTACTTGATGTTCTGTATACTTTTTGTTTCCTTATAGGCATTTTCTTCTTTAGGTTAAGAATTTTCTTCTATGATTTTTGAAAATATTTTCTGGGTCTTTGAGCTGGGTTTCTTCTCCTTTCGTTACTCTGACTATTCTTAGATTTGGTCTTTTCATTGTGCCTCAGATTTTCTGCATGTTTAGGTGAAAAAAATTATATCTAGCATTTTCTATCATATCTTTAGTGCCCAAGATTCTTTCTTCCATCTCTTATATTTTGTTGGTGAAGCTTGCCTCTGTAGTTTGTGTTCTAATTTCACAATTTTATCCTTTCCAGAATTCCCTCAGTTTGAGTTGTCTTCATTGATTCTACCTCTATATTTAGGTACTGAATAGTTTTTATTTACTTCCTTGAAATGTTTGGTTTTGTTTTCCTGGATTTCATTGAGGTATTTATTCATGTTCTCACACTGTATTTCCTTGGATTTCTTTTTTTTTTACTATTATAATTTTTTTTAATTGGAAATTTTATTTACATTTCAAATGTTTTCCCCTTACCCCATTTTCCCCTTAACCCCTTTTCCCCCCTCCCTCCCAGGAACTCCCTATCTCTTCCTCCCTCCTCTTGCCTCTATGATGGTGTACCCACACCCACCCTCCTCCGTACCTCACCTCCCCACCCTCAAATACCACCCCCCATGATGTCCAGCCTTCATGGGACCAAGGATCTCTTCTCCCACTTATAAATAGCTCCCTTGCATATATAGCTGGAGCCATGGATCCCTCCCTAAACGCTCCCAGGCTGGTGGTTTAGATCCTGGGGGCTCTGGTTGGTTGATATTGTTGCTTTCCTCATGGTATCATGAATCCTCTCAACTCCTTCAGTCTCCACTCTGTCTTCTCTGTTGGGAACCCCATGATCAGTTTAATGGTTAGCTGTGAGCATCTTCCTCTGAATATGTCAGACTCTGTTATAATTCTTTAATCCTTTTCTACAGTTCAGATTCCATCCTCCTCCTGTTCTACCTCCCCTAACTTCTCCCCATCCCATACTGGTCCCCTCCTTCATCTTCAAAAGAATGTTTCCATCCTCCCTACCCCCACTTCACCAGATCTCCTAAAGCCTTGAGACCTCAAGTCACTTAAGGGTTAGGTGCATCTTCACTCATTGAGGCCAGACCAGGCAGTCCTCTGCTGTATATATGTCAGGGGCCTCATATCAGCTGGTGTATGCTGCCTGGTTGGTGGCTCAGTGTCTGAGAGATCTCAGAGTCCAAGTCAGTTGAGACTACTGGTCTTCCCATGGGGATGCTCTCCCACTCAGCTTCTTCCAGCTTTTCCCCAATTCAACCACAGGGGTCCCCAGCTTCCGTCTATTGGTTGGGTGCTAGTATCCGCATTTAACTCTTTCAGCTGCTCGTTGGGCCTTTCAAAGGGCAGCCATGCTAGGCTCCTGTCTACAAGCACACTACAGCATCAGTAACAGCCTCAGGGCCCTGGGCCTCCCCTTGAGGTGGATCCCAATTTGGACCTGTCACTGGACGATCTTTCTCTCAGTCTCTTCTCCATTTTTGTTACTGAAGTTCCTTTAAAAAGGAATAATTCTGAGTCAGAGCTTTTGATTGTGGGATGGCAACCCCATCCCTCCACTTGATATCCTGTCCCTCCATTGAAGGTGGATTCTACAAGTTCCCCCTCCCCAAAGTAGAGCACTTCATCCAAGGTCCCTCCCTTTGAGTCCTGAGAGTCTCTCACTTCCCAGGTCTGTGGTACATTCTAAAGAGTCCCCTCACCTCCACTTCCTGAGGTTGCCTGTTTCCATTCTTTCTGCTGGCCCTCAGGGCTTCAGTCCTGTTCATCCCTATAATACCTGATCATGTTCTCCCCTTCCCCTCTCTGTCCCCTCTATTAGCCAGGTCCCTACCCCCCTCTGCCTCCAGTGACTGTTTTTTTTTTCTCTCCCAATTGGGATTGAGGCATCCTTACTTGGGTTCAGTAAATCTAATAGAAGAAAAAGTGAGAGTCTCAAACTCATTGGCACAGGGGGAAATTTCTTAAACAGAACTCCAATGGCTCAGGCTCTAAGATCGAGGGGGAAGGAAGACTGGGAAGAAGATCTGTGTCATCTTTTGGAGATGATATTAGGGGAGTATAAGGGGAGGCCTAGCATGTTTTCTGTTACAGAGTTGGAGATGAGATTAGAGGAGCTGGATCTGAGGAGAAGAGAGGGAGAAGTGCTCAACTTTTAGAAGTTTCTCAGAAATTTACAATAGCCAAGATCCAGCCAAAGAGAGAGAGAGGAAAGAAACTCTTCAATGCCCTTAGAGAAACAAAGAGAGAGAAAAACACATGAAAAAAACCCAGTCTTTATTGTAAGCAGTAAGGTCACTGGAAGAATATATGCCATAGCAGAAAAGAAGAGGAGAGGAGAGGAGAGGAGAGGAGAGGAGAGGAGAGGAGAGGAGAGGAGAGGAAAGGAAAGGAGAGGAAAGGAGAAGGGAGGAAAGGAAAGGAAAGGAAAGGAAAGGAAAGGAAAGGAAAGGAAAGGAAAGGAAAGGAAAGGAAAACAAGTCACCCCATCTGTCTTCCTGTTAACTGAAAATTGACAGGGTTGGGCTCCACGTAGCTTAGCCCCTGGTAACCCACAATAATAACACTTAGAATAGGAGTCATTCCATTTTAACTTATTAATAAACACCAGAGCAGCTCACTATATTGTAATAGAACCCCTTGGAGCCCTCATTTACAGGAAGACAACAGTCTAAGAAGCAACAGACCAAACTGCTTACTTTCCATGAATAACCTCCTATGTTCCAGACCTAGCATATAATACTGTGACTCATTTTCTGGTTATCAGAGTGTCTACAACCATTGAATGGAAAGGAATTATTACAAAAACTCAGAGCCACCATCTCTTATGGGAAGAGCTTGGCTAGTCTAACTCTGGACTTAGGCCAATCCACTAACAAAATTCTGATCACCAGTCCTCTGTCTGAGAAGTACCTCTTACATGAGGATTCAACTACCAGGAAGAGCTACCCACAGACTATCTGTGGGAGATTAAAGCAAAGTATCCTGATGTTTGGACCAAGAAGAATCTATCAAGTTTACAAGCATATTGGCCACCCATCATTGTTTAGTTATTAAATTCTGCAATACAGGCACAGGTCAAACAATAACCTATGAGGTTAAGAGAGTAATTATTAAAGAAAAACACTCTGTCACTCCCATAGAATGCTCCCTTGGTCCTTACCTTGAAGCCTTATACTTGTAATTTTAAACCAGTACAGTATTTAAGGGAAGTAAACACATGGTGGAAATCAACCACCTCAAAGTATGCAATCACCTAAGCTTATTGTCCCCTGAAAGAAAGATCTATAACGTTCCGGATCTAAGATGCTTCCTTCTGATTCCTACTGGGCCCAGTTAACCAGTCATAAGCCCTGTATGACTGACTGTCTTGAGGTGACTGATCTGATCCAATCTGTTGGGCACTATCTGACAGATGTCCTGCTGGTTAGACCAGACAAGAGATTGCTCACGTATGTGAGCAATTTCATCCAAAATGGGATGAGGTATGCAGGAGCATCAGTGTTGACCCAAAATTGGACTATGTAGGCAGAATCTTTGAGTTATTAGACCTCAACTTAATGAGTTGAGCATGTTAGCTTTGATAAAGCCCTCTACTATGGGAAAGACAAGGCCATACACATTGATATATATTGTTATACATTGATATATACCATATACACTGATAACTAGTATGTTTTTTCCTGGCCTATGTCTATGTGGCTCTAGAAAAGGGAGAGGGGCCTGCTAACCTCAGCAGGAAATGAGATGAAAAATAGAAAGTTCTATCCATATTAGAATCTATCTGGTTACTCATTGTCCTTCGCAGAGAACACCAGAAAAGTGATGTTCCAGAAGCTAGAGGCAACAGAGTAGTTGATGTTACAGCCTGGGAAGTGGCCTTAGAACCAGTTAGTCCTTTTCAAGTCTTGGTAGCCCTTCAGGAGCCCAGATTACTAGACTGTCAGACATAACCCAAGTAAGGTTGTTTGTGTAAAACAAGAACACAGTAGCACCACGCGGTGGTGCTCTGTTCTGATAGTTACTAGAAACTTCCTTAGGAAATAACTTTTAGGATTGAACTGACTCTAGCTGTGGGGTCCAACAATGACCTAGCCTTTTTAATCCAAAGTCTGACAAAGTTATTAAATATTAATTGGAAATTACATTATGCATATAAGCCACAGAGTGCAAGTCAGGTAGAAACAGTAAAACTGTGACCAAATTTGTCCATAAAATTAACAAAAATTAGGCCAACTTTCTCCCCTTTGCCTTGTTTGAATCTTGATGTCCTTCTTACCAAGAGGAATTATTCCTTTAGAAGTTATAGTCTGGCCAGGCAGTGGTGGTGCACGCCTTTAATCCAGCACTTGGGAGGCAGAGGCAGGCGGATTTCTGAGTTTGAGGCCAGCCTGGTCTACAGAGTGAGTTTCAGGACAGCTAAGGCTACACAGAGAAACCTTGTCTCAAAAAAAAAAAAAAAAAAAAAAAAAAAAGTCTGGATACCACTTCCCATCATCCTCAAACTCCAAAATATTTCCAAGATAGAAATTTTTAATCACTACCAGGCCATTGACTGGATGGTGAAGGGAATTCTGCCTTTTCCCACCTCTAAACCTCACCCAGCAGTTCTAGCTAGAATATCAGATTTGGATAAAGATGATCCTACCTGGACTCTGAGCCTTACCTGAAAGGAACCCTAGTCAGTTATCCTTACCAGCACAACTGCTGTAAAAGTGGCTATTGTTATCCCTTGGATTCATACCTCCCAATTAAAGAAGGCCAATAAGGAAACAACAGATGAACCATGTCTAGACTTTGGGCCTCTTAAAGATAAGACTAACTGGAGATCATTAACCTAGAACACCATGTTCTTTCTTTTTCTTTCTCTCTATATGTGTATGTACAACCTTCCCTATCTCTTTCTCAGTGTGGAAATCAAGAATAATAGACATATAATAATTAATCTGACTATGGTTATGCAACACCAGTTTTATATAAAACTTTGTTCTTTGAGCCCCACATTTGGAACTGGCTAAATTACAGAAGGGATGATTTGGGGGAACATATCATTTGAAAGAGCAATACAGAAATTCCAATCATATATAACTATATATCCCATTAATTGACCCTCACACTATCAGGAGCCAGGTAATGGAGAAAATTTCTATTGTGCCAAATGGGATTGTGAAACTGAGGGTTCCAGGAATCATGTTGAAAACTTTATATACATGTAAATAAGGGTCCCCCTAAACACTGTACAACAGGGAATCATAATACCATACCACAAAGACTGAGAGATTGAAAGCATCATAAAGATGGCTATGCTTTTTGGGACACTAGAAGAATCTTGGAAATAAGACTTTATTATATTACCAAAAGAGATCTAGACAATAAGGTTTCAGAAGAAACCTTCCTCACTTCCATGAGATTGGCTTTAACCAGTGCCCAAAACATGACCATGTTGATCCTTACGAACACTGGGACCAGGAATCCTTCTTCTTTATACTCTACCCTTAACATTTTGTTATATTTTTTGTGTATTATTTGCTTAAATCCTCACCCTTCAGTCTACCAGCAAATAAAAATAATTCTAAGAATAACTAAGGTAACACTGGGGGGCAGGGGGAACTACAGGGAACTGAAACCTGCCTGGTGTTTAAAGTTCTCACTAAAATTGTTACTTTATTCTGATGCTTGCTATTCCACTCTCCAGGTCATTTCTTCCAGCAGCAGGAATACTTTGTGGCCTCGAGAAAACTTGATGACCATGCACAAATGTTTTAACTCCTCCTCTAAGGCATTCTAAAACAATAAATCCCTCTTAGGCATCCTACTACACATCCTGCCCCAGGTAAACTTATCTAACAACGAAGAAGGGAGAACACACTTTAACAGGGACCTTAGGCTGCAAAGGGAAAAGTGAGCTGCACCTATACCTGTCCTACTACTGTTTGGAGCCATTATTGTTAAGGCAATAGCCATAAAACATCAACCCTCATAGTTGGTGATAAAAAAAATTTAGAGAATTAAGTAAACTAGCAGACCAAGACGTAGAAAACTCTATATCCAGTCTAGAGAAACAAATAGACTCTTTAGCAAAAGTCATCTACAAAATCAAAGAGGGTGGATCTTTTCTTAATGTAACAAGGGAAATTATGTATTTTGGGAGAAAGCTTCTGTTTCTATGCCAACCAATCAGGAGTCATTAGGAAAGAACCTTACTATGATAAAGGAAACTCAAAAAAGGGGGACATAGATCAAATAAGTGGTATCAGTCTCTATCCTGATTCCTGTGGCCACCTTACTGTCAGTAGCTAGACTGTTGATTCTTATCTTGATCATGCTACTAGTAGAATCCTGGATCTTCAACTGCAAGGCCAGCAACATCAGAGCATAAACTCATTTAAACTGCTAATTCTCAGGAACAACTCTGTCCCCCAGAATAGAATGAATAAACATGTTGACTCATGTCCACAAAACCGAGTGAGGAAAATTATGGAACAATATTGTGCAGAGGTTCTACCACCGTGTATACCTGCTGAGCCATTCCATGTTTAATCTGATCTTCTTAATGGAGAATCCCATGGAAAACTACCCAACTTTATTCTAGTAACTCTTATTGTAGGTTAGGATACCCCAGTCAATTTCTCTTAGCTTCTGTCAATTGCTAAGCAAAGATACTAAAACATGGTTTCTGTCTTCAAAACTGGCATGCTATGAACACTTGGTACTACACTTAAGTCTCTAAATACCTGTGTGTAAAGTCCAAGTTGTGTCTTAGTGGTCATCTTTGGTGAATGCCCTATAAGACTACTATTTAGCAAATTGCTACTTGTACCAAGATTGCAGAAGGAGGCAAAAGAAGAGGAGGGGGAAGGAGAAGAAATGGGGAAAAGTTGGAGGAATATGAAATAGAAGACAATGGGGAGAAAGAAAGCATTTACTTAAAGAAATTAAAGGCTGAAGAGTTCTCAAACCTTTGGACATACATGAATATTAAATTCAAGAAGATCAAGATACCACAAATAATTTTGATCTCTAAGAAATCTGCATGGTAAAAGAACAAATCAAATCCAAAGGTATACATTTAAAACTATAAAGTAAAACTGATTTGCTGTGGAGAAGGAAGTTCCCACACAATTGACAGGTGATTTGTCAACAGAAATCTTGCAGCCTAGAATAGAAGGGACAGTATCTACAAAGCACAAAAAGAACACAAAAGGCAAGAATGTATTGTTCATGTCAAATTTAGGCAGATGTTCTGGAGATATTTCATGGCTGGAGATTCTCTTACATTTTCAGGAGACATTGTTTCACAGAAAGCCTCCTGTTTTACTGGTTCTTATGCTCTTTCTGCCCCCTTCTCCACAATGACACCTGAGACTTAAATACAGTAGTTGTGTTTTAGAGCACTTGTGGATATCTGTAAAACCTGTTACAAAGAGAAATTTCACAAGACCGCAACTCTATACAAAGAACTAAGGAGAACTGAAGCAAGAAAATAGTCTTCCCACCAACTGTTTATCAATATCAACTGGTAAGCTCTCAAAGTGTGAACATACAAGTAACAGAGTATGAACTAAGTAGGTTGTGTTTATATTTTCTATATTAGAGAAAAGTGGTTATGAATTTGAAAGACAGAAAGTGAGACAGTACATGGGAGGATTTTGAAAAAGAAAATGGAAAGGGAGAAATCATGTAATTACATTATAATGTTAAATCAAAAACAAATTAAATGTCAACAATATTAAAACTCCCAAGCATAGTTGGATGTAATATACAAGAGAAGAATAAATTTTAAAAAATGCCCAAAATACTAAAACTCATCAAAACTGTCTTTCAAAGTGAGAAGAAAATGCATTCCTAGACCCTAGACAAGTAAAAGTTTGCAGAGTTCCTTGAACTGAACCTGCTTTACATGTTCTCTTGTATGATGTTCTCTAATGTGGGAGAAGGTGGATATAGATGTTTCATCTAAGGCTGAGTACTTAGTATTTATTCCCAGTATTTTGAAAAGTCATAAGTCTATCTGCCCTAACCACTACTAACAGAAATAAGACAGTTCTTTGACAAAGGTTGAGAGCAGCACACAAACAGAAGTATTTAGAAGTAGCTATTCAAACATTAAATTCTCTCTACTGTCTCTTCAAGCCTGGGTGATCTCCCTAACTGTGCTCTTCTTTCCCCCTCATTACAATCCATGGCATGAATGCCTTCCTGTGGAACAACATCTCAGCTACAGTCAAGAGAATAGCTTCTGTCATAAACTGTTTTGCCACTTATGCACCATTGGGCACATTTTGCATAGCAGTCTGTACTACAGTGTGGGAAGTCTAGCCATGCTATTCTTCACTTTCCACCTTGCTTGAGACAGTCTCTTATCATCTCACTGCTTATGTTAGGCTAGCGGGCCCATGACCTTCCATGAAGTATTGTTTTTGTCTTTGTCTCCTATTTTGTACTAAGAACACAGGGATTTCAGATTCATATTACATGGGATCTGGAGATTTGAATTTAGATTTTGATGTTTGTTATGTCAAATGAATAAAGTGAATAAATATTCACTGATCCATTTCCCCAGGCTCAAGGCAGTGAAAGTTGATGGGAATAATTCTCTTAGTGATCTGCTGTAGGTCAGTTATAATCAATTAGTGAAGGTGTAGAATATGCACAGCCATGTTTTGTTTGATCTCCAAATTACTCTTGTAAAGCAAGGCAACGTTCAAAAATCAGAGAGGTTAGATGACTTGCCCAAGTCTAGCTAAGGAAAACTCAGATGAAGGAGCCCCATGAAGTAAAAAGTATGCTGATAGAAGTAGATTTTCTTTCTTTTTTTCTAACTCAAAAGACCATACTAACTTCATGATGGAGAAAAGTCCCAAAAATGTTTAAGAGATTCTTCGCTCATGAAAGAGTTTGTCCTTAATCCTAACAACCATTCCCAGCCACTAGAGGTTGTAAATTACCTATTCTACATTTCAAACAGAGCAGTTAGTATGAATCTGTGAGTGTGGAGAGAGGAACACTCAGATATCACTACTTGTTTGTTTGCCAGAGAATTTCTATATTTTAGGCAGTGTTGAGAACCCATGAATTGGGATATTTCCAATGGGGCACGTAGCTTTATGTTGCAAATTAATTATTATCCAAGCACTTTAATTAAACAAGGCATTTTGAAATTTATTCACTTCTCTTTGAAAAAGATTTATTTATTTTTTTTTATGAAAGGAGGTAGTGTATCAGAATGCAGTACCCATGAAGGCCAGAAGATGGCTTAGATTTCCTGGAGCCAGAATTAGAAGAGGCTGTGAACCACTTCACATGAATTTCTGAAACTAAACTCATGTTCTGTGCAAGACCACTAAGCCCTTGCACCACCACCTCCATTTATTTCTTAGCACTGATCTCTCATGAGCAGAAATTTACTAAGAAGCTAAATTAACATTTTAACAAAAGCAGGGACTGGAAGTATGTGTGTAGATCTGAATGCTTGCCTATCCATATTCTAACATTTTAATGGTCCAAGAAATTGTTCTCATTTAAGTAATTTAGGTTTGTAAGAGGATTTAAAAAATAGTTTAAACAAGATTTTAGCTTAAGGAAAAAGGAAAACAAGAAGAAATCATGCTTTCTAGTTTTCCAAGATCTCAAAGAATTAGAAAGTCTGACTGTTAATTATGGTGGGCAAGCAAGAGTGGTTGTTAGTATTCTGTCTAAACTCCACCTCCACAGTTACCTGGCAACAGTCAGGTAGGTCTGGCCCACTATAAAAGGGCTGTTGACCCCTCCTCTCTCTCTTGCTCTCTTGATCTCTTGCCTCTAGCTTCCCTCTGTTCCCTCCCCCCTCCATTCTCTCCACATGGTCATGGCTGGCCTCTATTTCTCCTCTCTCTCTTCTCTCTCTCTTCTCTCTCTCCTTCTCTCTCTCTCTCTCTCTGTCTCTCTGTCTCTCTCTTTCTCTGTCTGTCTCTCTGCCTCTTCTACCCTGCTGGCTTCCCTCGCCATGCCCTGAATAAACTCTATTCTATGCTATACCAGTGTGTGACTGGTCCCTCAGGGGGAAGAGATGCCTTGGCATGGGCCAGCTGAGACATCCCCTTCCCCATACCTCTCCACACACCCAAAGAACATACTCTCTTTATCTCTTTATCTTTTTATAAACACATCATATGTTAGAATCAGGCCCCAAACCCAGTGACATAACATCAAGGCGACCTCCACATTGTTGCCAAGGCAACTGCCATACACTCCCAGAATCCACCTGGCTACCTCACCTTTACCTGGGAGAGGCTATGTCACCACCCATATAAAACAGATAGAAGCCCCTGACCTCTCTCTCTTCCTCCATCTTCTTCTATTTCTCATCCCCCACCTTTGCCCTATCTCCTGAATAAACCCTCCCCTTCTTGGAACCGTTTGGTCTGGTGTTGTCTGTTCTAAGCTGTGCCCAGATGTCTAACAGTGGTGGTAGCATCTTGTATTACTTTTTGTGCTTATAGGGTATCCATGACCAGTAAATTCATAAGAAAGTAGTTTCCTTAAGCTCATGTCTTCTGGGAACCTCACTGTTGCCTCATCTAGGGTGCCTCTTCAAACACGTTTCTTTTTAATTATGTCTTAAATTAACTATAAACAGTGTATTTTCATAAGGCTTCATTATATATCCTATGTTTTTTAGACAACCCATCACCTACTCTTTTCTTTCCCACATTCCTTTGCTTTGATCCTTACTTAAATTTTCAGTATTCAGTATTTCTCCCTTGATTTTTCATATAACATATATTCTACAATTCCCCCTGAATATATTTTTCCTTGATTTGTAGTGTTTTCATGCATACTTCATTTTTGTTAACCCATTTCCTTGGCCCTAGTTTTCCCAGCCCAACATTCCACAACTTGTTTAGACCTTTCTGTCCCTACTATTCTCTTGTCCTACTTTCATTTCACCTATATTTTACTTGTTGTTCTTCCTAAATGTATCTTCCCTTCCCAATGATAAATGTATAGTTTCTTACCTTCCATATGCATTACAGTTTAAGCACACAAAACAAAATATTTAAAGTCATGGCTTAAATGTGAGTGAACATCTGGTATTTATCTTTTGAGATCTGGATAATACTACTCAATTTAATTTTTTGATTTACCTGAAAATTCTATGATTTCAGTTTTCTTTACAGTTGCACATTGTATATATGAATCATAATTTTACTTTCACTTCTTGCCCATCCGTTCATGCACATCTAGGTTGATTCCATTTTTTAGCAAGTTGTGAATAGAACAGCAATTGATATGGAAATGCCATTCTCTGTAATAAGATATAAAACCCTATTTGATATATGCTCAGGATATAGCTAGATCATATAGGAGTTCTGCTTTTGGTGCTTTCAGAAACCTCCAGAGTAGTTTCCAAAGTGGATTCACCAGTTTAATGTCTATGAACAATAGCTCCCATCTTCTCATACTCACACCAACATTGTTGTCATTTGTGTTTCTAATTTGATACCACATACTTTTGTTGTCTTCTAATCTCTATAAGTGCATGTGGCACATGTGAACTTTCATGTGTACATACACATACAACATATAAATAAATAAATAAAAAACAAACATTTGTCTTAATTTTTCTTGAAGTCTATGACTGTCTTGGCTTCATATTTACTTCCAGATTCTGTCACAGTGCTGTACCCACTGAGTAGTTTTTAATCAACAATCAACTTAAAAATGGATACAATCCACTTTAAGGCCTTTTAGAAAAAACTATAGACACCGGCAGAGAAGCTTGGGCGGTGCAGAAGCGCGAGCGCGGGAGTTGCTGTGCAGCCATGGTGGGACACTTGAGCGAGGGGGCCATCGCGGCCATAATGCAGCAGGGAGATACATCCATAAGCCCATCCTACAAGTCATTAACATCCGTCCCATTACTACAGGGAATAGTCCACCCCGGTATCGACTGCTTATGAGTGATGGGTTGAACAGGCTTTCCTCTTTCATGCTGGCCACGCAGCTGAACGCCCTGGTGGAGGGGGGACGCTGGCCAGCAACTGTGTCTGCCAGGTCCACCGGTTCATCGTCAACACCCTGAAAGATGGAAGGAGAGTAGTTATTTTGATGGACTTGAAAGTTGTGAAATCTGCTGAAGAAGTTGGATTAAAGATTGGGAATCCAGTGCCCTATAATGAAGGACAGGGCAGCAGCCGCAGCAAGCAACCCCTTCCCCAGCCTCCACAGCGACACCACCAGCCAGCAAGCCCCAGCCGCAGAATGGGAGCATGGGAATGGGTTCCACTGTGGCTAAGGCTTATGGTGCCTCAAAGCCATTTGGAAAACCTGCTGGAACTGGCCTGCTGCAGCCTTCAGGTGGGACACAGTCCAAAGTGGTGCCCATCGCCAGCCTCACCCTTACCAGTCCAAGTGGACTGTTTGTGTTACCAACAAAAGTCAGATCCGCACCTGGAGCAATTCCCGGGGGGAAGGAAAGCTATTCTCTATAGAACTTGTGGATGAAAGTGGTGAGATCAGAGCTACGGCTTTCAATGAACAGGTGGACAAGTTCTTCCCCCTTATTGAAGTGAACAAGGTGTATTACTTCTCAAAGGGCACTCTGAAGATTGCTAACAAACAATTCTCAGCTGTTAAAAATGACTATGAGATGACCTTCAATAATGAGACTTCTGTCCTTCCCTGTGAAGATGGCCATCACTTACCACAGTTCAGTTTGATTTCACAGGGATCGGTGACCTAGAGAGCAAGTCTAAAGACTCACTTGTAGATATAATTGGGATCTGCAAGAGCTATGAAGATTCAACTAAAATCACCGTGAAGTCTAACAACAGAGAGGTTGCTAAGAGAAATATCTATTTGATGGACATGTCAGGGAAAGTGGTGACTGCAACTCTGTGGGGAGAAGACGCTGATAAATTTGACGGTTCTAGGCAGCCTGTGATGGCCATCAAAGGTGCCCGAGTTTCTGACTTTGGTGGACAGAGCCTCTCAGTCCTATCATCCAGCACTGTCATTATGAACCCTGACATCCCAGAGGCCTACAAGCTTCGTGGATGGTTTGACTCAGAAGGACAAGCCTTAGATGGCGTTTCCATCTCTGACCTCAGGAGCGGAGGGACTGGAGGGAGCAACACCAACTGGAAAACCTTGTATGAAGCTAAATCAGAGAACCTGGGCCAGGGCGACAAGGCAGGCTATTTCAGCACTGTGGCAACAGTGGTATTTCTTCGCAAAGAGAACTGTATGTACCAGGCCTGCCCAACCCAGGACTGCAATAAGAAAGTGATTGACCAACAGAATGGGTTGTACCGCTGTGAGAAGTGTGACCGGGAATTTCCCAATTTCAAATACCGCATGATCTTATCGGCAAATTTTTAGGAGAACCAGTGGGTGACGTGTTTCCAAGAGTCTGCGGAGGCCATCCTTGGACAGAACACTGTGTACCTTGGGGACCTCAAAGACAAGAACGAGCAGGCGTTTGAAGAGGTTTTCCAGAATGCCAACTTTCGATCATTTACGTTCAGAATCAGGGTCAAGCTGGAGACCTACAATGATGAATCTCGAATTAAGGCCACAGTGATCGACGTGAAGCCCGTGGACTACAGAGACTACAGCAGAAGGCTGATCATGAACACCAGGAAAAACATTTGATGTGAGCAAGTACCACTGGTGGCCATACTTGGAGAGCGAAGAACGGAAATAGAATGGCTTCCTTCCCACCCCATGCGACAGTCTCTAGGGAGACTGGCAACCTGTCTGGGCTCTCGTGGGACTCATTGATAGGCAAAAGACAGTGACTTAGAGGCTGTGTATAAACCTTCAGCGCCAGCTCTCAGCTGTCCCTTCTGTAGTAGAAGGGGCAGCAGTCCCTTCTGTCTTCCGGCTTTGTCGGATTTGATAAATTTTGTTGTCTTCGAACAGAAATTATGCCGCAGGTCACTGACCCTACTCTGGATAACAGGGCAAATTATGTAACCTGGAGTTTGCTTTTCCGGTGGTGGCACCTTTTTGTCTTGGGTTCCTCCTGGGAGGAGTAAGACTGGGGGAGAACCCAGGTGTTTAGAAGGGTGTGTCTGCCTGAAATCAAAGGCTCGATTTTGCAGAGGTACCACCACATAGTTGTTAATGCTTGGATTGGCAAAAAGGTAGAATTATTAATCAAAGGCCTATCGTTAATATCTGAATATCCTTCCTTCAGGGTTTAATAGGTTTAATAGACTGAGTCAGATGAATCTGATATTAATCAAAATTGTCTCTTCTGAGGACGGTGATAAGCATTGACTTGCTGTCCCCTTAGGGAAAAGCAAACCCCAAATTGTATAATTTGCCTCATTATCCACAGAGTGGGGTCAGTTCCATGTGGCATAATTCTGTTTGAAGATAGCAAAATCTTAGTAAATCGACAAAGCCTGAAGCAGAGGCGGCACGGGGACATCCAGGCCACTACAGAGCATCGCCGGGTTTCACTCAGTCACATTACGTTTGGTTGCCGACGGACCTGTACCTGTATTAAAGCTGTGTTAAATAGAATTTAAGAAAAAAAAAAAAAAGAAAGAAAGAAAAGAAAAATATGATAGTGCACTTTAAATATATGCTAATTCTTGCCTTGGGCCACATAGTATGTTGCCGCACTTAAGGAATCAGTATTCTTCCATCATAGACTTGAAAGTCATCTTATAGTAAAGACAAACTAGGTTCATTCCTTTTTATGGTTAAATCTGTTCTTTATTTATTTATTGATCTTGTGACTTGTAGTCATAAGAATGCATGACTCCTGCTGCGTCTGCCTTTTTGTTCACCAAAGCCTCCATTTGGAACTCCTCAACTCTGAGCTATAAAATTCTTGTCTTCATCACATCCAATGCTGATCTCTTGATATTTAGGGAGAGACAGCACATGTACATGAAAAAAAACCTTACTTTAATTAATTGTTTGCTTTAACTAATTTTGTCCATGGTCTGTCTTTTTTGGATTACTACACCTCTCTCTCTCTCTCTCTCTCTCTCTCTCTCTCTCTCTCTCTCCTTTTATATTATTTTTCCTTGAGATAGGATATTCTGTGTATCCATGCCTGTCCTGAAACATGCTCTGTAGAATAGGTTGGTCTCAGACTGACAGAGACCCACCTGCCTCTGCCTCTTGAGTGCTGGGATTAAACCATGTGTCTCCACCACCTGTCTCCATTCTTTTCAAAGGTACCCAAGTCAGCATTCTTCCCCAGTCTTTTGCATATCTAGTCCTCTGAAACCCAATCTGACACAGATTCATGTTGTCTTCAAGAAAGCTTCCTTCACTAAATAAGCCTGAGGGAGTGGGATGACAACAGAATACCAACAAGATGGAATGTCAAGGCTACAGATGTGGTAGATGCTTCAGTATTGGAAGTTAAAATTAGTCTTGCAGTACTTGGTACTCTTCTGACATTATGGAAGATCATTGAAGATGGGTAGTTTATTCATTCAGTGAATAATTCTAAAATGCAGGAAGTAGCATTGTCACACGTGTAATTATTTGCTTTTCTTGCGCCTCATGTGGCTTCACTGATTCAGGGTCTGCATTATTCCTAGGCTATCAGGATTTAATCTGATGCTTCCCTGGGGACTTTGGAGCTATCTAACTGTCCTCATTACCATGAATAATTGAAAATTGGAAAAATGTCAGAGAGCATCTATGAACACTGCTTTTCACTTACCGTACATTGATGGCGGTTGACAAGAAAATCATTTCAATGGAAGGTCCCTAGAATGTTCACAGGCCAACATCAGCCTAACTAAATCAATCATTCCATGGTTTCTGTTTCTGCCTCATTACTAAAAAAATTCAAATACCAGTAAGTACATTTTATTGCAAAACACACTGTAATTTCAAGAAGAAACAATCCACATGAACACGCTGTTTCCAGTCCTAAATATTGTATTTTAGGAAAAGGGAAGGGGGATCCACAAATGGCAAAGACAAATGCACCTAACTAGTGTAACATCTCAAAAGCAAGCTTAACCATCCACAAAAGGTGTGCTCTAACCAGGAGAAATGAGGTCAGATAGGATCAATATTTTAAAATCTTTTCTGTGACTTTTTTCCCAAGGGAAAAAAAAAAACAGTTTATTCTTTTAATAGTATTTATGAAAACCATAACTCATCTGCCATTGTTCTGGTTCTGTAAGCACAAGGCTTTAAAACCACTTTTGAATAATGGTTCATACCTGTTATGTTTTCTAACTTCATTCCTGCATCAATGGAAAGTGCCCAACTTGTGGCTTTTGCCTTTATAAACCTCTTGATTTATTGATCTTTATTGATTCATTTATCTTGTGACTTGTAGTCACAAGAATGCATGACTCTTGCTGTGTCTGCCGGGCTCGATAAAAATTTTAAATCCATAAAGAGCTCATCTTGGACTCCTTTTCTTGGGTGACAACAGCCAGACTACAACATCATCACTGACAACAAAATAGAAACTATAATTCAACATATCCATTGATATAAATCAATAAATTAATATATATACATATGTATATATGCACATATATATGTGTATGTATGTATTTGAGAAAAGAAGAAAAAGAAAGGTGGAGAGGAAAATAATGTTTATATGTTCTCTCTCTGAATGGTTTATCTCTGAATTTAGGTTAGAGTAAATCAGGGAACCTCTTTTGCTGAGTAGCAAACCTAGAGTCAATGATCAGAGGTTGTGCCATTATACTGAGGACCTTCAAGTAGGGCCAAAGCAACAATAGCAGCTCACTGATGCTCATCTATGCATTGTGTTGTGACTGAGTAACTTTTTGCTGCATAAGTAGGATGAAAAAGCTATCCCATACTTACAGTGCATACTGACATATAATATTTCATAAGTTGACCCTGCTATCTTCAGTGTATATTCATAAACCTTTAACTTTACATACCTAAAATATTCTCTCAAAGTAAGCCCTTAGAATTTTCTAGGTAAGTTTCCTACAGTCAACACTGTAATAATTCATGATTTAATTCTCTGAACTCCTTTGGGGTATTCATGGGAACCAAGTCTTTGAATCTACTGAGCCTTTTCCATTAAGAATATAAGCTGATTCCTTTACTCAGTAGTTGCCAGATTCACCACTGAGTTGCAGCATCAAATTCAATCTGGGTAGGAAGGTTTACTCTGCAGGCCTAGGGGAAGCTAAGCAGCTCCTTACTCTCCATCTGAAAGGTCCAGACCCATATGCACATAAACCTCCTGCTAGGCAATTTGCACAACAGCGTGAAGTCTTAGATACAGAAGGATGGGAAACTTCTGGCTGTCCCCAGGAACTGGTGTTGAGGTTTCTACTTCATGGGAGATGAGTCTGAGATACTAGAAATAAAAATGATTGGAAATGTTTAACTCTAATGTTGTCCAGGAAATAGTATAGATGAAATTGCTAAACTGTTAAGCAGGGACTGTGATTTAGTAAAGGAGGCAAGCTTTCTTGACTGCCCACAGACTCCATCAGAAGCTGTAGTTAAGGAACTTTACTTAATCTTTTTTTTTTTTTTGTTATATAATGCAACTATCCTTTTTTGTAGTGAACTTACCAACCAATCACCTGAACTTTGGGTTTTGAAGAAAATATAAAGGAAGGTATGGAATTGACATGTGCTCAGTATCAGCATTGTGCCATACAGTCTTTTGCAGAAATGAGGCCACGGTAGCTCAGGCAAATTAGCTAATTGCCATGTAATCATCAGAGCCAAGTATTTAAGCAGCCGTGTTCTAAAAGTGTTAGAAAATAATAATATATTTTTAAAAGTACAAGAAAAATATGATATGTTCACCTTTGGTAAGAAGACTAGACTGGAATAGAATTGTAACTGGAGTAGAGAAAGAGAGACAAGAGTTGTAAAGAAAGATTCCAAACCAGGATCAAGGATTAAGATGGAGACCACCAAGAAGGGCCCTGAGTAGGTTGCCTACATAAGAGATGGATGCTAGAGAAGTTGATATTGATGTGTTTATAAAAAGATAAAATGAGTAAGAGTATGTCCAGTGGGTGTGTGGAGAGGTATTGGGGAAGGGGAGGTCTCAGAGGGTCCATGCCAAGGCATCTCTTCCCCTGAGGGACCAGTCACACAGTGGTTATAGCATAGAATAGAGTTTATTCAGGGCATGGTGAAGGGAACCAGGAGGGTAGAAGAGGCAGAGAGAAGAGAGAGAGAGAGAGAGAGAGAGAGAGAGAGAGAGAGAGAAAGGTAGAGGAGTAGAAGTGGAGACCGGCCATGACCATGTGAAGAGAGGGGGAAGGGAAGGGGGGAGGAGCGAAGAGACAGAGGGAAGCTAGAAGTAAAAAATCAAGAGATCAAGAGAGTAAGAGAGAGAGGAGGGGGCAAACAGCCCCTTTTATAGTGGGCAGACCTACCTGGCTATTGCCAGGTAACTGTGGGGAGGAGCATACCTGGCTGTTGCCAGGTAACTGTGGGGGTAGAGTTTAGACAGAATACTAACAGATATGATTTCAGAGGTCCAATTTCGATGGCAGTGGCCAAAGTAGTGGAGAGAATGTATCTTACAGGAAAGTTTGAACAAACATAGCATGGTTAGAACATGGCATATGCTAAATAAAAAAAATGCAGGAAATGAATGATGGCAATGTTGTGAAGTATCCAAAGCTGTAAGAATTCAAAATATGCTCTAGTCCTAGAAAATTGGGAAAAAAAATTCCACTCATTTGTCATTAAAGAACTTCTAATCCAAACACAATGAGACTGCTTAGTAGTAGTAGTAGTATTCATTCCATTTGTTTATATCTCAAATGATATCCTGCTTCCCAGCTACCCTTCTACAAATCCCACATCCACCCTGCCCCCCTCCCCTTTGCCTGTATGAGGGTGCTTTCCTACCTACTCACCCTCTCCTACCCCATCTTTCTAGAATCCCCCTATGCTGGGGTATCAAACCTCCACAGGACCAAGGGCCTCCCCTCCCATTGATGTCAGACATAGCCATCCTCTGTATTTGGAGCCATGGGTCCCTCTCTGTACACTCGTTGGTTGGTGGTCTAGTACCTGGGAACACTGGGTGGTCCAGCCAGCCAACATTGTTCTTCTTATGGTGTTGCAATCCCCCTCTGCTCCTCCAGTTCTTCAGCCAGCTCCCCCACTGGGGTCCCTGAGTTCAATCTGGTGGTTGGCTCCAAGCATCCACATCTGCATTGGTCAGTTGCTGGCAGAACCTCCCAAGGAACAGCCATACCAGGTTCCTGTCATCAAGAATCCCTTGGCAACAGTAACAGTGTTGGGGTTTGGTGTCTTCAGACAAGATGGATCCCAGATGGAGTGGTCCCTGGATGGCTTTTTACCCCAATTAAAATGCCTCTTATCAAAAGAAAAGTACTGGTGAGTGATAGGTTATTTCTCTGCCATTAAGAGAAGAAGAAAAGAAGAGCAAGGTCAAAAGGAGGAACATGAAGAAGAAGAACAAGAAGAAGAGGAGGAGAGACCAAAAATCCCTTGATTATATAGGAAGGAGTCTCTGGGAAGGGCAGCCCAGCCCCTGGGCTGGAAAGTTCAGGGTTGGTGACAGGGTATGCAAGGTAGGGACTGAGGGATGTTGGGAGAACCTGGAAAGCAGGTCTGCTTTGGACCCAGGTCTGAAACCAAACAGTGAGAATGTGAAAATGGGACTTGTATATTGTTGGTACAAATAAGAAATAATTCAGTCCTTGTGATAAGCAGCACAGAGCTACTATGTGACATAACAGTTTTACTACTTTGAATATGAATGGAAATGAAATCATTCTCAAAGAGACATCTGCACTCTATATTTTAACAACTCACAGTACTAATAACCAGATGAATAAAGAAAGTGCCGTGTACAGACACAATGGAGTATCATTCAGCCATCAAAAGAACAAAATCTCTCACTTCCAGTAATGTAATGGGAACAGAAAAGATTATGCTAAATTAAGTGACTGAGACACAAACACAAATGCCTCAGGTTGTTACATGTTGTGTCTGAAAATATTAGTTTAATAGAGGTGAAAACTAGATTAGAAGTCACTAGATGTTAGGAAGGGTAGGAAGAGTAAGAAGGACAAAGGATGGATAGATAGTGGGTAT
Source organism: Mastomys natalensis (assembly GCA_021653895.1). Lineage (NCBI taxonomy): Eukaryota > Metazoa > Chordata > Mammalia > Rodentia > Muridae > Mastomys > Mastomys natalensis. The sequence goes on from JAJTUV010000333.1 coordinate 1,307,767, forward strand.
CAGCATACAGATATATAGGATAATGTTCTACAGAATAATGTTCTACAGCATAGTAGAGTGATGGCAGTTTGCAAAAATGTATTTACTTTATAATGGACTAAACACTGTGAAGCTTCCCTGAAGAAAGGAGTAGATCTTTGAAGATTTAGAAATGCTATGTATTCTAATTTGATCACTGTAAACTGTGCTCATGTACAGAAAATCACACCGTATATCAGAAGTATTTACAATTGTTGTTTGCCAAAATAATAAATAAATATTTTAAAGGACTCTCTGGAGGAAATAAAAGACAATGAAATTTATCACAGAGCTGAATAGATTGAGAAATTAGCAACAGACGATGATAGTCAACTGTTAGATAATTCTCATGTAACTGCTTTCATGTACTCAATTAATAGTCACAATAATCTTAGAGGCAGACCATTTTATTATCTCCACTTCACAAGAAAATTAATAACAAATGCTCATATAAATCTAGGATGAGAGCAAGGCATCTGGCTGCAGTCTCCATCTTAACTTCCACATAGCAGATTTAATACATCAACATGAGAGTGAAAATATCTCTTGGCATAAGTTGGATTCCTAGTATAGATATTCAAAAAGAGATAGATTTTACTTAAAGGAAGGAAGTATGGAAGTGAGTTGTGTATGGGTGTGCAATATCTACAATAAAGGTACAATAAAGGTAAAATATTCAAATCATACAAATTCAGTTGATGCCCAGGCTAGGGCTTTGAAGAAATCTAACACCAGCTTATGACACCCAAATAATGTCACTCCATTCTTCCACTGATCAGAGCACATAGGTGTAGGGTCCGTAGCATAGTACACAGCCTGAACTTAAAGTTACGTTTTGAACCAATTGCTAGTTTTGTTTATATTTATCATCCCAAAATCATTCTTAGGAGCTTTTTGGTTCAGAGTGGAAGCTGAGAAAACTTACTTCAGAGACAAAAGCTTTAAAATGAAAGTCTTTTATTCTCTGCGAGTGCAGGGAGGTGGCCAGTTTGGGAAATGAACTATGTCCCAGAAAGGAGATTGTACAACATTTGTATAGGATGGGAACACAAAGCAAGGGGGAATGGGGTAGACTGTTGCACTGACACAAGGGGTCAAGCAAGAAAACTGATGGTGAATGGACCTTGATTTCAACTATTGTACTCTGGTCCTTCTGAATTCTGGTCCAGAATTTAGAATGATAAGGGGGAAAAGGAATGTGCAAGCTGCATGTAGTCAATTAAGTCAAGACAGATAATACATTTACTATTGTGTATCTTAGTTTACATAATGGAATAACAACAGTTTCCCTCTTTGCATCCTTTACTGGGTAACAGACAAACATGAAACACATGAAGAAGCAGAAGTTTGTTCTGGGACCTGAGAACGTGAACTCAGTTTTGGCCCTTCCAGAAAGATGGAACTTGTTCCTGAGATGGCTAGACATAGAAAAATGTCTCCTAATATTTTGAATTGAGAACCTTTACTTTTTTTCTGGCATTCTCAGTGTCCAGGGCCCTCCTGGTACAGGGTAAGTACTTAATAAATATTTTCCTTATTAAAAGAGATAGGATAAGTGATTTTGTATCTTGGAAATATGGAAGAGGAAAATGGCCGAGCTGCTACAATGCTTCCCTGAAATAGTGAGAAGCATGGGTGGAAACTTAGAAAATTGATGCTTGTAGCATATAATTATTAAAACAGTCCACACTAAAGCCGGTTACCCATCCCATTGGGTGCTGCAAGCAGCAGTCTTCCCAGATTCCAGCCCCCTGCTAGCCCTTGCTGCTAGCCTGCCAAGCTGCTGGCTCTAAACCCCCAACCCCTTATAATTAAAACTCCAGAGGCTTGTAATTTATCAGTCAGATTTATAACAGTAAATTCTATACCCCCAAAATGCCCATACAAAGAACTCAAAACTCAATTGATATTGATACAAGCTGCCCACCTAGATTGGACAAATGTGCCCTATATTATTCTATTCCTCTTCTATGATATCCATAGCTACCTGTAGTTATTTCAGGCCTAGTGGATCCAGTTTGTCTTCTTCCTCTATCTTTCTCTGTCCTTCTCTCCTCTCTCTGTCTCTCTGTCCCCTCTCTGAAACTTTCAGCCTTGCCTTCTTTGTGCATTGCTCAATCACAGGCTCTAGCCTTATATATATCACTTGACCTCACCTGTGTACAGACAGCAATCTACAGATGCTAAAATGTTTTTCTCCAGCATTATCATTTCTATTTCTTTTACATTATATATTGTGAGGAGCCTCACTAATTTTTGTCTACCAGACACATGTTGTTTGTCCAGAAGTAGCCTTTTCTCAATGACTCAACTATCTGTCCCAGATGATTCAACTGGGGCTCTCAGTGACATCCCTTTCCTGCTGGGATGTGCCATAGACCAGACTTGTTCACCATACTCTCTTCTCCACCAGCACAGTAAAAGTCCTGAAAATGGCTGACCACATACTTCAATAACATGTCTGCAAGGACATGGGAAAGAGGATGTTAGAGATCCCAGTTATCTTTCCCACCAAATCTCAAGACTGCTTACACAATAATTTCATTTTACAAAGAAGGCAAGATTGAAATGTGGGAAGAGATTTTGGTTGCCTGATATCTGAGTCCACGCAATCTAGTGTGCTCATGGCCTCCTTCCATTGTGAAGTTTTTATCTTTTAGTTTTTGTCTGGGAGAGAACACATAGAGGCCTACTTGTCTCCATGCCACAAAGTACAGGTGGGAAGAGTAAGACACAGAGACCTGCCTGCTGCCACTCCATATGGCACATCTGGGTGGAGAACACCCAGAGACCTGCCAGGCTACCCACAGTAAGAGCTTCTACAATGGTAAAGTATGTAGTGTGCAGACAGAAATGAAAGAGAAGCAGAACAACTTATTATGAAGAGAGGTGGACCTGAAGATACAAGGGTGGAGAGAAAGCCTGTTGTGTGTAGCCTGCCGTATCACCTGAGGCCATGTTGAAGTTCCAGCCCATGCTGCATTTGAGGGCCATATATGGGTCTGTTACCATATATGGTGGCTCATATAACCACTAAAAATTACAAGAGTGTCCTTGGTCTTGGCACCTGGGTTTATGTAGATACTGTGCAGAGCTTGCCCCACTCCTCTTTGACTTTGGCATTCTGGAAAGCTGGCCTCACCTCTCACTGGATGCAGCACTTAGGAGAGTTGGCCTTGCACCTCACTTGGGGAGCACAGTAGAGCTGACTCTTGTGGAGAGATGCAAGTGAGCCAGCCCTGAAGGCCCACACTTATTTGTCCTGAAGTGACATGAGAGCAGGGATGGGGAATGAGAGGATTTGGGGACTTGGGGTGCCCTCCCTCCCCCATACCTTCTGCAGTAGTTGAACGAGCTGGTCCCAGGATCATGAGAGTGGAAAATCTGTCCTTACCCTCACAGGTTACAGTACTTGGAAAAGTGGGCCCTACACCTCCTCAGGGCAGTGTAGGTTGCAGATAAGCTGGCTCTGTGGATCAGGAAAGCTGCCTGTCGTGAGGAGTCATGGCATGGGAGATGTGTGTTGTCTGTGTCTCCCTCCCAATCTGAGGCTTTCAGGAGAACTTGCCCTGAGAGTGGGAAAGCTGTCCCCTGCCTTACCAACTGAAGCATTTGGTGAGCTAGCCATGGAGTGCTGGAGACTTGGCTAAGTGATCAACTCAGCTACCACCCAAGCCCAAATCCAGGGCTGTCAGTAGGTCTATTCCAAAATCTACCTCATCTATGAAATGCTGGAGCCTGTGAAAAGGCTGGTACTGCAGATCCAATGATAAAGAATAACAACAGAATAACCAAGAGGAGTCATGGTGAGGATCCAGAGTCAATGGTGTAGCAGAAGCCAGAAACCTCAAACCAGACCAAGGACTCATTGAAATTAACATTTTCAACTGAAGGTGTATGAACAAAAGGGTATACTATGAGACACACTGTGACACACTACAGCTTCCATGATGAGATGTTTCCTATGCTTTTCTTTGTTTTGTTAATTAATTATTTTTAAATTTATGTTTAGAATAGGGAAGTTGCAAGAGCAGAGGGTGGATATGAAGTGACAGGGAAGTGAGTGGGATTGGGGTACATGATGTGAAACTCACAAACAACCAATAAAATATAGTTGAACCCAATTATTGCTACTCAAATGGAACCTGGCAGTGCTGGCAGCAGCACATTCCTCCTTCCATGCCCCAATTTTCTGGGTTCCCAGATGAAACACACATGCACACCACACACACACACACACACACACACATCAGACTTTAAGTTTGAATATGTCTTAAACAGCTCAATGGCTGGGTTACTCCCTAAACTCTACATGACTGATCCAACCCCACCCATGATATTTCCAAGTTATTATTTACTAATCCTATATTCTATCTTTGCTGCCCTAGATGCAGTTAGAGGACCTTCTTGGGGCCTCTTTCCCCCTTTCCTATATGGTAACTATGCCCTCTGTCCAGCACCTTCTTGGATGTGGCATCTTCCTTCTCTTTCACTTTCTTTGGCCATGGAGGATTTCTCTCTTCTCTACCTTTCTTTGTTCTTTTCTTGGAAATCCTCAAAGTCCCCCCTCTGTCTCCCTGCCCAGCCATTGGCACCAGCAACTTTATATATCAATCAAAACCAACTGGGGGCAGGGTCCCTCAGTCTTATACAGGATACTGCTAACAGGATTTTTGGGGGGAACCTAATTAGCATGACAATACAAGCAGCTACATTTTGTCCATTAAAAAGTCCTTTCTCTAAGATATACATTGAGCATAGTTATAACAGTTATATAAACTATAAGGTATAATATACATTAATAACATCTAGTCCATCAATTTTGCCAATTTATGTATATTACTCTGACATCTATCCTAATATAAAGAGTAGATAATTATATACATGAACTATGTTTTGATTTTAATTTGCATTATCATCTGAGAACCATCCTTTCAAATCTAAATCATCTTTCTTAATGTGAAACAACTTAAGTTTGACTATGAGACTATGACTAGTCTTCTACTTCATCAGAGATCTCAGAATAAATTAAATATTACCTGAATATGTAGGAAGCACAAAGACATGGCTTCTAAAACTTAAACAACTTGTAGAGACAGCTGGATGCCTGAACAGTCTCCTATATTCCTCCTAATGTTGGGGCAACTGTCTTTAGCTTTCAGGCTGAGAGCCATCTGACCAACCTTAACTGAAGCAGGAATTATGAAGGACTAGCTTACCCTATATTGGCAGAGGTAATAAGCTGTCGACTATGTCACATCGTGTGTTCTTTCTTGTACAGTATTTATTGTCTATAGATGAATTAGGGCAATTCTTGCCCAGTGGCTACCTTGTCACAATTGAAACAACTCCATTTGGAAGTAATGATGCTCAATATCTTCTTTGATCTCAGACATTTTAAAAATCAACTATTTACATATATAGCATATCTGAACTGTTAAACCTGGACTACTCTTAGCTATTTACTACTTGGATAATATTGAAAACAATTTATTATGACTAAATCAGAATCTAATATTACCATAAGTTTAATATCTGACCTTTTACTTGTATTTTTTAATCATGTGGAAGTGTTTGGAATAGCAGCTATTAGAAGGACTGGGTCTAAGCCTTATATTCTTAAATGAGTTGCATAGGCACAATGCCTATCTGAGACTAACAAAATTAATTTTAAATTTTGTATCAATATAAAAAAAATTATACCTTAAACCTGGATCAATATATAAATTCTGTACCAATGCAAGAAAATATAACTTCAATTCTGTATCAAAATTTAGAGATTTCTACCAATGTATGATTATGGCTATAAAGTGTTTTATATAAGAGTTAATTTAATAATCTATCTCATATATCTAATTTTTTATAATATTACTCTATTCTCCTTTTTTTTTTCAACCCCCTTAGAGAAGAGGAAAGGAAAGGCAGAAATCTTCAAGCTCTCTGTTTAGTTTCTTCCCTGTCCAAAATTATGACTATTTCTAAATTATTTCTTAAAATAATAACCTATTTATAATTTATAAAATAACTATAACTGTAGGTGCCAGGGGCTATGGATGAACTGGTTTCACCTGAAAGGAGGGCTGGAAATGAAAAGGAGCTGGAGGGGCAAGAGAAACATGGAGCCAAGACAAAGTTCTCTGATCAAAGATCAAAGTTTAATATTCAGCACTACGTTTATACAGAGGAAGCCTACCTGAACCCATCCTTTGTTTCAGCTGGATAATGTTGCTAAGCAGGTAAGTTGCAAGTGTAAACAAAGTGGCTGACTTCACCTAGGTGTTAAAGTCCTGTAGAAAGTTGTAAGTGTAAAAAAACATGAACTTCATCTAGGTTTTAAGGTCCTGTATGACAAACAAGGTCTGTTCAGTCTGCTCAAGGCTAGGAAGGGCACATATAACCAGACACTCAAACCCAAGGAATAGGGATGATGACTCTCTATGACTTCTTCCTGCTGAATAGGGACGATGAATACACACACATACACACACACACACACACACAAACATACACACACACACATACACAGACATATACATACACATACATATACAAGAGGTAGAGAGGAGTAGGGATATTGCAAATATCAGACTATCTTTAGCAGTCTTTTATCCAGTCTCTGTATACTTAGAAGGTTCAGGGCTTGGTTGAAGTTCTTATTGGATCCACTTAAAAGGCTGAATGAGCCAAAATCATTGTGGGTTGGTGGGCTGTGAGAGGCAGCTGGGTACTTGGTAGAGTGCAAGTCTCAAACCCCAGATACTCTAAAGGGACAGTAAGTGTTCAGCCTTGCTCCTGGGCCCTGGTTCCTTTCACTTATCCATAGCCCCTCCCAAAGAAAGGTTTGTGGCTTAGGTCATGTTGCATAGGTCGCACAGGTAGAGGGTTTGACTACAGGCTGCAGAGCCTCAAGAGATCTCCATATTAACGAGATACCTAAAGGTCAGAGGGCATAGCCAACTAAGTATTCCTTCCCAGACTCTCCTTCTACCTGCAAAAGATATTTAACCTCAGGCTTGCCCTGAGGACATGGGGTACAGCATCATCCATTTTCCGCCATGACAATAAACCTTTTGAAACCATGGGCTTCCTCTTGTCTTTGGGGCATACAGTGGAGAACTGTAGAGGGGGGCCTTCAACCAATGAGACACTGCCTAATCACCCACAGGAGGACTTCTCTATGGTCCAGCCATGGATGCCTGTCAACTCAAACAAGCTAGGTTGAGCCAGGCATGACCCAGCCAAGCGAGTTGCCTTGACCAATTCTCCATGTCCCTTTCTGCTTCGGTCCAGTCCAGCCTATATGCTCCACCCTCCACCCCCCAGTCCTTCTGCAGTCTCCTAATAGCAACTGGGTGCCCAAGGGATGAAACCAGTCGGTCTCCAGCCAGCTGCCTCGGCCAGAGACCCCCAATCCAAGAGCTGTACCCCGGTGGAACCTTGGACTGAGATCTCCCCATGTCCTGAGTAGAACTCAGTGGCTTCCCCTATCCCAGCTTCTGGAGTGAACTCAGTCAAATTCCCTCACTGTTGGCCCCCTGAGCCGCCTGGGGCAGCAGACACACAGGACCCACAATTCAGCCTAACAGAACCCATGTGCACGAGTGAACAACAGCCTCACAAGTCATCAGGAATTAGCAACCATTCCTGAGGCTGTTTTGGGAGCAAGTCTCTGGAAACAGCTTCAGGAGGCACAGAATCATTGAACAGCAGGTCATTTCAGAGTCCTCAAGGACAAATTTTGTCATAGCTATATCTAGCTGTTTTATTTTGTAATATGACTCTTACTACCAAAGTTTTTAGTACTATAAAAATATTTGTATGGATTGTGCAAGGGGTACAGATCAGATAAGAATGAATTTTTGTTCTTTGAACAAATGAAGGATAACTATCTTTCTTATGGGTTAATTTGATCAATAACAAATTGTAATACTACTTCATTCATGCCATGTGAAGGATGGGATGATGAATCTTAGGGGTTCTGTAACCAACAAGGTTTATTGGCTAATTTTAGCTGAAGTTTTGGCTCAGATATTTTCATATCTAAACTGCTTTAAGGGCTGTTCCCATGTGGAGGAAATCAGCAAATCATGTTACCTGTCCTGTTTGGTCTTCTTGAATTTTTTTTTCCTGTATGTAACCAAGATCTTAAGGGGATCATCCACATTATAACTGATCCATATCACTTTGGAAGGGGTCCAAAGCCTTTCTTCTTTCTTGTTAACACAAATACAGACAGAGCCTTACTCCCAAAATACCATTTCCTTAGACCTACATTTAAGATCAAGGACATAAGTTTATTTTGTCTCTTGAGACAGAGGTCCATCTTCATCTCCTGCCTTTTTAAAAAATTGTTTTCTTTATTTGTAAACTTCTTGTTTTAAAGTTATTCTTAAGTTCTTATAGTCTTCTAAGTCTTAAGTTCTTATGTACTCTAATATGCATTATTTCCAATTACACCTTGTTCTACTTTCTGGCAGCCTTATACCAAATCTTCTACTGAACTTTCATTCTTCCAACATAATTATTAATTACTAATAACTGTGTATTTATACTCTGATTTTTCTTTTACAGACTCTATAAATATCTTGTTGTTCTGAAGACACTGTGCTTGTCTGTGGGGAAAATATTTTATTTTCTACTGTATGTCTTTTCATTAAAGTCATTCTTTTCATATATTATTTTTTGGGTTTCTATCATTTGCATTGGAAGGTTTTCTTTGGTTATGAGAATCCTATGTTAGAGTCTTGCATGTAGAAAGAGGATTTGGGCACCAAGACAAAGATTATCAAGGGCCATTGATGGACCAAGATGGACTGCTGAACATTAATCAGAGACTCTTTGATCTGTTCCCTTGTGTTTTTATATCTCCAGAAATCATTTCCAAATGAAAAATTGTATGCACCGCTGAGCTATGTATGTGCTGAGTGAGGGAAAGAATTTGGGATGGAGATGACTAATATATCTCTGTTTTAGATTCAGCAGCCAAATTACAGCTCCAACCTGGTACTTCATCCTCTCCAGTCTTAAAAAGCTCCAGTCTTCTGTCTATGTTGAAAGAGCTCAAAAACCAAATTGTGTGGTGAAGGAGAAAAGTTCAAGGACCTAGCTACTTCTTTAACTGACTATTAGCCAATCTCCCTCATAATAGATGTACTCAAATCTTAAATGCTGGAGTCTGATGTACCTCAAACTAATCTTCAAATTCATTCACTGGTGGGATAGATTTGGGGTCTCATGTTTAGCTGCCTATTGGCTCTTAATTTTTCCAATACTTTTTTTCTGTTGGAGCATAATTATAGAGTCTAATCTAGTGAAATGATATGTTGAATGCTCTCCTCAATGTATCTCAAATTTGGATATAGCCATGTCTGGCTTGCTTTTGTTCTTTCTCAGATATAATCTGTAGTACATGCTAGGCAATTGTGTCTAAATTTGTCTTTTCTGAGAAGGTTACGGGAAAGGACTGTTCTGTCAATATTTAGTATGTGCTTAGTGCCATTGATTTATGTTTTTCTGAACTCAATCAACTTTCCTTGGATCATTTCTTTCTTTGTCACATTCGTATATAAAAGTACACTGAAACTGAAGTAATGTTAACTACAGTATTATATTGTTGTCTGCTTTATTCTTTTTTCATTAACTTAATTATTTATTCATTTTACATCCTGATTGCTGCCCCTTCCTGGTCCCCCCTCATAAATCCCTCCCTCTATTCCCACTTCCCTTCTCTTCTGAGAGCAGGGACTGAGCTGCAAATATGTTACATATGTGCAGGGGCCTCAGTCTAGTCTGTGGATGTTCTTTGGTTGGTGGCTCAGTCTCTGAGAGCCTACAAGGGTCCAAGTTAGTTGACTCTTTTGGACTTCTTGTGGAGTTCCTATTCTCTTCAGATCTGCCCCATTCAAATCCCAGGTTCTGCAGACACAGGTATGTATAGGTAGGTGAAAGTTGACTGGTTTTGTCACTTTCAGTCTTTTAGGCTTTATTATTGAGCTTTTAAAACAAACTTTTTTTTTTCTGCTTTAGCTATGCTTTTTGAGAGAAGAAAGTTGTATGCAAATTCTATAGAGGACCATTACCTTGAGATTTGCCTTCATTACTTCTGTGATTTGAAGATCTTGCAAAAGACAGTACTTGAGTTATTTTTGTAAATAACATTTTTTTAAAGTCTGTATAATGCAGATTAACCCATACTCCAACATGCAGCCCTTCTTTATGCCTCACATTAAACCGAGACAAACTCATGCTCCTAGCAAGCAAATTAGCTCTATCAAGCCTTAGTAAGTAATGCCATTGCTTTCACATTTTCAACTGTAGATATAATAAGCAATTTGATAAAAATATGTTTTCCATTTTGTATTATAAAGAAAAATGTATGGCATCAAGTAAGGGTACTATTGACATCATCAAATGAGGTTGTAAGGACAGAAGGATTTGTTTTACAATGATATTGTGATTAAGTAAATGAAATCTTTGGTTTCCCACAGGTTGAGAGTATTTGTGGGAGATCTCACTGGAAAACTGGAATATGATGGCTGAGAGATGAATGGACATGTGTCAAAAATACAGTTTATCAATTCATCTTGCTGGAATCTCATGGCTGTCTCTGCCTGCTTCATACTAATTCAACTTTATTTCTTTTATATCAAAAATTGGTGATAAAGGTACAGTTATTTTTTTATTGTATTGAAATATTTTACTAAATTTACTTCAGCAGAAGCTAACATATAAGTCCAATAGGATAGTCTTCTTTACTCTTATTCTTTCATTCCACTCTAACTAAATAATTCCAAAGATCTATCTCCTTGCTCTTGCCTTGCTAGCAAGTCCATTCCTTCACTGACATTATAGACTACTTCATTGGGATTTCAGAGTATATTGAAGATCAGCTGAGAAATCCAAGTCCAATCTTGTGGACTGAGAAAAACTTTTGGATTCTTGGACCTTATGTTCATATCTAGCCATTGTTGGATTACTGGACTACAGACTGTAACTCTCTCTCTCTCTCTCTCTCTCTCTCTCTCTCCTATATATATATATATATATATATATATATATATATATATATATATATATGAGATAAATGCAATTGATTCCTATGATTCACCAATTGTGCACAGGAATGGATTTGGTGAGTCTGTAAATAAATTTTTGATAAGTTTGTGAAAAAAAATAAGGAAAATAATTTTGGTTGGTTACTCTTAGCTTCTCTGAATGAACTGACAAAGGATAGGATTGAGTTCCATGGTAGGCTCCAGATTCATATAAATTGTCTAAAGCTTTCAAAGCCTGTCCTGGAAGAGAATCTTTTCTCTAGCAGCCAGAGAGCTCACTTGCAGAGAGTCAAACTGAAGCTCTCATTTAATATTGGCTGAATTACAGTTAAACTTCAACTCTTAGCCTCTGAAGGTACCAGCAGTTAAAGTAGGGCATTAATCAGTAAAAAATGGGATCCTACAACTTGGGATGGACATGTGTGGGAAGACCCTGTTGAAGCTGAGATCTTCGAATCCTCAGATTCTCAAGGGATTATCTCATCTGAGGAAGTAGTCTCTCCACTCTTATAGGAAGATGTAGTCATACCACCACCCATAGAAACATTGCCTTTTCCACCTTTCACTAAATAAATTAATCCTCTGTTGTCTTTTAAACCAGCAGTGACATTCTCTGAAGGGAATGCCAGCCAACATAATGCTGATATCCCTCGGGATATACCAATAGTTGCCTCTAGACTTATTACCAGACTTTAGGCAAAGCTGGCTCTTAAAGAGAAGTTAGCTCATGAGGGGGTGCAACACACTACTAAGGAGCTTAATGAGTTTGCTAGTCATTCAAGCAGAAGTCTTGGGAATATATGTGGGGATAGATTTTAAGAGTGTGGGATAATGGTGGAAGGAACATAAAACTAAATCAGACTGAATTTATTGATATGGGCCCTCTGAGTGGAGATTCTAGGTTTAATATGGAAGTTTACACAATTTTTAAAAAGTGTCAAAAGTTTGTTTGAACAGTTGGCTGAAGCATTTTTTGAAAGAAGGCCTACTGAAAAGGAGTTGGAGGTGTTTTATATTCCTTGACTTAATGCTAATGAGGGAATTTTTAAGGCTCAGAGTAATTGCAATACTATAGTGGGTACAGTGTATAAAACTTAATCCTCTACAGTGGAAAGGCCCAGAAGACATGCTGTTCAATAATTCTATAAGACACAAAAATGTTGAGAAGATTACCAGTCCATTTGAAAAATTTTGCTGTTGTTCTTTTCCTTGTGCTAGACCTTGGAATTGGAGATGCTGCTGTTTGGTTGGGTGTATTAAATGCAATTGGTATAATTGGGCACTGAGGTAGTAGGAACAAGGTGGCAGCACTGAATTGCCAAGGGCAAAATGATCATAGTTAACACAGTGGACCCACAGACAAAGTAGTGTTCATAGTGGCCTAACTCATAATGGGCAAAGTGAATGTTATATTGGCATGACTCATATGGATCTTTGGTACTGGCTAATCAATCATACCATTCCTAGGCATGAAATAAATAAATGTGTATTGAATAAAGGACTTGAAAGGAAAATGCAATGAAATAAACATACACTTATTGATCATAAAAAAAGAAAAGAATCCTGCTGAATTTTTTTTTTGCTCTGTATAAGAAAAAAAAAATCTTGGCCTGTGAATCAATATTCAGACTTAAGCCAGTTTTCAGCACCTTTGACTGAAGGGATGACCAAGTTCCCCCAAGGAAAGACCTTGGTAAAATACCTAAAACTTTTATTGTTAGCCTTTCTCCAGTCCTTCCCCAGAGGGATCTAAGGCCTTTTACAAGGGTTGACTGTATACTGGAGGAAGGAACGAATCAGACTTTCAAGGGGCTATTGAATACTGGTTCTGAACTGACACTGATTCTAGGATATCCCAAGAAACATCATGGCCATCCAATTAAAGTAGTGATTTATAGAGGTCAAGTGATTAATGGAATTTTTGTTGAAGTTCAACTCACACCAGGTTCACTGGGTCCCCAAACATATCCTATGGTTATTTCCCCAGTCCCAGAAAGCATAATTGAGATAGATATACTTAGAAGTTGGCAGAATTCTCACATTAGTTCTTGATCTGTGGAGTGAAGGTTATTATGGTTGGAAAGACTAAATGAAAGCTTCTGTCAAGGAAAATAGTGAATCAAAAACAGTATTGCCTCCCTGGATAAATTGCCACCATTAAGGACTTGAAAAATGTAAGAGTGATGGTTCCCACGTCACCCTTTACTCTCTTATCTGGTAAGTACAAAAGACAGATGGATCATACTGAATCACAGTTGACTATTGAAAACTCAATTAGATAGTGACTGATTGCAGCTGTTTTATAAGATGTGTTATCCTTACATTAGCAAATAAACACATCTCCTGGTAAATGGTATGTAGCATCTAGCAAATGTCTTTTTCCAATTCCTGTGCATAAAGAATACCAGAAGCAATTTACTTTCAGTTGACATGGCCAGAAGTATATCTTTACAATTTTCTTCAAGGATATATCAAATCTTCAAACCTCTCTCATCACTTATAAGGGATCTTATAAGTCTCTTCTACAAAAGATCACATTGGTATTGATATTATGACATTATGATGATTGGTTTAAGGGAACAGGAAGTAGTAACCACTTCGTCTACTGTTTTAGTTAGGGTTACTATTGCTCGATGAAACACCATTACCAAAAACTAGTTTGGGAAAGAAGGATTTATTTCACTTACTTCCATATTAAAGGCAGTTTAGGTCAGGAACTCAATGAGGGTGGGAACCTGGTGGGTAGAGCTGATGCAGAGGCCATGGAGGGGTACTATTTATTGGCTTGATTTCCATAGTTTGTTCAGTCTGTTTTTATACAGAATCCAGGTTCACCAGTCCAGGGTTGGCTGCATCCACAATAGGTTGAGCTCTCCCCCAACAAATCACTGTTTAAGAAAATGCCCTATAGGCATCACCACAGCTCAATCTTTGCATATATTTTCTCAATTGAGCTTCCTTATCTCTAATAATTGTAGCTTGTACCAAGATTACATAAGTAGTCCAGTAAAAATTCATTGGTAACCCTTTATGCATCAGAGGGTGGAAATAAATTTAACCAAAATTCAAAGATCTTCAGCCTCAGTAAAATCCTTAGGAATCCAGTGATTTGGGACATATAGAAATATAGTATTCCTTCTAAAGGGAAAGGATATATTATTGAACATAGACTCTCTCACAACCAAGAAAGAATCACAGCACTTAGTGGGTCTATTTGCAGTCTGGAAATAACACATTCCTCACTTGGATGTGTTACCCTGGTCTGTATACTAAGTGACTCACAAAACTGCTAGCTTTGCGTGGGGCCTGAAGGCTCTTCAACATATCCAGACCACTCTACTACTTAGAGCATATGATATTGGAGATCTAATAATACTTGAGTGGCAGATAGGGATGATGTTTGGAACCTTTGGTAGGCCCAACAATGAATTAGAGAAGACATCTTTGGGATTTTGAAGCAAGGCTTTAATATCGTCTACAGACAACTGTTCTGTTTTTGAAAGACAACTTTTGGCTGCTATTGAAACTTACTGGAAACTGATGTTTGACAATGGGCTGCCACGTTACAATGCAACCTGAGCTAACTTTCATGAACTTGGTGTTATCTGACTCACCAAGTCATAAAGTAGAACATGCACAGCAGCAGTCTATTATCAAATGGAAGTGGTATACACATGACTGGGCCTGAGCAAGTCTCAAAGGCCCAAGAAAGTTACATGAAGTAGTTACCCAAATGCCTATGTTTTCTAATCCCATTGCAATACATTCTGGTGCCAATTCTGCACCTATGATCTCATGGGGTATTCTTTATAATCAATTGTCTGAGGAAGAGAAGACTAGGGCCTGGTTTACTAATGGTTCTACCCATTACACAGGCATCACCTAGCAGTGGATAGTTACAGCATTATAACTCCTTTTCTGGAAAACCAAAACACCAGCAACAGGAAATCTTCACAGTGGGAAGAACTTTGGGAAATAAATATGTTTGTATGTTTTGTGTGGAAGGAGAAATAGCCAGACTACAAACATTCACTGATTCTTGGCTTAGAGCCAATAAATTAACTGGATAGTCAGTGACTTGTGAAGAATGTGATTAGATAATTAATGAAAAAGACATCTGGGGAAGAAGTATGTGGTTAGAATTCTTCAAATAGGTAAGAAATGTGAAAATACTTTTGTTTCATGTAAATTCTCATCTAAATATAACTTCAGCTGAGAAGGAATTAAATCAAGTAGGTAGAATGAACTGTTATGTAGATAGCAAACCTCTTTCTCAAGCCATTTCTGTCATTGCCCATGGGCCCATTAACAAAGTGGCTATAGTGTCAGATATTGGGATATATCTAGGCTCAACAGAATGGATATCCAGTGACCAAAGCTGACTTGGCTATAGGTTATGCTGAGTGCTCAATCTACCAACAGTAGAGGCAAACACTCAGCCCCAAATATGGCATCTTTCCCCATGGTGATCAGTCAGGGACCTGGTGGTAGGTTGACTACATTGAACCACTTTCCCTATGAAAAAATACTTATTCTGTTTATAAATGTGCCTTTCCTGTATATAATGTTTTTGACAAAAAAACTACCAGCCATGGACTTACAAAATAGTATTGTTTCTTACCAAGGAACTTGAAAGCTAGAGAAGTGTGACAGTAGGGCATGATCATAGAATCCACTAACCTTACAATGTTCCTCATCATCCTGAATCACATGGTTTGATGGAAAGATAGAATGACATTTTAAAGACACATTTATAGCACCAATTATGCTGCAGCAGGCTGGAGGGCCGGAGCAGGGTTCTACAGAATGTGGTATGTGTTTTAAATCAGTGTTCAATATATTATATAGTTTCTCACATAGCCAGTATCCATGGATTTAAAAATCAAGGGATGAAAAATAGAAGAGTGCCATGCACTTTCAACTATCATGCCCAGCACCCCACTAGGAAAATGTTTGCATCCTATTTCTCAAACTTCAAATTTTGTTGGTTTAGAAGTATTGTTTTCTGAGTGGGGAATGTTCCTGGTAGGAGCCACAATAAATATTTCATTGAAGTGGAGCTCATCTTGCCCTGGCTACTTTGGGCTTCTAATGCCCAATGGGTTTCCAAAGGAATAACAGTATCAGGAGGAGTTATTGATCCAAATTACAGTGGGGAAATTGGTGTGCTGTGCCACAATGGAGGTAAGAAATAGTACATCTGGAGTGCAGGATATCTTTTAGAGTATCTCTTGGTGCTACCATGTTCTATGATAGAACATAGGTGGGATGACAAAGGGCACAGACCTGTTACCTGTAAAGGCATGGATCACTGCTGCAAGAAAAGAGTGAAAACCTGCAGAAATTCTTGCTAAGGATGAAGGTAATACAGAATGGGTAGGAGATGAAAGTAGTTATGAATACCAGCTAAGGCCTTGGGAACAGTTATAGAAAAGAGGAATATAGTTGGCTGTATAAGTTATAGTGTTTCTGTTGTATTTTGTTAATAATGAATTTGTAAAGATATTTGTGTTTTCTTTCAATTTATTTATCATGTGATATAATATCAGTTAAGAGAACATCAATGGTTATCATATTTAAGTTGGAGATACTAAAAGAATATCCCTCAAGGGACATTGCAACCCTTTCAAAATTTATAATCTGTTTGTAGTTGTGCAACAGCTAGTTATATCATACTAAGCATAACTATGACCAGGTTACATGTATAATGTGTTTGAAATTGTACTTGGGGTAGTAGTACTATGTTCAGGCATTATTATTACCTGCTTATTATTTTGATTTGGAAATTAATCATGACATAAAGAATTATGATTGTATGTCAAGTTCAAAGGCGGTAGACTTGTGATGGCTATTTCTTGGTTTTCAACTTGGCTACATTTGTAATTAATTAAGAAAAAAACACAAATAGAGAGCTAAACAGTGAGACATTTTTTGCTTAAGTTAAAATAGGAAGATATATTTTTAATTTGGATCTTGAGATGGAAAGGCACACATCTTTAATCTGGATCTTCAGATATGAAGACACACCTTTGACCTGGTCCACATCTTCTAGTGGTAACCTAGTGGAAGAAGAAAGCTTTTGTCCTTTGCCTGCTGCTCTTGTCTTGGTAGCAAGTCAATTCTTTCAATGGCATTAGAGCCTACTTCTTTGGGGTTCCAACTTCTACTGAAGACCAGCTAAAACATTTAGTCTTGAGGACTGGGCAATTTCTTGTTTCTTGGATTTTCCATTCATAGCCAGCCATTGATGGATTAGTTGGACCAAAACCTGTAAGTCATTCTAATAAATCCCCTTTCTATATTTACATACAGTGAGAGCATTCTGTGAGTTTGGTTGCTGTAGACTCTAGAGCAGTGGTTTATAACATTTCAAATGATGTAACTCTTTGATATAGATCCTCATGTTGTAGTAACAACCAACCATAAAATTATTTTTGTTGCTACTTTCTAACTGTAATTTTGCTAGTTATTAACAGTAATATATATATATATGTATATATACATATATATGTATATAGGTGTATGTGTATGTGTGTATCTGCATGTGTATTTTCTGATGGGTTTTAGCGACCCCAATAAATGAACCATTTGACTCCCAAAGGGTTCACAACCCACAGTTGGAGAACTACTTTTCTAGAATTTAGAGAATCCTGACTAATATAATACCTATATATTTTCTGTGAGGGTCTTTTTAAAGTACAAAATATCATATGCAAGTACCATGGAAATCAAGATTCTACTCTCCCTAGAAACTTGGAGCTACTACTAAATGGATAGATTCCACCAAGAGTTCAGGATAATGACTTGCTTCACTTGCACACATGGAACTTGACTTTTGATAACAAAGGATTAATTCAGAGTGCCCTCTGGCATAAGAACCTGAAGAAGGCTGTTTCTGGTATTCTACTCATCTTTTTCCTATTATGTTCTTTGCTTTATTTGTCTCTCTTGCCAAAGTATCCAAGAGAGCACATTAGAGACTTAAAAATTCCGTTAGTGATTTTTTATAATACAGTCCACATGACTTTAAACTCTAAAACACTTTGTAAAACCTTTAAGTTTTGAAGATACAGAGGAGCATCATGAAAAGCAGATAGAAGAGAATAAAGAGTGTCCTCTCCCAATCGCTCTGTGTGCCTCAGCTTATAGTGACAGTTATTAAGGAAACGTATAAGGCACAGTAGAAATCCGTTTTATAGAAATTGTGTAAAGTAGTTTCTGCTTAGTGGCACTAGAAAAGACAAGAACAAGGAGTATGAAAGAAACATACCAAAGGCCATTGTGGTGAAGCATATGTGCTCTGTTTATAAATGCTGTCAGCTGATAACCTTCTGCTATAGGAACCCTGTTCCTCTGTTTGTTTGTTTGCTTGCTTGTTTGTTTTGTTTGTTGTTTGGTTTTTGGGGGGGCTCATATTTTCTATAGCTTAATGTTTGGGAAAGATAAGAAGATCACCATAAACTGGAAAATGCTCACAGATGATCCATCACACAGCTAGTTCAGAAGTTGGAGAAAAACAACTTTTATTTTCTCACCAGTTTTTCTTTCAATATGGATGTCATCTCTTGTTTTCTGACTTATTCTTCTTTATTTCCTCAACAGCTTGTCTATATTCTACTTCTATTTCTACATTTTCATTTAATGTTCTTTTGTTTGGATTTCCTACTTGTTTTTCACAGAGCTGGAGAAGTGTTAAGAAGGTTTGAAGCCATAGGTGATATGTTTATGAGATAAACACACTACTGTCCTTGATACCAGTCTTTTCTTTCAGAAGAATGCCAATGTTGTATTGTTGTGTGCTCTCTTTTCTTACTGTATATTATGGTTTGTATATGCTTGGTCCAGGGAGTGGCACTATTAGAAGGTGTGGCCTTGTTGGGGTAGGTGTATCACTGGGTGTGGGCTTTAAGACCCTCATCCTAGTTGCCTGGAAGCCAGTATTCTGCTATCAGCCTTTAGATGAAGATGTAGAACTCTCAGCTCCTCATGCACCATACCTGCCTGGATGCTGCCGAGTTTCCACCTTGATTATAATGGACTGAACCTCTGAATCTGTAAGCAGCTCCAATTAAATGATGTTCTTATAAGAGTTGCCTTGGTCATAGTGTCTGTTCACAGCAGTAAAACCCTAAATAAGATACTGTGTCACATAAATCTCAATGCTTTAGTTTTACATGGGCAGTGCTTAGGAAGAGAGACATAAGCTCTTATCCCTGACCACCATGAAGAATGAAAGGAAAAATCCTTCTGATCTCACTCAAATCATTCAAATGCAGTGCAGATACTTCAACATCAGAGCATAAATGCTCACAAAAAAGCAACTAGCAAAGTGTTTATATAACTCGGCATCAATAACTGATGCTGAGTAATGTGGAATATATTATGCAAAACATACCATCTGGTCAAGGTGGCAAATAGCTGAGTTGAGAAGTTGATGACAGTGGCAGTAACCAATGACTTTTCAGAAATGGCTGAAATCCCAGTCACTTGGAATTTCCTTTCTCCGAGTTTCAGCCTTATCTGATCAGTGGTATTCCTTACTTTTACCATATACTGTCTTTACAAATCTTTGTCCAATCACAGGTTCTCAGTATCTCTTAACCTCTGTTAGTAAAACAGAATCTTTGTAAATTTGAAGTCTATTTATATTACAGGTAGTTATGCTAAGTATGGAAAATTAATAAATATAATCACATAACACATTAAAGGATCAGTTCTATAGCATCCAATGTTTTTTTTTCTCAGTAATATAATTACATTATATTTTTCTTAGGAGATGGTGCCAGAAATCATGTGTCTCTAAGCAGGTGGTGGAGGTGCACACCTTTAATCTCAGACTTGGGAGGCAGAGGCAGGTGGATCTCTATGAGTTCAAGGTCAGTCTGGTCTACAAAGTGAGATCCAGGACATCCAAGGCTACACAGAAAAACTTTGTCTCAAAAAAGCCAAAATAAAAACAAACAAACAAATAAGACATTTTCTTTTGTGCTCTCTTTTTCCAAGGGAAGGGAAAAAAAGAAAGTGTGTGTGTGTGTGTGTGTGTGTGTGTGTGTGTGTGTGTGTGTGTGTTTGTGTGTGTATGTGTGAGAGAGAGAGAGAGACAGAGAGAGAGAAAGAGAGACAGAGAGAGAGAGAGACAGAGAGACAGAATGCTCTCCAAAGTTCATCAGCATAACTACAAAGGAAAAATGTCATATAAACTTTACTTTAATGCAGGAAAACATCCTCCATGGTTAGAATTACTCGTTTTATACATTTCATGCAAGGATTATTCAATAACATTTATAAATATAATATTTCACCATTATAGATTCTGCCTTATTAGAGAAAATAAAAATATTAAGATAGATTTAGAGGTCAAGCTTTCCCAAATTAAAGATGTCATAACAACACAGAAGATGCTCAGTAACCTGACCTTCCTGTTTCTAATGAAAATCAAGTATAAGCTTTTTCTGTTACATTAACTGTCATGTAATCTTCTATGCTACTTTTTATAAGATGTGAAGATTCAACAATTTATAGGATATATCCTAACCATCCTTAAATTAAACCTTTAGTTTTTTATACATAAAGTTTTATACATTTAGTGCTTCTGAAATGTGCTCCTTTGGTGACTAATAAGTGTGACGAGCATGAACTGGTTGAATAACTAACACAGAGTACACAATAGAGTGTTTCTTTGAGTTTTGTTTATTTGCTTTTATTTTGTTTTTGTAAAGCAATACAAACACTATCACCTGATATTTGCAAATGAAAGTTTATTACTTTTACAAATTAATTTTGACATAAATTTATGGATATTTATTGGGTTTGTTGCCAGATATATAGTTTGCAAAAATTTGCTCTCATCTTATAGGTTGTTTCTTCATTCATTTGATTAATTGAAATATATTATTTGAAATATTTTTAAGCCTGGAGATGAAGTATCTGGAACTTATATAAAAGTATTAGGAAAAAAACCAACTCCTCAAAGTTGGACTCTGACCTCCATGTGGGAACACAAATATACTACTACTACTACCACTACTACTAGTAGTAAAATGAGTAATTTTAGTAATTAGTAATTTTACTAGTATTAGAAGTAGTACTAATACTAGTATTTTTAGTTATTTTTTTAATTCTTTTTTTTAATTGGATATTTTATTTACATTTCAGATGTTATCCCTTACTCCATTTTCCCTCCCCTCACCCAGGAACCCCCTATCCCATCCCCCTACTCCTGCTTCTATGAGGATATGCCCCACCTACCCCCTCCCACCTCCCCACCCTCGAATTCCCTCACACATGGTGTCCAGCCTTCATGGGACCAAGAATCTCCTCTCTCACCTATACCTGACATGACCATCCTCCCTTGCATATTCAGCTGGAGCCATGGGTCCCTCCCTAATATAATAAGTACAAAATACAGACTATGTCTTTCAAACAATATAAGAAAGAGTAACATGTACCCCTACTTCCTCCCACCACTCCTGAATCTGTCCTCCCCCTGGGCCTCCTGTTGCTTCTGGATCCTAGGAATCGAGGAGGCTCCCCACCCCTGTGGCTGAGAACTGGACTGGACTGTGGCAAGGGCTGGGTGTGTGTGTGTGTGAGAAAGACTGTGTGTGAGAGTGAATGAGAGGGAACACATGTTTGCTGGGTGTGACCATGTTACCACTCAATAAAGTTGCTCTGTGACAAAAAAAAAAAAATAAATAAAAATAAATAAATAAATAAATAAATAAAAATTAAAAAAAAAAAGAAAGAGTAACATGAGAAATAAGAATAAGAAAATAAGAATTCAATAAGAAAAAAAGAATGTAAGAGGAACTTGTAAAGAGAACAATAAACTAAGAAATATAAGATATATTGAGTCTAAGAGATTGAAGTGGGCAGAGGAGAATTATTGGATCTTAAGAGTTGAATGAGACAAACAGACTATTCCAAGGAAAATGCTACAGCACAAGAAAATATGGCCTCCAGTTGCACATAGTAAAGAGTTTGTGAGAAAGGATATTTCTATTGGAAGGAGTTAGGTGATTAAAAGGGTTTTTGACTGCTATAGAGAGACTTCTCTTGGTTTATAATGGATACCTGGTAGATTTTTCAGTCAGTGAACATGAATGTGGCATGTGGGTGACAATGGTATACAGAGGAGAGTAAAAAATTATTTGCATGTATGAACATTTCAAGAAGGGATGTAATTGGTCAGAGATTAGAGGCCATAATTGATCATTTAATGTATCTTGTTAAGTTCCAGGGGGTGATAGCATGTAGAAGTCTATATCTGTATCAGTTTTTATAGATGGTTAATGTAGTATTTGTTTTAATTAAAGTCATGTGAGGGAAGATTGGAAGCTATAAAGGTGTTCCTACCATGAGGATTTTTCTTTTCTAGTTTGAGTTTGGCAGAGACAGACTAGTGAGTGTCACTATCAGTTCACCACAAAGAAATAGAATTAAAATCTTTTTTTCTCCCATATTTGATATCATGGAATGAAAACAAGCAATACACTAGATGGTGGCATTTGACAATTTTTAATTGTACATTTTGGTGACAGGTGCTACTGGAACTAACATGAGACGACTGTTCACAATCCCCCATTGGTATGGCCTGGCTTCACATGAGTCTTTCTTTCTCTTCTGTTTCTTTTTTTTTCTTTTTTTTATCTGGTTTTTCAAGACAGGGTTTTTCTGTGTAGCCCTGGCTGTCCTGGAACTCACTCTGTAGACCAGGCTGGACTCGAACTCAGAAATCCACCCGCCTCTGCCTCCCAAGTGCTGGGATTAAAGGTGGTGTGCTACCACTGCCCGGCCACATGAGTCTTTCAAAAAACTCTTCTTCTCTTTCACCTTCAATATGCCAAATAATTTGCTGTGTAAGCAATAAAAATTTTAATTGCATTGAAACCTATGTGAAATGAACAAATAAGATACAGAAATAATCAAGAAAGAGAATTACAATATCCTACCTGTTCTGACTCTCCGAAAAGCTCAGTTCTTTTTCATTAACACACTGCTTACAACACTCATGCTCAGAAAACATAAGAGAGGACTCCACCTTATAACTTACAACAAATGGTTTCTAAGTTCTTTATAGTCTATAATGAAAAGACAAAATATTTTATTAATTATTTGTTTTTTATTGACAAGTTTTCATTTGCTAGAATATTATAAAGAAAAACCTAAATATAAGCTGCTGGTCTGGGAGTTTTAAAGTCTTTATTATCTCGTGGATTTGGGGATTCTTTCCCATTAACCTTCCATGGCACTCTTCTGTGCTCTTGTATCACAGTGTTCAATATACTCAGGAAGGAAACACTGAGCTTCTAAAGAACCTGAGGTCTCTGCCCTTCTTGGGAAGAAAATATGGTTCCATTTCCCTTAAAAGTTTACATTTGCAAACACAGATGAAATTTCATCTGCTTTGCATCAGTATAGTTTATAACTAGAAAACTTGGCAGTACATTTTGAAGCCCCATTATCAGTGTTTCCCCTTCTGAGGGGAAAATAATATATTAACAGCTTGCTTTTTGTTTATTTTGCCTTTGCTTAAAAAATAAAACACAGTGGTGCCCTTGAATTCTCTACCCCTCATTCAGAGGTTTATTCTGGGTGGTTTTCAATGGAGCATCTTTAGAATGACAGCCAAATTGGTCCTTGGGTCTTTATGTACATTGCCAAGCAACTTGGAACTCTTGATCAGTACAAAAGGACTTGTGAAGTACTGAATCCACTTCCACAAAGACACTGGTTTATAAGTAGCAAAATAACATAACATACTTTAAGATTTCCCTTTTGAGAATGTAATCATAAGAAAAATGTGCTCTCTCACTAGATATTCTTATATTAAAGAGGTAAAACAAAACAAAAAAAAAAAAAAAACCAGCAGGTACTTGTTAGACCTTGGAAGTAGAATATATTTGAGAAATACAAAATAATTTAGGTAGGATATTGATATACATGTGAAGGAGTCCATCAAGACCATGCCAAGGCAGATCTATTCACTAATAATCTTTGTAAGGATAGGTGTGCACATTTACAGAAGATACATATGTGAATTTATATGTGTAGAAGGAAAAGAAAAAAAGAGGTACTTGTTAGACAGTGCTTGAACTCTGATTGTTGTTGATGCTACTTCTCTGAGAACCCAAGGCCAACAAGAGGAGACTAAGCAGTAGATGCTATTAGCACATGTTTTCCCAGATTTATTAGAGATTAATAAATATTGAAAAATTATAATACTTGTAACAAGCAGTTGGTAACTGCATTTTATTTTCTTCATATACTTTCCCATTTTCATCTATCATTTTGGGCATCTTCTTCATGAAGTCCTGATGACCTGTCAGCACTAGGTCTCTAGAAAGGACCATCTGAGTTTTTAGAATTGCTGAGGGTAGTGCAGATCCCAGCATACAGCTATTTCTCAGTCCCTAGCCTTTGAAATTATCATCAGGCTATCTGTGGAAAATACTTATGAGTTCTTTGTTTCTTTTTTAGCTTGCTTTGGGAAAATCTCTCCTGTCTCATTTTTACTTGTCTGAATTGCTGATGGTTGTTTCTTTATGTTCTGGTCTTTTACATTTCTTCCTGCCCGTTCCCTCCAATATAGATAGGGAAGAATCTATAAAATGAGGGGCCAGAGTATGGATCTTACAGTCCATTTGTGTATGTGGCCTATGCATAAAAGTCATTGCCCTTTTGATTTTTAGACTTTTGAAGAGGAGCATCTTGCTACTCCAGTGATGTTCTGATGTTAAGAGGCAACATTTCAGGCCATGGACAGGCAAGCAAAAGTTTGTCAAAACAAAATTTGTTTATAACCATTTGATTATTTGAAAACCTCCTCACACTATACCAAAGCCCTGTAGCTCTTAAATCTTTCTTTGCTAGCATTTATAATTAATAATGACACCCTAATTACTGAGTACTTATGCTTGGCCAAGAACTGTCCTAATTGCTTTTACCCATTTTTATAACCACACTTTGTTGAAGGTTCCGTTTAAGTTTCACATATGAGAAAAAGTGGTTTAGAAAGTTTGAATAATTTATCCAAGATAAAATAATAAAATTTGGCACTAACATTAGCAGCCTGGCTCCAGAGTCTATGTCAGCAAACTTTTGGCAGCATCCCATCTTTCTACAACTGATTCAACACACACAATTTGGAAGTGTGATATGTGCTAGTGAGCCATAGTGAAGGATGTGGTTTAATTCCACCAAATAGCAAGAAATTACCAAATCATCTTTTAAAATAAAGCACTTGACAGAAACCCACTTTATTGAAGGTGGTTGATTTGTCTATTTTTTTTTCTCTCACAGTGAAAGGTCTGCATCTTCTCACTACATCCTTATTTAATTGAGGAAAAAAAAAAACAGTTCTGCTTTGGGATGCATACAGATACCTTAACTGAGTTCTATTCGAATAACAAGAAATATAAATGCATAGATAATTAAAGGAGACATGGACATCATCTTTTTATAGGAAGGAAAATACAGACCCAAAGAGTTGGAGGTTGATACCTGAGGATAGTTTGCTAGTAATAGGATGGAATTGAAACCACCTATTTCCTTTAGCAGAGCTCACTCTTCCTGTTATCTGTTCGAAACACAAGTATTTAAAAACTACCATGGGGCTTCCATTTTTAAAAATGCTTTCCATGCTTCCTTTGTATTCTACTGTTAATGACAACAGAAAAAAAAAAAGTGAACCTCTATCTAGGCCATCCCAATTCTAGAAGGTAGATAATTCTCATCTACTTCTGGGTCAGAAAGAGCATATTCAGAACCTAGGTGACTGAGGCCATGGAAAAGGCAGAAGTAAACTTGCCATGCTAGAGGGAGTCACTCAATATTGCTGAACCCAGCCATAATCACTGTGCTTTTTGTGGAGAAATTCTTTCGATGCAAAGAATATTATCAAGTCCTTTAAATTGTCTGTCTTTCTTGAATTTGATCTTTAGAGGAAGGTACTCTAAGCCTCAGGACTCTAAAGCAGACAGACAAGTCATTCAATCCTTACAGCCTGTGTGCTTTCTAAAGATGGTCTCCAAACCCCTGGTGCTAAAGAATACTTTTTTAAAAAATCGTAAAATCCTTATGGGATTATTTAGCTGTGGAAACTGTTTTCTTTTCTTCTCTTTTGTATTAAAATACAGTCAAATCTGGTGAGATAAAGACTGAGTGGTTTCCATAGTAAATTTCATAACATAAAATGATGATGGAGTGGGGACTTTTGAATGATTGACATTCTGAATACATGTATGTTATTGACACCAGCAATGCTATGCCATTCCAAGACTCCAAATCTTCTGACCCATGGAAGGCCCCATCCTGGAGGCTCAGAGGGATGGCAAAGCCTTCCTCAGGGAACTAAGAGCATCTTGACAAGGTATACAAAAAAAAATGTTCACCAAAGCTTTACTTCCCTGATTTACTTAGGACCTGAAGATTGCCATCGTAGAGACTTCTCCTATTGTGATTAGCTAAACTTGTCTCTCTGATCCAGCTGTATGCCATAAATCCTGCCTATACATTTATTTGTATGTAGTAACCCTGTATACTTATTCAGCCGTATGCAGTAACCCCACTTCTCTGTTCATCTCCATGTAAGGAACATGCAGAGCTTCTAGGGTGCCGAAGTTTCTCCAGCAGAGAGCCCAGACCACTTGATTCTAGCTTTTGGTCTGTGTGTCTACCTGTCTTTTGCTGTTCTACTCAGGTTCAAGTCCCTGGAGAATGCACATATATACACCACTAATATCCTTAAAGACTACACGTTCCTATATATACTGTCTGGGATTGATCTTACTGAGCAGGGAGGGGTTGAAATGCACTATCAACAATATTCTAATGCTACGTCTTTTTATTCATTTTACTTCAGTTGTGTTACTTTTTGCTGAACTGTATTGCATTGCTTAGCATTCTGAGAATCTTACTACTCTCAGCAAAGTAATTTTCCTGTTCCTCCAGCCTTGACCAGCCTAGACCAGAAAAGGACCATCACCTAAGACTATCAATCCATTTATGGCTCAGATTTTTCTCTCTTGAGAAATTGATCGCAGAACCACAAGAAATCTAACAATTTAGGGGCCAGTGGGTTGAGCTGAAAAGCCAAAGTACTAGTATGGCAAGTAAAAGCTAACAAGCAGACCATAATGGGAAATTCAAATTTAGGAAATAAGAAAGGTTTTGCTAATAAGTAGCTGAGAAATCATATGGCTTCAGAAGAATGGAGGTAACAGTTTCACTACTCAGAAGAATATCAAATTCCTGCTCTTTTCTTGGAAATCATATGTCTTCCTTCTACACTGTCAGCCAGCTAAAACAATCAGTTTCTAGAATCATGTTATCACAAATGTCGTGAGACAGGAATCTCAATTGGAATGAGACAATTGTATGTTTTAGATATTTGAAAAATCTCTGTTTTTCATTTTTTTAATACAAAATTTATGTCACTGTAGAAAACCAAATTTATTATCAAAACCATTAAACTGATCATGGGGTTCCCAATAGAGGAGTTAGAGTGAAGACTGAAGGAGTTGAAAGGATTCGTGACACCATGAGGAAAACAACAATACCAACCAACCAGAGCCCCCAGGGTCTAAACCACCAGCCTGGGAGCGCTTAGGAGGGACCCATGGCTCCAGCTATATATGAAAGGGAGCTATATATAAGTGGTTGAAGAGATCCTTGGTCTCATGAAAGCTGGACGTTGTGGGGGATATTCAAGGGTGGGGAGGTGAGGTATGGGGGTAGGTAGGTGGGGGTACACCATCATAGAAGCAAGAGGAAGGGGGAAGGGATAGGGAGTTCCTGGGAGGGAGGGGGGAAAATGGGGTAAGGGGAGAACATCTGAAATGTAAATAAAATTTCCAATAAAAAAATATATACTTGATTTGAACTCTGTTACTATCAGCGTGATCATTTCTTGCTCACCAGGCTTGAGAAAAAGATGGTGTGAATTTACATCTACAGAGAGAACTCCTATTCATTAAATGGTTCCAGAATTTGTTGTAATTCCAAACTAAAATACATGCTACACTTTCAATATCAAGTTTTCTAAACATAAAGGGTGCAACACATACAGTGTATTTAAAGTAAGCAGCACCACACAGTGGTAGGAGAAAAAATAGTTGTTCAGAACCTTCAGCATTGGTTGAAGGTATAGGATTGTTTCTTTTTCCTTTTCAAGAATTTAGATGCAATATGATATTGTTTTCTGTGGAAACACAGATGTTCTAATGTTTTTTTGATACCTGACTTCTTGACAAGAAAATTTGTTAGCTAAATTACAAACCTATTTACAGATAAAAATGTGAATGGCAAACAAAACAAAACAAAACAAAACAAAAACCAACTTGTCCTATTTTACCATGTGTGGTTATGGTTATTAAAACCAAATGCATTTTAAAAATTTTAGTGATTAAAAAAACACCATTGCCTGAGGCCTTTCCTTTTTATCCTCTGACAAAGAGAACATCTTATTACTAAATTTAATCTGCTGAAAATCAAATTTTACAACCCCAAAATTGGTGCAAACTAAAACATTGCTACATTTTTTTTTTTTAAAAAAAAAATGCTATTATAGAGACTGCATTAGCTAAGTGAAAGCAAACTACAACTCTGATATTGTAAATTCACCTGCATATGGCTTATAACTTAGTCTAAAACAGTATAGCTAAGTATAAAACAGGTGTGAAATACACTTTCACCAGGCATCAGAGGCATGACTTTTTCAGATCTTTGGAGTGTAAAGGACCCTAATTTCTAGAATGTATTCCATCTGTGTCACAATAGGACTGTCATCGTTTCTGAGCAATGCTTGATCTTTTAATACTTCCTCTGATATCCTCAGTGAATAGCTTTCCTAGGTATTCCTCCATAAATGAAGGGTTTTCAAGAGAACTCCAACACAGTTGCTGGTATTGAAAGAGTCATTTGCTCATTATTTAACGTTTTAAGACTACTTACTAGAGAAGAAACATGATTAGCAACAGAGCTGCAAAATACCATGCTGTTCAAAAGACAGTATTACTAAGATTGGAAAGTCCAGAGAGCATCTGCAAATGACTAACAGAACATAAAAGGAAAGATGGTCTTTACACCACCCAGGTGATGCACAAATGATACCAGCCTTCAGGGTTCAGTATTTTGGTGTTCTAGATATCTCTCAACATAAAGATAGGAATGTTCTGTTATTAACTATAGTTTCTTATTTTCTCCCATACTCTTTTAAGGGAGAGGACATTGTAAGTTGCTATTTTATTTTATATGTATGGGTGTTGTGCCAGGCACCATGCCACATAAAACCTGCTTTCTAAACTGAACTGTTACACATGAAACACTGCCAAGTATCAGAAAACTAAGGAGTCCTGACTGCAGAAATGCTGCTGGCTATCTTCACTTGCTTCTCCTACATATCTTGTTCTTTGGTCAAAATGCACAATATTGCATCTTACCCATAAGGGAAACCATGAGGTTTCCATAGGGGTTCCACATAGTTTGCTTGTTACTTGTCAGAGCTACATCATCCAGCCAGGCAGAAAAAAAGAACCTAAAAAAAAAAGTGAATGAATGTTTTACCAGAATGCATGTCTGGAGGGATAGAGTGCTGGCAGGGGAAGTCAGCTGGTGCTTCTGCCACTGCTGCTGCCTGCTGCCTCTGCTGCCAGCGGTGGTGGCAGAGAAGGGGAAGTGTTACAGCTCTTTGAAAAGTGTTACAGCTCTTTGAAGTGCCCTGGTGAGGCACTGGCTGGCTGGCGAAGAGGGGAAAGACTGCTACAGAAGCTATCAGACAACAGGATGACTCTTGCTCACCTTTACCTTTGAATTGGGCCCATATATAGAGAGTTTGAGGTAGGTTAAGGTCAGGTGGCAGGTAGGCAGCAGGTAACCCCCTATTGGCTTGGTCTGAGAGCTTGGGAATACCTCATCTGCATGATGGTGCTATTCCTACATGACCGATGGTCAACGAACCTCTCTGTGGGAGGGAATGTGGAGGGCTGAAGTGGGGACAGCCAGGCCTAGGAAGAGCTTGAATACCTTCTGTCCCAGCGGATATAACCAGGGTGCCAGGGTTCTTTCTGAAAGCTCATTCAACCAGGCACCTGACTTTCCACAGCTCGCTGCCCCACAATTCCCTCTCTTTTCTTTTATAAAGGAGAGGTGTCATCACAATAAGTGTCTCCTATGTTGGGAACAGTTTGATACTGAACCAAGACCTGATTGGTAGTCACTTTTGCAATGCTACTTATCTGTTGTTTTAGAAACTGAATGAGGCAGGGTGCCAAGAAAAGCAAGGCTCCAATGACTAGTATGGGGCCAAGGAGGGGAAGAATCCAAGACATCAAGGGTTAGAGTACCAAGGGGTAGGGGTGTTGGGAGCATAGCATGTCTGGAGGTTCCCCTGGAGCTCTTTGAGTGTTTGTACATCTTGTTCTACCAGCCCAAATTCATTGACATAGAAGCAACATTCCTCTCCCAGCAAAACACAAGTACCCCTTGTTCAGCAGTCAACAAGTCTAGGGCCCTCTAGTTTTGGAGAGCAACTCCTGCTAACGAGGTTATCTGGTGTTGGAGGGGTTCAAGGCTGTCTGTAGTAGAGGACATGGCCTGGTCAAGCTTGTCCTGGAAGTCGCCAGCCAGATGTTGTGTTTGGACAAGGGCTGCTCCAGCAGTTCCAGTAGCACCAAGCAAAACAGCAAGGCCTAGTCCTATGAGCAGAGGGATGAAGATCTCTCTCTTCTTTTGGCTTCCTCCCATCTGCAAGGTGAGTTCTTCAGGTTCATAGAGATAGACCTGGGGGACCACAATCACGGGGGCACGGAGCCCTGAAAATGAGGGTTGATACAGGCACCTGTAGTGTCCTTGCACCAGAGGAGGGCAGGAGGGCTTAGGTGATGGTGATGTCATGGGCACATGTGAGATGGGGTTTTGAGGAGGGCCCTACAAGGCAAAGTGTGGGAAACAAAACACGGGCGGGTGCCCAGGGCCCCAAAGCCTCCTGCGTGGCGGTGGAGGAGGCCTGCGACTGGGCGGGGTCTCACGCGCTGGATTCGGCCTGCGTCAGATGAGGCAGCGAGGCGGAGCGGGCCGAAGCGGAGGCCTGGGTCCGGAGCACTTCCCGCCCGAAACGCTGTAGTTCCCACATGGTCGAAGCAGTCGCAGAGTAGAAGTAGGCCCACGCAGACACGTGGAATTGAGTTTCCATGAAGTAATTTTATTGACAAGAATGGTGAATCTGGTGCGCTCCCCCCCCCAAAAGCCAGGAGGGGTTTCCTTATATTGGGGAGTATCAAGGGGAGGAGTTAGGGAGGGGAAAACTTAATTACCTACATCCCCTGGCCTCATTAATATGCAAATCTCAAGGCAGAGGGCACTTAGGCATGTCCCTTACCTGTGTCTTACGTGACTTAAGGGTACAGGTGAAATGGAGCGGGTGGGTCTGGGGCCTGGCTTTTGGGGGCGTGGCCACACCTGCAATCTCAGGGTTTCCAGGCCAATGGCAGCCCTTCCATGGCCCAACAGCAAAGAGGTGGGGTTAGGTCGAAGAGAGGAATATCCTGTGTTTTCCTTGTGGGCAGGGGTCCATGGAGGTTGTAAAAGGAAAAGTTAATGGGAACAGCTGTTAATAATGGTTGGGGAGAGAGAGAGGTGCAGAAAAAGCATTGGAAGAATTGGGGTGAGTTGTTAAGAGAAAGAGGTCTGCTGCATATTGGATGTACTGTACCCAGGAGAGGGTAGCTTGTAGTTCCTCCAGAGACTGATTTTCCTGTTGGATAATATTAGCATGGGTAAAGGCAGATTTGGGAGCAGGGACAAGTTTACAGGAGACTGCAGGTCAGTTACTGGGTTTCTGGCATAGCCATTGGGGTAGAGTTTACCCATGACTTCGTTGCCAACATTCATTCCATGATCACGATAGCTAAAATGAGTTTTAAGGTTGTGGGAACATGGTCCACGTGCTGGTGGATTCCATCTTGCAGCTCCAATATCTGCAACTCCATATGTGGAGACCTCCTGGAGACATTCACCTGTGTTTCGGTAAGGAAAGCAGAAAAAGGGCTGGGGATAGTAGAGATGGATTCCAGGTGCACGGGAATCTCAATCCTGGTTCAACATCCTTCAAGTGGGCAGTCCTTGGTTCCTATAACTTTGTTGTGTCCATTGTAGGTTTCCCTAGCATAGAATCTCCAATGGTAGGTTTGGGAAGGCTAGGGAGAGGCTGGACAGTAGCAGAGTTAGCGTGAAGGATGACAAAAACTGCCAAGAGAATGGAGGAGAGGGGGGCTTGTGAGAGCATATGGCCTGGGCAGCTTTCAACAGGTCATGGATGTCCTTCCAGGAGATCCTGCTGTCCTCAGGGTACGATGTCTCCTTTGTCTTCTCCTCCCTTCCTTGGTTCTTGATCTGCCCAGTGAGAGGCGGGCCATCTTCTTGGTTGGTGGGGTGGTGTCGGACATTTTGGGCAGGGACCCAGATAGACTTAGGCTGGTCCTGTGAAAAGATACAAGCGAAACCCCTCCCGGTTGTAAGGAGGGGTCTGGTCCTTCCAAATTCCATCTAAAGGATCTCGCCATCATACTAGGATAGGGGGAGCTAATTTTGGTGTGTGCCAATGGAGGGAAATAGGAGGGTGTCTGGAGGTTTTGTAGATGTTAAATATGTTTAGGGTAGTCAGGGCCATCATTAATTGTACATTAGGGATAAGTGGTGGTTTGTTGTTTCAGGAGTTGGGCCTTCAGGGTCTGTTGTGTTCTTTCTATTATTCCTTGGCCTGAGGGTTGTGGGGAATTCCTGTATGATGGGCAATTTCCCAGCTTGCGCAGAAAGTTTTAAATTGAGAGCTAGTGAAGGCCGGGCCATTGTCAGTTTTTATCTGTTGAGGAATGCCCATGATGGCAAAGGTGGAGAGCATATGGTAATTTAGCCTTTTTGAGTTTTCACCAGTCTGGGCTGTAGCCCATATAAAATGTGAGTAAGTATCTACGGTTACGAAAACATATTTTTGTCTACGAATTGGGGAACACTGGGTAACATCAATTTGCCATAAGGCATTAGATTTGAGGCCTTGGGGATTAGTGCCCATGGTTTGTAAAGCTGGGGTGGTAATGAGGGACGCACAAGAGGCACACATTTTTATTATCCTTTGGAGCTGAGCAAGAGGGATGTGGGGAAGCGAGCATGAAGCCCCTTTAGATTTGTGTGTGTGCATGAATGAAATTGGTCTGCTTGCTCCCTGTTGAGGCAGTTTGGTCAGTGAGTGCATTTCCCTCAGATATAGGACCTGGCAGGGGACTGTGAGATCGGATGTGCTGGATATAGATAAGAGAGGCTCTTTCCTGTAGGAGGGCGGAGAACTGTATGAGTAGAGTGGATAGTGGGTTGTCATCTAGTTTGACAAATGATCTTGACAACCAGGGAAGCAAATTGGCAGCATATACACTGTCTGAAAAAGGTTAAGGGGGCCCTGACTTCTTTTAAAGCTAGGTAAATAGCATATAGTTCTTTGTATTGGGGGGAGTGATGGGGGAGTTCTTTGAATTGGAGGATAGGGGGCTCATCTTCAGGGAAGTAGTATATTACAGCTGCAGCTCCCCTCTTCCCCCCATCAGTAAATATCAGGGAGCTCCTGCTATGGGATCTCTGGAGAATAGTTTTTGAGGGTAGCCATCGTAACAACGGGAGGGCAAGCCCCATTTTTCATCAGGATAATGATTTCAATTTGTCCTGGGAACCCTATTAAGCTGATAGCGAAGTGGGAATGATTTTTGATTAGCCATTGAACATCAGAGGGGGAGAAGGGGGTGACAAGAACGTCAGGTTCTTTCCCTAGGATTTGTAAGGCTCTATCCCTGCCATTTTTAATCATATTGGCAAGTGCATCCACTTCATTTAAAACTCGGAGTGCATCACCCATCGGGGTATGGAGCCATTCTAGCACCCCTTGTGGCTGGTAAAGGGCTCCTACAAGAGTGGGGAGGACTTAAAGATAAGGAGA
Organism: Mastomys natalensis; assembly: GCA_021653895.1. Lineage (NCBI taxonomy): Eukaryota > Metazoa > Chordata > Mammalia > Rodentia > Muridae > Mastomys > Mastomys natalensis. The sequence continues at coordinate 1,341,820 of JAJTUV010000333.1, forward strand.
TGTACAGGTATGTTGGGTCATATCTTGCAAGAGCCATATCTTTTAGGGCTGAATTGACAGATTTTAGGGCTTGGACTGCTTCTGGGGACAGTGTCCTTGGGGAGGAGGGACTCTTATCTCCTTTCAGGAGGTTAAAGTGGGGTTGAAGCGTGCTTGTGGGAAGGTGGAGACAGGGTCGAAGCCAATTAAGGTTGCCCAAAAAGCTCTGGAGGGAGGCTAGAGTTAATTTTTGAGGGAAGGAAAGGGTGGGTTTGAGGGAGCGTATTGAAGTAAGGGAGATCTCTGTTCCTAAAAATGCAATGGGAAGAGAAGTTGGTTTTGTGAGGGCTATTTTGAATCCTAGAGCAGATAGGAAAGGTATTAACTGGTCTTTAAGTTGGGAGGGGGAGTATAGGCATCCCCCCATAAAAGAATGTCATCCATGTAATGATAGACATTGAGTCCTTTATCTAAATAGGGTTTTAATGCAGTGGCTACAGCCTCCTGACAAATGGTAGGACTGTTAGCCATTCCCTGGGGAAGAACAGTCCATTCATATCGTGAGGCTGGGCCAGAGTTGCTAAGGGGTCACTGAGAATGCAAAGTGTTCACAGTCCGGGGGTGGAGAGTGATGAAAAAAAAAAAAGTCTTTTATGTCTATTGCTAATAGGGGAACATTGGCAGGAATGACTGAATGTGGGGTAGCCCCTTTGCTGGGAGTCCCAGATTCGCATGGTTTTATTAATTGCCCTCAAATCTTGTAATAGTCTCCACCCCCTGAGCTCTTTTTTATAGCAAACACAGGGGTGTTCCATGGACTGTGGGAGGGGCAGATGTGTTGTAGAGATAGCTGTTCTTCTACAAGTTCTTTGAGGGCTCTAAGTTTCTCCCTTGATAGAGGCCACTGTGGGACCCAGACAGCTTCATCTGAGAGCCAATCAAGGCAGGGAGTATTAAATCTGACAGTGGTCTCTAAATTGGGGGTGATTTGAAGGGGGTTATTTGGATCTCCTTGGGTACTAATTTTTTCATAAATAATATCTTCTATTTAATATGATCTCTTTCTGGTTGGGTCGTAAGAACCACGTCTAAGGCCTGTAAGATATCTCTCCTAAAAGATTTGTGACCACTTGAGCCACCAGGGGGTGTATGAGGCCTGTAGCCCCATCCGGGTCCTCCCACCTATAGGTCTGTTTGGTGATACACACTTGAGAGGTACCCCCTATGCCTAGGAGCTGAGGCCCAGGGATCAATTGCCAGTCTTGTGGGACCTCTTGCAGTCTTAAGATTTCTAATCTGCCCCAGTATCAATAAGACACTTGAATGGTTTACCATCTATTTTAATGGTTAGCCTTGGGTGGGAGCCTTCTCAGATGCTAACACCCATAAGGCCTCTATGGAGTAGTTGTCCCTCTTACTGTCAGGGCTGAGGGTTGCCCCATTTGAAGTTTAAAGGCTCTAGTGGCTTACCATCTTTATCATATCAAGCAGTACAGTGTTTCTTCCAGTGGAAACCTTTTCTGTAGTGGGGACAGATGGTCTTAGAGGGAATAGAATTTGTTATAGGAGGGGAGTTTAGTGGGCATTCATCCCTCCAATGTCCTGTCTCTCCACATTTGAAGCAGATTCCTCCTGTTTTTACTGCTGCCACAAATGCCTGAGCTATGGATGCAACCTGGTGTGATGGGTTCCTATTTCTTGGGTTGCCACAATCCACCTATCAGGATGTTCTTCCCGGAGACCCTGGAAGCTAGCCTAGACTCAGAAGTCATGCCTTCCCAAACAATTGTTTTAAGAAGAAGGTCCCTAGCTGTGGGTTGGAGATTTTTCTTTCTAAGCTTATTTTAGTTCTGAGAATGAAATCAGATAGGGATTCTCCAGCCTTCTGTTGAGGGAGAGCAGGGAGTAGGTGGGTCTTGTGACCCTGAGGGTGGAGTTAGCCTGTTCCAGGCCCGAATGGCACAGAGGCAGACTTGCTCATAGTACCCTGCTGGCTGAGTTGCTTGCTGTGCTCCAGTAGAAAAATCTTCCTGGTCAAATAGTTCTTTAAAACTCCATGGGTATCATCACCCCTCTCTTGGTTTTGCCTGACTTGTTGAAGGCATTCGTCACCATAGTAAGCCTCCCATTCTAGATACATTGGGCCAGGAAGAGCAGAATGGCAAATATCTCACCAGTCTTGGGGGAGGGGTGTTTAAGTTGGCAATATGGCTCTGTAGGAGAGATTTTGTCCATGGTGCATGAATGCCATCTTCCTTCACTACTTGCCTGAGCTCTTTTAGTTTGAGGCTTGGAGTGGGTACCAGTTAAGTGGTTTAGCTCGAGTGGGATTGACATTAACTGGGAATGCTCGAGCAGTTTCTGTTTCGAGTTCTGTATCAGACTCCTGAGTAGTGTAGGAGGCGGGGTTAGTTTTTTTATGAGAGTTCCTGAAATTGCAAAGTTGTTGAGTGGTTGACTGTTGAATATAAGGGGCTATGGAATTTGGGTGCTTTTATCTGCAGGCTCTGAAGGCCTCTCACTTTTGCAGCTTGGAGAAGGGGGAGGGAAATTATCTCTCTTTGGTTGGGAAGTAAGGGGGGAGGCAGGTAGAGCTCCTTTGGTATTTTAATGTCTTGCCATTGGATGGGGGAGGGAGGGGCAGGAGGAGCAGACGGTCTGTTTGGCATTTCTTCTAAGTCATAACGGGGGAGGGGTGGGTAGATGGATTTTATTTCTCTTATTAATTGGGTAAGGGCTGCGAGGTCTGAAACAGGGTGATTTGGGGGACCTTGATCTTTGGTTTCCTTTGACTGAGCGGGTGTCAAAAATTGTATTGTTTTCAGTCTGTCCTATTTTTGATGGTCCTATACATTGCTGAATTGCAGCTAAGATAGGCAAAAAACCATGAGGGAGCCTTTTTCCTTCTTGGGTATTTCTGTTTTTTATAAGGGAAGCTACTCTGCTCTATGAATCTGCGCTGTAGATACTGTCCTCAGCCATACATGGGACAATCTGAAGGACTTCCTCCCAAAACAAGGAGGCGTTTTTTGGTTATTTTTACCCATTGGGAATCTAGTAGGGCACATATTTGCCTGACCTGGGGTGATATTTTGTGTGATGTTGAGTTATCCATGATAGAAAAGAAGAGCAAATGCTTTGTCCAAAGAGAACGTTCCTTGGTCTGACGGCTTTGGGGGATTCCACAGAGGTCCAAAATGCCAAGCCTGACCGCAGATTTCAAAAAAATGGCAACCGCCCTGTGGCTTTTAAATGGTTGCTGTGTCACCAGATTTATTTTTTTGTTTCAGAGAGGGTCTAGATAGAGAGTCTTTGCCAACACCCATTGCGGGCTGTCAGGATTTAAGCAGAGGTCGAAGGAACCTTCAATCAACACTAGAGAGTGGCTCTGGCCATAAGGCGTCAGTTGTTCCTTCGGCTTATTTAAATCGGTGCGATGGCTCTGACTGAAAACACAGGAGGAAGTAATAGATTGTTTGTCTCTAGAGTCTGGGAGCTTACCTTCTAGTGGTCTTGGGGTCCTGTTGTGGCATTGTTCATTGTCCAAGCTCACAGTCAGGGAGGCAGAACAAGATTGAGACGGGGCGCACGAGCGCAGCTGATGTGCACCTCGCAGGTTGGGCAGCCCAGTTCTTGTAGTTGTGTGGGTTTGAGCTCAAGTTGATCGCCAGCTGTGGGACCGGCTCCGGGTGGGGTCCCACGAAAATCTCCAAAGGCGGATGCGAACTGCGACTGCCTCTGCCCATGAGCGGTCCGGAGGGATAGAGTGCTGGCAGGGGAAGTCAGCTGGTGCTTCTGCCACTGTTGCTGCCTGCCGCCTCTGCCACCATGGTGGCGGCAGAGAAGGGAAGTGTTACAGCTCTTTGAAAAGTGTTATAGCTGTTTGAAGTGCCCCGGTGAGGCACCTGCTGGCCAGCGAAGAGGGAAAGACTGCTACAGAAGCTCTCAGACAACAGGATGACTCTTGCGACCTTTACTTTTGAATTGGGCTATATATATATATATTATATATATATATATATATATAATAAAATCACACACACACACACACACACACACACACACACACACGGTTTGAGGTGGGTTAAGGTCAGGTGGCAGGTAACCCCCTATTGGCTTGGTCTGAGAGCTTGGGAATGCCTCATTTGCATGATGGTGCTATTCCTACATGACCGATGGCCACAAACCTCTCTGTGGGAGGGAATGTGGAGGCTGAAGTGGGGACAACCAGGCCTAGGAAGAGCTTGAATGCTTCTGTCCCAGCGGATATATCTGGGGTGCCAGGGTTCTTTCTGAAAGCTCATTCAACCAGGCACCTGACTTTCCACAGCTCGCTGCCCACACATGAAGGGCAGAATAGGGTGTGGAATACTCGAGAATTGGAGTGACAAATAATTGTGAGATGAGGGTGCTGGGAATCAAAGTAGTCTTCTGGCTAGTTCCCAAGATGCCAGCCACCCCCCTCCCCAGTCACCAATATCAATTTTCATTCTCAGCCCTATCCCACCCTCCCTTTCTCCATACCTGATTACCATTCTCATATCCCTTCTCATCTCCTCTCTCCATGCACCTCTGATAATTATTTAGTTTCCCTTTCTGAGTGAGATTCACACATCTTCTCTTGGGCCCTCCTTATTATCCAGTTTCTTTGGGTCTGTATTGTAGCATGGTTATTCTACACTTTACGGCCAATGTCCATTTACAAGTGAGTTCACACCATATATGGTTTTTTTCTGGGTGAATGTTACCTCACTCAGATGATATTCTCAAGTTCCATCCATTTGCCTGCAAATTTCAGGATGTCATCGTTAATAGCTGACTAGTATCCATTGTGTGTATGTGTATGTGTGTGTATAAAACATTTTCGTTATCCATTCTTCAGTTGAGTGTCATCTAGATTGTTTCTAGTTTCTGACTATTAGGAATAAAATTGTTATGAATATAGTTGAGCAAGTATTCCTGTGGTATAGTTGGTCATCTTTTTGGTATATGCCCAGGAATGGTATAGCTGGGTATTGAGGTACAACTAATCCAAATTTTCTCAGAAACCACCAAATTGTTTCCAAATTTTCCAAAATTGTTGTGTAAGTTTGCATTCCCACCAGCAATGGAGTAGTGTTTCCCTTGCTCCACATCCTTGCCAGCATGTGCTGTTACTTAAATTTTTCATCTCAGCCATTCTGATGGGTATAAGATGAATCTCAGAATCATTTTGATTTGCATTTCTCTAATGATTAAAGATGTTGAGCATATCTTTAAGTGCCTCTTGTCATTAGAAATTCCTGTGTTGAAAATTCTCTATTTAGCTTGGCACCCCATTTTTTTAAATATATTTTTATTGGTTATTTTATTTACATTTCAGATGTTCTCCCCTTACCCCATTTCCCCCCTCCCACCCAGGAATCCCACCTCCTCCTGCTACCACAAGGATGCTCCCCCACCAACCCACACACTCCCATCTCTCTGCCCTCGAATTCCCCCACACTTGGAGCATCCAACATTCAGGAGACCAAGAACCTCCTCTCCCACCTTGCCTGACAAGGCCATCCTCCCCTACATATACAGCTGTGGTAATGGGTCCCTCCCTATGTGTTCTTAGGCTTGTGGTTCAGACCCTGGGGGCTCTGTTTGGTTGGTATTGTTGTTCTCCTCATGGGGTTTCGAACCCTTTCAACTCCTTCAGTCTTCACTCTAACTCCTCTATTGGGAACCCCAGATCAGTTTAATGGTTAGCTGTGAGCATCTGCCTCTGAATATGTCAGACTCTTGCAGACCTCTAAAGAGACAGCTATGTCAGGCTCCTGTCAGCATGCACTTCCTGACATCCACATAAGCATCTACCTTTGGTGACTGCAAATGGAATGGATACCCAGGTGGAATGGTCTGTAGACAGCCCTCCTTCAGTTTCTGTCCTGCAGTTTGTATCCATATTTGCTCCCTTGCATATTTTGTTACTCTTTCTAAGAAGGACTGAAGCCCCCCAATTTGGTTTTCATTCTTCACGAGCTTTATGTGGTCTGTGAGTTGAATCTTGGGTATTTCAAGCTTCTGGGCTAACATCCAATAATCGGTGAGTGAATACCATGTATGTTCTTTTGTGATTGGGTTACTTCACTCAGGATGATATTTTCTAATTCCATCCATTTACATAAGAATTTCTCAAATTCATTGTTTTTAATAGCTGAGTAATATTCCATTGTATAAATGTACCACATTTTTTGTATCCATTCCTCTGTTGAAGGACATCTGGGTTCTTTCCAGCTTCTGGCTATTATAAATAAAGCTGCTATAAACATAGTGGAGCATATGTCCTTGTTATATATTAGAGCATCTTCTGGATATATGCCAGGAGTGGTATAGCTGGGTCCTCAGGTAATGCTATGTCCAATTTCCTGAGGAACCGCCAGACTGTTTTCCAGATTGGTTGCACCATCTTGCAATCCCACCAGCAATGGAGGAGTGTTCCTCTTTCTCCACATCCTTGCCAGCATCTACTATTACCCAAGTTTTTGATCTTAGCCATTCTGACTGGTGTGAGGTGGAATCTCAGGGATGTTTTGATTTGGGTTTCCCTGATGACTAAGGATGCTGAACATTTCTTTAGGTGTTTCTCAGCATTTCCTCAGTTGAGAATTCTTTGTTTAGCTCGGTACCCCATTTTTAAATTGGATTATTTGGTTTGTTGATGTCTAATTTCTTGAGTTCCTTATATATTTTGAATATTAGTCCTCTCTCAGATGTAGGGTTGGTGAAGGTGTTTTTCCATTCTGTAGTCTGCCATTTTGTCCTATTGATGGTGTCCTTCGCCTTGCAAAGCTTTTCCGTTTAATGAGGTACCATGAATTAACTGTTGATCTCAGTACCTGAGCTATTGCTATTCTGTTCAGGAATTTTTCTCCTGTGCCAATGAGTTCAAGGCAGTTCTCTATTTTCTCTTCTATTAAACTCAATGTGTCTAGTTTTTGTTGAGGACTTTGATCCATTTGAACTTGAATTTTTGTGCAGGGTAATAGATATTGGTCTATTTCTATTCTTCTACATGCAGACTTGGGATGGGAAGGTTAAGGGGAGACTATGAGGGTGACCCTAGCTGAGAGTGCTACTAGTGTGTGGTGGGGGTAGGGAAATATCTAGATTGATGTGACCATATCCTGTAGAGGGGCAGGACTTCCAGTGGAAGGATGAGGATGTCAACTCATCCACAAAGCCTTCAACCCCAAATTTGTCTTGTTTACAAGATGCACATCAATAAAAATAGAAGAGAGACTGAAGGAACAGCCAACCAATGACTGGCTCAACTTAAGACCCATCTTGTGGGAGAGAGCCAACCCCGGCTATTATTAATGATACTCTTATGCTTTCAGACAGGAACTAGCATAACTGTTTCCTCAGAGGCTTCATCCAGCAGTGGATGGAAACAGATGTAGAGACCCACAGCCAAACATCAGGCAGAGCTCCAGGACTCTTGTGGAGGAGCTTGGGATAGAGTTGAGTGAGATGGAGGGGTCAAGGCGACCTACAGAGTCAACTAACTTGAGCCCTTAGGGGCTCACAGAGACTGAACCACCAACCAAAGAGCATGCAGGGGCTGAACCTAGCCTCCCTATGTTTGCAACAAATGTGCAGCTTCTTCTTCATGTGAGTTCCCTAACAAATGGAGTCAGGAATGTTTCTGACTCTGTTGCCTGGCATTGGATCCCTTTCCTCTACCTGAACTATCTAGTTGGGCCTTAGTTGGAGAGGATGTGCTTTTTCCTGCTGGGATTAGTTGTCCCAAGGCGATGTCACTAATGAGAAGAGGGGATGTTAATGTGGAGAGGATTTGTAAGGACTTGGCTGAAAGGATAAGAAAGAAGGGGCTAAAAATGGGATGTAAAGTGAATTAAAAGTAAATTATAGAAAAAAATAAAATTATTCCTCTGGAAGTGCTGCTGCCAGTGCTCTAAATTACTGAGCCATCTCTCCAGTCTCCAAGAACATCTTTCAAAGAGAGTCGTTCCTGTAATTGTGTGTGTTATCAAACTTGATAAAAAATAGATTCTGGGTAAGTACAGTCTAAAACAGTTCCCCAATAATATAGTGCTCTGAATTCTAACTTTTAAAAAGCTGTACTTTTAACTTAATTTAAAGTGTCAAAAACAAAAAGAGAGAAAGAAACAAACAAAAAAGTCCATGTACATACAGAATCAATTAAATATTCAAGGCTTACACCTGCAGGTAATCAGCAGCTGTCAGATTTACATATTTATCTCATTTGGTCTGATGTGCTTATGGTTTGGCTGAATAATTAACATCAAGTTGGCTTCATTCTTCTCATAGTTTGTGCTCAATTGACTCTGCTATTTAATTTCCTCTGTTGGAGTTCGAGTGCCCCAAGGCCCAGACCATTTCATTTGTACAACTAAACACTGTTCTTGTCAGGTTACATTTAATTAAAGCACAGCAGTATGTAAAAGAAATATTTCACTTCAGAGGTGTAAGCCAACATTTACTACATAATTACTTTGCAGAAAAACAAAACAAAACCAAAAAAAAAACAAAAAAAAAAAAAACCCACACTGTTGTAAAAGAAGAAAAACAGATCCAATTTTGAAGTTGAAGGAAATCTGAGAAGAAATCTTTGTTGTTTGTTTTATTTTTAATTATTACATCCATGCACTAAATGTGTCAACAAAGAGATTCTTAGAATTACTAAATTTAAATTTTATGAACCTTAAACAGCTTCTGAAGCTGGGCATGCCATCTTTGATCCCAGCACTCAGGAGGCAGAAGCAGACAAATCTCTATGAGTTCTAGGCCAGCCTAGTCTACATAGTGAGTTCCTTGCCAACCAGAGCTGCAAAATGAGAATGTGTTTCAAAAAGCAAAAACAAACAACAAAAATTCTAGTTTCTCAATATTGTATCTGAATGTGGTAAGTATATACAGCTGTGTGGATATGTATGTACCTGTGTGGTATCATTGAAAGTTTGTACTGACTGGTTTTGTGTGTCAACTTGACACAAGCTGGAGTTATCACAGAGAAAGGAGCATCCCTTGAGGAAATACCGCAATGAGATCCAGCTATAAGGCATTTTCTCAATTATCAATAAGGGAGGAGGTCCCAGTCCATTGTGGGTGGTACCATCCCTGGGCTGGTAGTCTGGGTTTTATAAGAAAGAAAACTGAGAAAGCCAGGGGAAGCAATCCAGTAAGCAGTACCCTTCGATGCCCTCTGCATCAGCTCGTGCCTCCAAGTTCCTACCCTGTGTGAGTTCCAATCCTGACTTCCTTTGGTGATGAAAAGCAATGTGGAAGTGTGCACTGAATAAACCTTTTCCTCCCCAACTTGCTTCTTGGTCATGATGTTTTGTGAGGAATACAAACCCTGATTAAGACAGAGTTCATGTAGTATATGGATTGTGCATTGTTGTTAACAAAATACTTATTCTGCTCAGGCATTTAATCACTGAGTGATTGGGTTTATTTTACTTAGCTTTTATAGTTCTATTATATAGAAATACTATGATTCCAGAATGATAGCCCAACATAATTAACTTATCACTCTAAATGTTCTAATGACATAAGCTCCTTATTTTGCTTTTGTAACTAAATGGGGACATGTGGACTGCAAGCCATACTGGTGGAAAAAAAAAAAAAACAAAAAACACTCAGAACCAAAACATGGTTCTTTGTCAGTGTCTATTGCTTTAGGAAGACATTTTCAAACTGAAATATTTATATTTGTTTTAATATTATGTTACATAGCTGCTTCTGAACACTCTGTGTATGATGAGAGGCAAGGGATCTGGTCCAATGCCTTCTGTTTCCTTTTAGGTTCCCTCTGCATGGCCATGTAAATTTTGGCTATCCCTTGACTTCTAGATGGGAGTGAGCACTGTCTGTGTTGCTTGCCCAACCTTGTCTCTTCCAGAGCAAAGCTGAGGGCATAGTGCTTTGACCAGACAGGTATGTTTTCCAGACCTGCTTTTCTTTGGCCAGAACATTCATTACTGTGAGTCACCTTTAACCATGATGTCCTAACATGTGGGACATGTACTGGGGATCCCATTTCTCCCTGTCTATATTAGCAGGTAGTCTCAGTTCTTCTTGTCTGTCATCTTGATCCTGTTGATTCAGAGTCCGGGTGTGCTGCTGTCGTATCCTGAAGCCATAGTCAGTTCTTTATCCATTCACCTGGCCAGAATCAGAGCTCCAGGGGAGGGAGTTGCAGGAAACAGAGATGTTTCAGAACTTTCAAGTTCAGTACTTTCAGCTCTACCTGGAAGGCCAGGTTGGGCTTTTGCCTTCTTTGTTCCTGTGTGCTATATTCAGAACTTGCTAGCCCCACAGAAAGCTGCAGAAGTATAAAGATACCAATTTATTTGTCTCACCCAGGCCCCAGTATTTATTGCCTACATCTGTGTGGTCTTTTGGTCTGGCTGACCTGCTTCTTTTGTATGGGTCCTCAGTGCCCCAATCCTGGAAGTTCATTCCTAGATCTAACCAGGACAGATGAGATCCCAAGAGAACAAAAACTGTCTCATGTGATTGTATTCACCCCTATCTGTCTGTGATGCTCTACAGGCTCAGGCCTCAAAAGGCAGAGAAGCCTCCCTCTGATTTTCCGATGACTGAAAGATAAGTGAATGATCCTAAAAGTCAGTGTGAGAGAAGTGTAGGTAAAAACAGGAGTGGAATTCTCTTTGGCAATTTGAAAGGTGATTAAGAAGACTGCATATAGTTCTTGCAGAGGAGCAAAATTCACTTTTCAACACCCACATTGGATGGTTCACAACTGCCTATATCCCAGCTCTGTGGGATCTAGCAGTCTCTTCTTGCCTCTGAAGGCTTCAGCAACAATGTGAACCTTATCACACAAAGACACTCAAGTACACATGATCAGAAACTAAGCAAATTGAAAGAAATTCCACTCTACCTCTCTAAAGAAATATCTATGAAGATATCATATTAATAGTTGAATTAATCAAGTATTCTTCTAAACATGGACTTATGTACAGGTAAAAATTATTTGATTTTGCCTATTTGACATTTGGAATACCTAAATATTTTTCCAGGGTTGTACATAAATTGGTGAAAACAAACAAACAAACAGTGGAGTACATACAATGATCACAGTGTTCATCCTTGCTCTTCATTTTCACGCTTTTAAACATCCCAACTCTAGTCTATGAGTCTTAAGTATCTGCAGAGGAACATCTTTAGATTTGACAGGGGTGGCTGTGCTGTGAATTCCAAACATTTCATTGACACCCTTAGAGTACTAGGTCTCAGCCACTGTCTGTATGAAGCCTGATGAAAATATTTGCTTAGATTTTTTTTGTGGTGTGTATGTGGGGGGTCTGTACGCATTATTTTGACTCTTGAGCTCTCTGAGAAAACTTTGGCAAAACACTGCTTTTTTTTCCTTCAACATTCTTAGCACAAAAACTATGCCACTATTTCTGAGTAGTCAAGGTGAGTTACAGCAACACTAGGTGGTGCTGTAGTTTGAAATAAGAGATGAAAGACTAAAGGTGTTTGAAATCCTAAACTTGTAGTATTTACTACAAAAAAAAAAAAAGAAAGAAAAGAAAAAAGAGCAATCGACCTTACGCAGTTAGTGATCCAACTTAATGAATTAGCTTATAAAACCTAATAGATTGTTTAAAAAATATACTTTCACCTCCCAATAAAAATTATAGTAATAATTTCTGGAGGTGATTAATGAAACTATTCATAATTGCTCAAAAGTCATTTCTTTTTTTTCTAGTATTAAGCATATTACAGAATATGTAGCTAATAGTTTTATATCTCAGAAACTAGAACAAATTTTATACTATTACTCCTTAGTAAATGATTATGTAAAAGCAAATAATGATTATTGCTTTCTCCTATATAATCATAATACAGGGTAATTTATATCAAGGATCTCAGTAAATTATGAATCACTTTATATTCCTGCTCAAAGCAAGTTTGCAAAGTAAGAGTAGCTTTTCCCCTTTCTGGACTTTTTTTTTTTTTTTTTCTTCACTGTCCTCCCTACGGAGGGAACCTGAACCACCCTGACAGATTTCATTTCTAAACTACATCATCTATCCTTAAAAACAGTCTCAGAGATTATCACTTTGGGACTGCTAAGGTATCCTGTCTTGGCTGATCTTGGGCCTGGAACCAAGCTCCAAGAGAGAAACGGCAGGAGTTGGCCACGTCCCCAGAACCAGGGACCTGACAAGCATCTAATCTCGATGGACCTACATTGTTCAGTCACGTGGCATTACAGCCCTCCAAAGTGCCTGCCTGAAGGTATTCGACAAGACCTTAGGGAAGGGGGCAAAAGAATGAAAGGACAAGAGACACAAGAAATGAGAGCAAGTCTGGAGTTCTGATCAATCTCTGAAACTTTAATTTTGGGTGCAGGTTATAAAGACACATCAAACCCGAAGTTTGGGTGAGGGTCATTGCTTAGGGCTATCCCACTACCTTAACCAGCTTCCAGGAATTGCCAGACATTCCTTAAATTCCTGAGACTCGAGACCAAGAACCTCCTTTCCCAACCTGGTACTGATTAATCCTTCTAGAGAGCAGGTAATTTCCTGAGGTTCTCTTGGAACAGCAGGTAGTTTCCTTTGTTTGGCTCCCAGCACCAAAGTACACAGGTAGAGGGTGTGAGTATAGGCCTCAGGCTCTACAGAGATTTACATACTGATGAAGGCCAGGGGGCAGAGCCAATTAAACTTTCCTCCAGAACCTCCCCCTTTCTCCCTCCGTATTTAACTCAGGTCTGCCCTGAGTTTCAGGGGGGATACATCCAGATCCATCCACCACCCACCATGAAAATAAATCCTTTTGGAACCAAGGACTTCCTCATAACACTGGGGTTTGCTGTTGCCAAAGCTTCCAGCCTTTGGAACTCCAACCTTTCTCCTGTATGTGGGACCTGCCACCTGGAAGCCTCCAGGACTCCTCCACTGCACCCCTTTTTCCCACAATCAATTGAAATCACAAATGCTTAGTGAAAATAGACAGGTGGAGCTGGTATGGGCTTGGAGCCTCCACCCCTATGTTCTATTCTCAAGAACGGGTATTCACATGAAAGGGTTATGGAAAGAGAAACTTAGACACAAACACAACTATAAAATCCCTCAACCTACAATGTTCCTGAAATATGTGCTGGGGCAATAGTGGATGCAGAACTTGTAGGAGTGGCCAACCAATGTCTGATTTAACTTGAGTTCTACTTCACAAGAGTGAGCCCATGCCTAGATTGCTTAGATGGCTAGAAACTGGAGAATACATAGTCCAGAGACTTGGTATAGAATGAAAATCACTGGATATTTTTTTTTAAATCAGTGAAATGATTCATAATATTTGCTGTCTTTGTAGACTGATGCCTTGTCCAGTCACCATCAAAGAGGTGATGGAAACATATGGGAACAGCAGTAGAGATACACAGCCAGACATCATGTGAATAAAGAGTCTAAATTGAGGGGTTTTATAAGGTCCTTTCCCTCAGAGATTGAAACCCCACCCAAGATGGGGAGGAGAGACTGTAGGAGTCAGAGGAGATAGAGGACACCAAGAGAACATGGTCTACTTAGTCAACTAAGCATGGCTCACATGGGCTCATAGAGATGAAATCAGCAAGCACAGGGCCTCCATGAGTCTTCACCAAGTGTTCTGTGTACATGTTATGCTGTTTTTGTGGGAATCCTAACAACAGGAATGAGTGTATCTCTGACTCCTACTTGCACTTTGGCCCTTTTTTTTCTCTTATTGGGTTGCCTTGTCCAGTCTTGATTTGAAGGTTGCCTTAGGGTTTTACTGCTGTGAAAAGAGACCATGACCAAAGCAACTCTTATAAGGACAACATTTAATTGGGGCTAACATCAGGTTCAAAGGTTCAGTCCATTATCATCAAGGCAAGAGCATAACACAGGCAGAGCTGAGAGTTCCATGTCTTCATCTGAAGGCTGCTAGCGGAAGAACTGGCTTCCAGGCAGTTAGGTCTTAAGCCCACATCCATAGTGACACACCTACTCCAACAAGGCCATACCTTCTAATAGTGCCATTTCCTGGGCCAAGCATATAAAAACCAACACAGGGTTTTCACATTTTCTCATTGTTTCTTGTTTTGTCGAGTTTGTCTGTAGTCTTGTGGAGGCCTGCTCTTTTCAGAAAGAAAATGGATGAGAAATAGATCTATGGGAGAGAGGTTGTCGTAGGGGATCTAAGAAGAGTGGAGGGAGAGGAAACTGTGGTTGGGATGTATTGTATGAAAGATGAATCTATTTTCAATAAGAAATTATAAAATAAATAAAAACTCATCATAAAATAAAATTGATTAAATAAAAACTTCACCTGAATAGTTGTATTTATGTAATAAACAAAGGCAATGCACAGTAAAATGGGGAACAAAGCATATTCTTGTATTCTAAAAAAGCAGTGTAGTCTTCCTGAGTGGTCAGACAGGCTCCATATTTCCCTAGGAAATGCCATCCTGCTGTATGATTAGGAAAATAAATCACTAAAGCAACTAGGCAGGCTTTGTTAGTAATTTTACCAAGATTCTCTTCCCATAAAATACTGTGGGATACCCTCACTGTCGGATGAGTAGCATTATCATGATATAAATAGGACCAAATATTTAAAAATGAGTTATTATCCTTTGAGCTGGGGCAGACTCCTAGCTAGTCTGCTCCCATGAAGACTCCATATCCTGACCCATCCTAGAGGAACCACTGCACTCAGAGCAACAGGATTTCAGGATCCCAAAGACAGCTTGAGTCCCAGGGGATCATCTACCCAGGAGTTCAGGATCATAGGATACACAGAGATAGCTGTGTTGATAGTAATTATTTTAAAATAATTACTATCTCCACAAGGCTGGGCTGAGCCCAGACCATCCTGCCATCCATGCGTAAACGGTATAAACAAGACTCTAATGTTTAAAGATTATCCAATAGCTTTATATACTTGTAATGCTCAATAACAAGATGCCCACACAATTAGAGGTGTAACCCAATACCTAACTTAGATATATCAACTACTTTGACTGTTAGAGACAAGTGCAAATCCGCAGCCATGTTCCCCTCTCTCTAGTCCTCCCTCCCCTAGATCCTCCTCTTCCTTCCATACTGCTGCTCCTGGCATCAGGCCTTGCCTAGTCAGAAAATGGCAGGCCCTGTATCCACAAGCTAGTCAGGTGCTGCCCCATTAAATAACTCCTTCCACATCAAACTAAATGGAGAGAAACTTGAAGCAATCCCACTAAAATCAGGGACTAGACAAGACTATCCACTCTCTCCTACCATGTTCAACAGAGTAGTAGAAGTCCTAGCCAGAGCAATTAGACAACAAAAGGAAGTCAAAGGAATACTAATAGGAAAGGAAGAAGTCAAAATATCACTATTTGCAGATGATATGATAGTATACTTAAGTGACCCCAAAACTTCCACCAGAGAACTCCTAAACCTGATAAACAACTTCAGCAAAGTGGCTAGATATAAAAATCAACTCAAAACAAATCAGTATCCTTCTTCTACATGAAGGATAAACAGGCTGAAAAAGAAATTAGGGAAACGACAGCCTTCACAATAGTCACAAATAATATAAAATACCTTGGTGTGAAACTAACCAAGCAAGTGAAAGATCTGTATCACAAAAACTTCAGGTCTCTGTAGAAAGAAATCAAAGAAGATCTCAGAAGATAGAATGAACTCCCATGCTCATAGATTGGCAAGATTAATATAGTAAAAATGGCCATCTTGCTGAAAGGAATCTACAGATTTAATGCAATCCCCATCAAAATTCCAACTCAATTCTTCATAGGGATAGAAAGAGCAATTTGTAAATTCAGTTGGAATAACAAAAAATCAAGGTAGTGAGAACTATTCTCTACAATAAAAGAATTTCTAGGGAATAACCATCCTGACCTCAAGCTGTACCAGAGCAATAGTAATAAAAACTGCTGGTATTGGTACAGAGACAGGCAGGAAGATCAATGGATAGATTGAAGAGCCAAAAATGAACCCATACACCTATGGTCATTTGATCTTAGACAAATGCACTAAAAAAGGTCCAGTGGAAAAAAGACAGCATTTTCAACAAATGGTGTGGTTTAACTAGAGGTCGCATGTAGAAGAATGCAAATTCATCCATTCTTATTCTTTTACCAAGCTCAAGTCCAAGTGGATTAAAGGACTTCAACATAAAAACAGATTAACTGAAACCTAATACAAGAGAAGGTGGGGAAGAATTTTGAAACACTTGGCCACAAGGGGAAAAGTTCCTGAACAGGTACACCAAATGGTTATGCTCTAAGATCAAGAATTGACCAACGGGACCTCATAAAATTGCAAGCTTTGTAAGGCAAAGGAACACAGTCAATAGGACAAAATGGCAACCAACAAAATTGGAAAAGATCTGTACCAATCTTATCATTTGATAAAGGGCATTAGCCCTCTATCCAAGATATATACAAAGAACTCAAGTAATTAGAACTCCAGCTGGGCACGGGGGTGGTGGCGCATGCCTTTTAATCCCAGCATTGGGATGGCAGAGGCAGGTGATTTCTGAGTTCGAGGCCAGCCTGGTCTACAGAGTGAGTTCCCAGGACAGCCAGGCTTCACAGAGAAAACCCTGTGCTCGAAAAAAACCAGAAAAGAAAGAAAGAAAGGAAAAAGAAAGAAAGATAGAAGAAAGAAAAGAAAGAAAATTAGACTCCAGACAACCAAATTTCTATATTAAAAGAAAAAAGGGGGGAGGGGGTGGGTTATTTTTAGTTTTGGGTTTTTGGTGGGGTATGGTTTGACTTTGGTTTAAGTAGGTTAAGGTGGTAGTTTAAGGGGGTATCTTATGAGTGTTAGGTTTAATTAATGGTTGGTTTGTTTTTTAGGTGTCTGTTAGTGTGTTTGTTGGTTTTGTGGTGGTTTGGGGGAGGGGGGGTGGGGTGGTTATATGGAATGTGTTAATTAGGGTGGTAGGGGTTGCGTGTAAGGTGTAGTATTGGTTTTGGGGTGGGTGGTTTTGGTTTTAAATTGGTTTTGTTTGTTTGGTGGTGGGGTGGTTAATTAGTGTTGTGGGTAAGGTTTTAATGGGGGGTAAGATGGGTGGTGGTTGGGGGGTACGGGGGGTAGGGTTATTGGTGGTTGGGGTTAATTGGGGGGGTTTTTTTTAAATGGGGTGTTGGGTTTTGGGTTTTTTTATTAGTGTAAGGTTTTTTAAGTTTGTTTTTTGGTCTGGGGGTTAGTAAGTTGGTTTTTTAGTTTGGTGGGTTGTAGGTTAATTTGTGTGTAGGTGGTCTAGGTTTAAGTAGGGGTTAATGTTTGTTTGTTTTAAGGGGGGGTATTATTGTGGTTGTGTTATGGGGGTGGTGGGGGTTGGTATGTTTGTTATTTTGGAGGGGTGGTTTGGTTTTAATTTTAAGTGGTTACATTGGGGGGTGGTTGGTTGGGGGGTGTTAAGGGGGCCGTTGTGGTAATGGGGTAATGTGTTGGATTTTTGGGTAGGTTTTGGGGTTTAGTAAGGTAGTTTGGTGGTTTTTGGGTAATCGGGGTTATTTGTTTTTTTTGTTTTTAATTTGTTAAATGTGGTGGGGTTAGTAGGTTTTTAATGTGGTGGGGTTTAAGTAAAGATGTATGTTGGTATAGGGGTAAGTTAGGGTATTTATAGTTTTTTTAGAGGTTTATAGTATGGGTTAATTTGGCGGGGTAGGTAGGTTTTTGTGTGGGGTTGGGGGGTTTAAGGTGGGTGTGGTGGGTAAAGGTTAGGTTTATGGTGGTTAAATTGTTTGTTTTAGTTTGGGTTGTGTTCGGGTGGTATTGTGGGTAATTGGGGTTAGGGGGGGGGTAAGTTGTGTACAGTTATTAAAGGGGGTGGGGGTAGGTAATTAAGTTTCGGTTTTATGGGGGTAATTTATAGGGTAGGGGAGGGGTTAATGGTTTAGGTAAGGTTTTTTGCGGGTAGGTGGGGGGTGGTAATTTAAGGGTTTGGGTTGTTGGGGTTTATAAGGGTGGGTAGGTTATAATTAGGTGGGGTAGTTGGTTTAGTATATGGGAGGGGTTAGGTTAGTGGTGCGGCGTTGGGGGGGTTGTAATGGGTAATGGTTAAAGTTTGTATTTGGGCGGTAAGGTTCAAGTATGTAGGTTTTTTAAGTGGTTTTAAGGTTATGGTTAAATTTTGGTAATTAGGGGGGGGTTGTGGTTTGTTAAAGGTAGTAAGTTTAAAGTTTTTGGGTTTAATTTATTTATTGGGGGTAATGCGGTATATTGGTGGGGTTTTTATTTTAGGTAATAGGTTTTGGTGTTAATTTGTTTTTCTGAGTACGGGTTGGGTACGTTTGTTGTTTTGTTTGGGTTGGTTTTTTTGTTGGGGGTAATTGGGTGGTTTTTTGGTTAAGTTTGGGTGGTTTATTCATTTGGTTATGTTATTGTAGGTATGTGTATGGTAAAGTGCTGGTGGTTTGGTTGGGTAAGTATATGTTATAAATTTTGGTTTAAAGGGTTTGTTAATTTTTTTTGTAGGTTTGTAGGTTAAGTGTTAGGGGGGTTGTAGGTGGGGGAGGTTTTTTTGTGGGGGTTTTTTTGGTAGGGGTTGGGTAAAGGGGTAATGGGGTAGTCAGGTAATTAAAGGTGTTATAAAAAAAAGAGAGGTTAGTAGTAGGTTGGGGGTTTGGGTAAGGGTTATGGTGGTATTGTATTTATTTTTTTTTGGGTAAAGTTTGGTAAGGGTAATTTATGTAAGGGTGGGGTGTGGTTATTAATAGTTTATGGTTTGGGTAGGGGTGTTTTTTGGTTTAGGGGTTTTTTGTTTTGGTTAATGGGGGTTGGTTTGGTAGTTTGTCGGTAAATAATTTTTATGGTTATGTTTGGGGTGTAAGGTAGGTATTTGGTTTGGTATTTTGGGTATGTGTTTTAATGGGTTGCGTTGGGTTTTGGGTTCGGGGTAAAGTTTAGGGGGGAATTTTTTTAAATTAGGGTGGGTAAGGGGTCGGGGGTTATATTTGTTTTTTAATTAGGTGTTGGTTTGGTGGGTAGTAAAGGGGTTTTAAGGGGGTTAATAAGGGGGTTTTTTTAATTTTTTTGTTGTGGGTTGGGTTTAATGGTGGGTTAGGTTTGGTTTTGTGTTTGGGGGTGGGGTGTATAATGGGTGGTTTAAGGGTGGGGTATTTTGGGGTAAGGTATTATGGTTAATTGTGGGTGGGGGGGTGTTAGGTTTGTGTAAATGGTAATTTGGTGGGTTTTGGTAAGGTTGGTTGGTATAAATTAATAGGGGTCTGTTAGGTTAGAGTTTTGTGTGGGTAGGTTGTGTGGTTTGGGGTTTTAAGTGTTTAGGTTGTGGGTGGTTAAGGGGGGTTTTTTAATTTGTTGGGTAGGGTGCGGTTAAGTATTGGGGTAAGGTAAGGGTGGGGTTGGTTAAAGGTTGTGTTTTGGTTTTGGGGGGTTTTAAGGTAATGTTGGGTGGTCGTATTGGTGGTAGGGTAGTGGGGTAAGGTTGGTTAAGGGGGTAAGGTGGTTGGTTGGTGGGGGTTTTAGGGTTAAGGGGTAATAAGTTTGGTTTGGGGTGTATGGTGTGTGTGCGTTTTTGGTTTTTGGGGGGGTGGTTTTGTTGGTTATTTAAGGGTGTGGGTTTAAGGTAAGGTTTTTGGTTTTTATGGTAGGCGTTTTTAAGTGTTTTCATTAGTGCGCGGGGTTTGGTAGGTTGTTGGTAGGTGGTGAGTTATAGGGTTAGGGTGTTTAAGTGGGGGGTGGTAGGTTCAAGTTGGGTTGGTCTAATATGTAATTAATTTATTGGTTGTTGTGGGTATGTTATAAGGGGTGGGTAGGTTAGGGGGGGTGGTTTGTTGGGTTGGTGCGGTTATTTAAGGTGTGGGGGTTGGGTGGGGTTGTGTTTGTTTTTTTATTTTAAGGGGGTGGTGTATTTTTTAATTTTTAAAGAGATTTGGGTGTAATTTATGGGTCGGGTTGTAGGTGGGGTGTAAGGTGTGGGTTGTTAGGAGGGGTAATGTGTGTTCTTATTATTGGTGGGTTAAGTTGTGTTATTGGTCGTTAGGGGTTGTA
The DNA here is from genome assembly GCA_021653895.1 of Mastomys natalensis. NCBI lineage: Eukaryota > Metazoa > Chordata > Mammalia > Rodentia > Muridae > Mastomys > Mastomys natalensis. The sequence goes on from JAJTUV010000333.1 coordinate 1,361,838, forward strand.
TGGGTGTGTTTAAAGTAGTTTATTTTTTTGTAGGGGTTAGGTTGTCGTTTATGGTTTTTAATAGGTTTTGGTTTAGGGGGTGGTTGTTTTAAGTGGTTTGTTGTGTGGATGAGTTGTTTTATTGTTAAGAGTGGTTATTTAATTTATCGTTTGGGGTTGGGGTAAGGTGGTATTTCTTTGTTGGTTTTTATATTGGTTGGTAATGGGTTTTTATGGGTGGGGGGTTGTTGTGGTGTCGGGGGAGGTGGGATAGGTGGTATATTACGTGGGTTAGTGGGTTTAATTTTGGTTATTTTTGGTTTGTAAGTTGTGGGGTTTGGTAGTTTTTGATTTTGGGTTTTTATGGGGGGGTGGGTTAATGGGTTTTTGGGAGGGGGTTATTGGGTGGGGGTTTATTTGTTGGGTATTTTGAGGGGGGTTTATTTTGTGTGGGCTTTTATATTTTTATTATCGGGGCGTTATTTTTTATGTTGTATTTGGTTGGTATTTGGTAATAATGTGGGTGTTTTTAAGGTGGTTTGTTTTTGTTTTTTAAGTATGGTGGTGTGGGTGGTTGGAGGTTTTTGGTTTCGGGGTGGTTTTTGGGTGTGTTGTAAGTGGGGGTTATTTTAAGGTAAGGTTGTGTTGGGGTGGGTTTTTTGTGGGTTGTAATTAAGGTTTTGGGGGTTTGTGCGGGTTAAAGGTAATTAAGGGTTTGTGTATTTGTTATTTTGGGGTAAAGGTTATTGTAGGTAGGGTGGTGTTTTTTTTAACAGTTTATAGGTGGGTATTGTTAGTGTGGGGTAAAGTTAAATTTGGGTATAAGGGGGGGGGTTTGGGTGGTTGTTGTTGGTAAGTGTGGTATTTGGTATAAGGTGGTTTGGGTCGGTTAGGGTTTAGGGTGGTTGTGGGGGTGGGGTTTAATATTTCGGTTGGGGTGGTTGGTTTAGATGGGTGGTGGTGGGTGGGCGTTTTTAATGGGTTGGTTGGTGTTGTATTTTTTATGTTATCTAAAGGTGGTTGGGGGTTAATTAATTTTTATATGGGTAATTTATAGGGGTAATTATAATTTATAGGGTGTGTAGTAATAAGGGGGTTAATTGGGGTTTAATTTAGTGTGTTAATGGGTAAGGGGTATTGGTTTAGGGGGGTAATTAATAATTAAAGGGGTTTGGTTTATGTTTTTTTTAATGGGTCTTTTTTGTGGGTTATTTGGGTAATGGGGGTTTATTAGGGTGTTATTTATAAGGGGGTGGTTGTTTAAGGGTTTTAAGGGTGGGGGGGTTTTTTGGGTTTAGTTTATGGTGGTATATGGTGGGGTTGGTTTTAGGTAGGTAAAAGGGTAATGTAATAGGGTAGGTCCATTTCCGTTTAGGTGGGTATTTGCTAAAGGGGAGGTGGTAGTTAGTATATTTTGTAAGGGTTAGTGGTTTTTTGTGGTAGTAATGGTTTTTTTTTTTGGTCTAAGTTGGTATAGTTATGGTAAACGGGTATGGTTGTGGGTAGTTTTTTAGGTTGAGTTAATTTGGTAGTGGTTGTAAGGGTTTAATGTTTAAGAATTTTGTTTAGGGTGGTCTAAGCGTTTGTTTATTTGTTATTTTTATTATTTATTGGGGGTGGAGCGGTAGGGGTGGGTTGGTTTAAAGGGTATGGGTTTTGGTGTCTTGTTAGTTTAAAAGGGTAAATTATTTGGGTTATTTATAGGGTTTAATTTGTTTTGGGGGGGGTAATAAAGGTTAGGCGTTAAAGCGGGGGTATTTTGTTAGTTGGGCGTTAACGGTTGGTGGGTGGTGGTGGTTTGGTAAGTGTTTTTTAAGGGTAAAGTTGGTAATGGTTTTGTTAATTTTTTTGGTATTTTTGGGGTATAAAGGGTTTTAAAGGTGGTTGGGTTTGTTGGTTTTAAAGGTTGAGGTTGGTAGTTTGTTTGGGGGTGGTGATTGGTGTGGGTGGTGGTTAAGTAATGTCTGGGTTTTGGTTTGGTTGTTAAGTTTTTAGGTTTTTTTTGGGGGGGGGAGGGGGGGTAAATGGGGTAAGGGTTTTAGCGTTTTTTGGTTTTTTTAAATGGTTGGCGTGGTGGGTTGGTGGTGTTTTAAAGGGGGGGGTTTTTTTTTGGTTTGGGGTAAGGGGGGTAAGGGTTAAAGGTTTTTGTTTAAGAGGGGGGTTTGTTTAATTATTGGGGTTTGTTTTAGGTTAGGTTGGTAAGGTGGGTTGTGGGGATGGTTTTTGGTGTTAATAGGTGGGTTTATTTGGTTTGGTATGTTAATGTTGATAATTTTAAATAATTGGGTTGGTTAATAGTTGGGTTAGGGTAGGGGTTGTGTATTTGGTAGGGGTTTTAAGTAGTTTTGGTTTTTAAAGGGGGGTTAGGTTATGGTATATTGGTTTTTGGGGGGGCGGTAGGTTTGGTTGGGGTTTGTTATAATAATATAATAAGGTGTTTTGTTTTGGGTATGCGTAGGTGGTGGTTTTATGGGGTGGTTTTAGGTGTAATGAGCGTGTTTGTTTTTTGTAGGGTGGGTGGTTTTTTTATAATAGAGTTTTTAATTGGTTTTTTTTGGTTAATGGTGGGTTATTTGGGTTAATATATTTGGGGCCCGAGTATGGGGTAGTGTGGGTTAATTATAAATTGGTTTTGGGGGTGGTTTGGGTGTAGTTGTTGGTTTAGTTTTGGTAATTTGGTGGTGTATTGGGTGGGTTTTTAGTAGGTAAAGTAGGTTTTTTTTGGTAGTGGTTGGGTATGGGTGTAAGGGTGGTAAGGGGTGGGTAAATAATAGGTTTAATTTGTTTGGTATTAGGGTGGGATTTGTTATGGTATTGTTTTTTAAAAGGGTTGGTTGGGGGTAAAGGGTGTGGCGTTTAAGGGGTTATGTTGGGGTTAGGGTTGGTAATTTTGTTTTTGGTTCTTTTTTTTTTATGTTTTTTTAGGGTATTTTTTGTATAGGGGTTGGGGTATGGGTTTTTTATTATTGGGTGGTGGGGGGTTTTTAGTTAATGGTTGGTAGTTTGTTTTTGGTTTTATAATTTTGGGGTTTTTAGTTGTTTGGTTGTTGGTTTAGGGTTGGTTGTTTTATGTTGGTGGGTTTATTATTTAGGTTCGTTTTTTATTGGTGGTGGCGTGGGGGGTAATATTGTTTAACGGGGTGTTGAAAGTTTTAGGTAGGGTGGTAAGGGGGGGTTTTTAGGTGGGTTGGGGGTTGCGGGGGTTTGGGTCTATTTTAAGGGGGTAGGTAATTTTGTAAAGGTATTTGGTTAGGTTTTTTGTATTTGGTGGGGTAATATGTTAATTAACGGTATAATGGGTGGTGTGTAGGTGGGTTATAAGTGGTTGGGTTTAAATTATAAAGGGTGGGTAAGTTTTGATTTGGGGGTGGTTCGGTAGGGTAAGGATAGGTAGGTGGTGGGGGCGGGTAATAATGGGTTTATTATTTAAGGGTTAAAGTATTTTTGTGAGTTTTAGGGTCGTGTGGGTGGTTGGGTTAAAGGGGTGTTTTCGGTTTTTTGGTTATTGGTGTTGGTTTTCTTTGGGTTGGTAGGGTGTTTTATTTTGGTAAGGGGGGGTGTATTTTGTATTAAATTTTTTTTTTTTGTTAAAGGGGTTTATGGTTTTGTGTAGGTTGTTGGTTTGTTTTTGTAAATAGTGGTTTTTATACAGTTGTTTGGTTATTGTGTGTTAGGTTTTTACGTTTGGGGGTTTTGGGGGTAAAGTTTTGTTAGGTAGCGCGTGGGGTTGTAAATGGGGTATTTTTGTTGTGGTATATTGTAGTTTAAAGGGGGGTGTTGGTGTGTGGGTTTTAATTAATTGGTTCATTTTAGGTAAGGGGGTTGTATAGGGTTTTTAGGGTGGTTTTGGGTTATTGGTTTAGTGTGGTTAGGGTTTGTACAGGTTTTCTTTTGGTGTTGTAATGGTGTGGGGGTGTTTTTTGTGGGTGTTTGTAGGGGGTAATGTTTGGGTTGGTAAGGTTTTAGGTAATAAGGGTGGAGGTTTTGTAAAAAATAATATTGGTTAACGGGGTTGGTTTTTAATTGGTTGGGGTTTTTTTAAAGGTATGGTGGTATGGTGTGTGGTGGGGTTAATGGGTTTTGGTGGGTGTTATTTGGTGTGTGGTGTTGGTTGTATTTGGTTTTAATTTTAGGGTTTGTTTTTTTTGGTATATGTGTGTAGTTTGTGTGTAATTTGGAGGATAAGTTGGTGGGCGTTATTTGGTTTAAATGGTTGGTATGTTGTGTATTGGGGTAAGGGGGGTTAATTAAGTTTCTTATATATTTGCGTAATTGGTTTAAAGTTGTGGGTTTGTGGTTATTGTGGTGTGGTGGGGTGTTATTGGTTTAAAGCGGGTTTGTTATGTGGTTATTGTTTAGTAGGTTGTTTAGGGGTTATTGGGTCGTTGGTGTATTTGTGGTTTGGGGGGGTTAAATAGGTGTTGGGTTGGTGGTGAGGTTGGTGAGGTTGGCGGGGTTATATTTATTGTTGAGGTAAAGATTGTAAGGTATGGGTTGGTTGGTGGTTGGTTTGGTCTTTTTTGGGGTAATTTAGTGGGTTTGCATAGGTTTTGGGGGTTAATTTAAGGTGTATTTAAGGGGGTTTTATGATGGTAAAGTAAGGTGTAATTAAGGGGGGTTTGTTAAATTTGTTGTTTTTGGTTTGGGGGTAATGGGTTTTTAAGGTGGTTGTTGTGTGGGTGGGTGGTTCGTATTAAGTGGGGGGCGGAATGTGGGGTGTATTTGGTAGGGAGGGTATGTTGGGGTTTTTTTGAGGTTAATTTTTGGGTGGTTATGTGTGGTGGGGGTGTAGTGGGTGTTTTTTAATGGGTGTGTAAGGCGGTTTTTAGGTTAGGGTAAATGGTAAGGGTGGTGGTGGTTAAGGTTGGGGTTGGGGGGTGTTATATAGGGGGGTGTGGTTGGGGTTAATTTAGGGGGCGGGGAGGGTTGGGTGTGGGGTTTGGGGTTGGGGGGGGTGGTGGGGGTGTGGGGTTGGGGGTGGGGGTGGGTGGTGGGTTGTTGGTGGTGGGGGTGGTGGGGGGTGTGGGGGGTGTGGTGTTGGTTTTGGGGTGGTTGTGGTGTGGTGTTGGGTTGTGGGGGGGTTTGGGGTGTGGTGGGTGGGTTTGGGGGGGTGTGGTGGGGTTGGTTTGGGGGGGTGGGGGGGTGGGTTGGGAGGGGGTTGGGTTGGGGTATGTTGGGGTTTGTTGGGGTGGGGGTGGGTTGGTTGTGGGTGTGTTGGGTGGGTTTGGTTTGTGGTTGGTGGGGTTGGTGTGGGGTGTTTTTTGGGGGTGGGTGGGGTGGGTGGTGTGTGGGGTGGGTTTGTGTTTTTGGGGGTGTGGGTGGGGGGTGGGGGGGTTGGGGGGGGTGGGTTTGGGTGGGGTGTGGGGTGTGGGGTGTTGGGGGGGGGGGGTGGGGTGGGGGGGGTGGGTGGGGGGTGGGTGGTGGGGGTGGTGGTGGGGGGGGGTGGTGGGGTGGGGGGGGGTGGGGGGGTGTGGGGGGGGTGTGGGTGGGTTTGGGGGGGGTGTGGGGGGTGTGTGGGGGGTGGTGGGGGGGTGTGGGGTGGGGGTTGGGGGGGGGGGGGGTGGTGGGGGGTGGGGTGGGTGGGGGTGTTGCGGGGGGGGGGGTGGGGGGGGTGGTGTGGGTGTGGGGGTGTGGGTGGTGTGGCGGGGGTGGTGGTGGGTGGGTGTTGGGGGTGGGTGGGGGGGTGGTGGTGGGGTGGTGTGGGGGGGGTGGGGTAGGGGGTGGGTTGGGGGGGGTGGGGTGGGGGGTGGTGGGTGGGGGGGTGGTGGGGGGGGTGTGGGGTTGTGGGGGGGGTGGGTGTGTGGGGGGGTGGGGGGGGGTGGGTGGGGGGTGGGTTGGGGGTGGGGGGGGGGGTGGGGTGGGGGGTGGTGGGGGGTTGGGGGGGTGGGGGGTGGGGGGGGTTGGTGGTGGGTGTGGGGTGTGGGTGGGGGTGGGGGGGGGTGGGGGGGGGGGGGTGGGTGGGGTGGGGGGGGGGGGTGGGGTGGGGGGTGTGGGGGTTGGGGGGGGGGGTGGTGGGGGGGGGGGGTGGGTGGGGGGGGGGGGTTGGGGGGGGGTGGGGGGGGGGTGGGGGGGTGGGGGTGTGTGGGGAGGGGGGTGGGGTGGTGGTGGGGGGGGGTGTGGTGGGGGGGGGTGGGGGGGGGTGGGGGTGGGGTGGGGTGGGTGTGGGGGGGGGGGTGGTGGGGGTGGGGGTGGTGGGGGGGGTGGGGGGTGGGGGGGGGGGGGGGGGTGGTGGGGGAGGTGGGGGGTTGGGGGTGTGGTGGGTGGGGGTGGGGGGTGGGGGTGGGGTGGGGTGGTGGGTGGGTGGGGGGGTGTTGGGGGGTGGGGGGGGGGTGGGGTGGTGGGGGGTGGTGGTTGGGGTGGTGGGGGGTTGGGGGGTGGGGGGGTGGGGGGGGGGGGGGTGGGGGGGGGGGGGGGGGGGGGGTGTGGGGGTGGGTGTGGGGGGGGGTGGTGGGTGATGGTGTTGGGGGGTTGGGTGGTGGTTTTGGGTTGGTATGGGTGGGGGTGTGGTGGTGGTTTGGGGGGGGGTGGGTTGTGGTGGGGGGTGTGGGGTTGTTGTATGTTGGGTGGGGGGGTTGTGGTGGGTTGGTGTAGTGGGTGTTGGTGGGTGGTGTGTGTTGTTGTTTGGGTGTTGTTGGTGGATGGGGGTGGGTTGGGGTGGTGGTGGTGGGGTGTTTTGTGGTTTTGGGTTTGGGGGTGTTGTGGTTGGTTGTGGTGGGGGTGGGTGGGGGTGGTTGGGTTTTGGTGGTGTATGGGTGGGTTGGGGTTGGGGTGTTTGGTTGTGGTTTTGGTGTGGGTTGGTGGTTTAGTGGGTGTTGTGATGGTGGTGTTGGGTGGTTGGTGTGAGGTTTGGGTTTGTGTTGTGGGTTGGTGGTTTGGTGTGTGGTTTGGGTGTTTGTTGGGTGGTGTGGGGATGGTTGGTGGGTGGGTTGGGTGTGTGTTTGGGGTGTGGGTGGGTTGGTTGGGGTTGTGGGGGTTGTGTGGGGGTTGTGTTGGGTTGTGTGTGGTGATTATGGGGGTTTGGTTTGGGGTTTGTATGGTGGTGGGGGGGGGTGTGTGGAGTGTTTGTGGGGGTGGGGTTGGGGTTGTGGTTGGTGTGGGTGGTGGTGGTTTGTGTGGTGGTTATTGGAGGTGGGGGTGGGGGTTTGGGTGGTTGGTTGTGGGGTTGGTGGGGTTGTTTGGGTGGTGTTTGGGTGTTTGTGTTGGGTGGGGTGTTTTGGGGGGTTGGTGGGGGGTTTTTGTGAGTGGGGGTGTGGGGTGTGGGTGGGGGGATTTGGAGTGTTGTGGTGTTGTGGTTGTTGGTTGTGGTGGGGGGTTGTTGGTGGTGGGTTGGTGGGGTTTGGTTGGGGTTGTGTTTTGGTTGGTTTGGTGGTGGTTTGGGTGGTGGGTGTTGTTTTGTGTTTGGGTTGGTGGTGTGGTTTGTGTTGGGTGGTTTTGGTGGTGTGGGGTTGGTTGGGGTGGGGTGAGGTGGGTTGGGTGTGGGGGGGGGGGGGTGGGTGGTGGGTGTTGGGTTGGGGTTTTGTGGGGGGGGGTGGTGGGGGTTGTTTTGTGGTGGGGTGGGTGGGTGGGGTGGTTGGTGGGGGGGGGGTTGGGTTTGGGGTGGGGGGGGGTGGGGGTGGGGTGGGGGGGGGGGTGGGGTTGGTGGGGTGGGGGTGGGTTGGGTGGGGGTGGGGGTGGGGGTGAGGTGGGGGTGGGGTGTGGGGGGGGTGGGTGGTGGGTGTGGGGGGGGGGGGGGGGTGTGTGGTGGTGGGGGGTGGGGTGTGAGGGGGTGGGGTGGGGTGGGGTGGGTGTGGGTGGGGGTGTGGGGTGGGGGTGGGTGGGTGGGTGGTGGGGGGGTGGGGTTGGGAGGGGGGGGTGGGGGGGGGTGGGTGGGGGGGGGGGGGGGGGGGGGGGGTTGGGGGGGGTGTGGGGGGTGGGGTGGGGTTGGTGGGTGTGGGTGTGGGTGGGTGGGTGGGGGGTGGGGGGGGGGGGGGTGTGTGGTGGGGGGTGGGGGGGTGGGTGTGGGGTGTGGGGGGGGGGGGTGGTGGGTGGGTGGGGGGTGTGGTGGGGGTTGGGGGGGGGGGTGGGGGGGGGGGGGGGGGTTTTGGTTTTTTGGGGGGGGGGGGGGGTTTTTTTGGGGGTTGGGGGTGTGGTTTGTGGGGGGTTTGGGGGGGGGGGGGGGGGGGGGGGGAAAAAGGGGGGTTTGTTTTGGGGGGGGGGGGTTTTTGGTTTGGGTTTTTTGGGTTTTTGGGGGGTTTTTTTTTGGGGGGGGGTTTTTTTGAGAGGTTTGGGGGGGGGGGGTTTTTTTTTGGGGTGTTTTTTTGTGGGGGTTGTGTTTTTGGGGGGGGTGTTTTTTGGGGAGGGTGGGGGGGGGGGGGGTTTTGGGGGGGGGGGGGGGGGGGTTGGGGTGGTGGGGTGGGTGGGGGGGGGTTTTTTGGGGGTTGGGGGGGGGTTGTGGGTTTTTGGGTGGGGGTGTTGGGGGTTTTTTTTGGGGGGGTGGGGGGGGGGGGGGTTTTTTGTTTGGGGGGGGGTTTTTTTTTTGGGGGGGTGGGGGGTGGTTTTTTTTGGGGGGGGGTTGGGGGGGGGGGTTTTTTGGGGGGGTTTTTTGGGGTTTTGGTTTTTGGGGTGGGGGTGGGGGGGGGGGGTTTTTGGGGGGGAGGGGTTTTTGGGGGGGGGTTTTTTTGGGGTTTTTTTTGGGGGTTTTTGGGGTTTTTTGGGGGGGGGTTTGGGTGGTTTGGGTTGGTAGTTGGGGTGGGGGGTGTTTCGTCGTTAGTTTTGTAGGGTATTTTGGGGGTTAAGGTTTGTTAATTGGTTCTGGTGGTGAGGTTGGTTGGGTGGTATTTTTATAAAGGGTCTATATCCCGGTTGCGTGTGTTAGTGGATGTTAATGGGTGTTTAGGGTGTTTTTGTTTATATATAGTTGGCGTTGGGTGCTTAATGGTTTGGTATAATGCGTTTGTATGTGGTTTTGTTGTTTATGTGGTTGGTTATTTGGGCGTTAAGTTTCATTTTTGGTGTTGTTTTAGTTATTGGGTGGTATGGTGTTTGTGGGTGCGGTTGTGGGTTTAACGTGGTTTAGGTTGTAGGTGTGGTTTGAGGTTAGGGTTAATTTTTTTGTTTTGTTTTAGGGTATTTAGGGTTTAAGGTGTTGCGGGGGTTTAAGGGTTAAATAGGTTTTGTTAAGGTTTTGGGTTGTAAGGCGGGGTGCGGTTAGGGGTAGGTTAATATGGGTGGTAATTTGTTTTCGGGGGCGTTGTTTAATGGTATATAGGTAATTGGTTATAGGGTTTTGGTTATATAGGAGTTAGGGGGGGTATTTAATGGTGGTAAAGGGGGGGTAGCGTGTGTTTATTGGTATTTTTGTTTTAGGGTAGGTTAATGGTTGGTTGTCTTAAGGTAACGGTTTTAAGGATTGTGGCTAAGTTAGGGTTAGGTAAGGTCGTGGGGGTTGAGGGTAGGTACGGGGTTAGGGTTGGGGTAAAGGTTTGTGGGGTGGAGGTTAAGTTTTTGGTTTGGTGTTGCGTGGTTAAAGGGTAAGGTTGTATAGGTGGTGCGGGGTAACTTTTTTTTAATAAAGTTTTTGGTTTGGTAAGTGTGGGGGGTTAAGGTGTGTTAGTGTGGTTGGTTTATTGGTTAATGGCGGTGGTGCGGGTGGTTGCGGGGGTTTTTGGGTGCCGTTTTGGTTTTGGGTAGGAGGGTGGGTGGTTTTTTTTTGGGTGGAGTTTAGGGTCGGGGGCGGTGGGCGTGGTCGGGGGTTGGTTAATAAATTTAGGAGGTGGTGGGGGGGGGCTGTTACAGGGTGTTGGAGTATATTTTTTTGGGGGTGGGGGGTGGTGTTGGCAGTTGTAGGTTAAAATTGGGTGAGGGTTAAATGTCTGGTTAATTATCCGGTTAGTTGGTAGTGGGGTTATTGGTGTAAGGGGGTGTGTAAAGTTTAAAAGTTAGTTTGGTGTGGTGGGTGGGGGTGTGTTGGTGTGTTGGGGTATGTTGTTTAGCGTTTTGTATTTTGGGGGGGTACGGCTGTAAATGGTTTGGTTTATTATACGGTGTTTATTTTGGGGGTTAGGTTGGTATTTGTTTACGTAGGTTTTTTTTATTTATTTTGGGGTTATATAGTAAGAGGTTATAGGTATAAGTATTTTTTGTGTGGTAAAGGGTGGCGGTGGGAGTGTTGGGGAGGTATAAATTAGGTTAGGTGGTGTTAAGGGGTTGGTTATGTTTTTGGTGGGGGGTAAAGGGGGGGTATTTAGGGGGGTTTTTATTTCAGGGTTTGGGTGGTAATGTTTTTGCGGGGGTTGAGGGGTAATGGGTTGGGGGTTAAGAGCAGGGTTGGTGAGGGTCGGTTTTGGGTTAGTGGGTATGGGGGGGGGTGGGTTGTTTGTTGGCGTTAATAATTTTGTTTTTTAAAGAGCTTTTGGTGTGGGGAGGGGAGGGGGGTTGGGGGTTTTTAAGGGTTGTTAGGTTTGTTGTACTGTGTAGCGTGGTTGGTATTGGTAGGGTTTTTGGGTTATATACCGTGTGGTGGTTTAAGGTGGTGTATAATTAGGTAGGGTATTGTCTTGTTGGTAATTTCGGGGGGTTTTTTTATGGGGTTGGGTGGTAAGGGGTAAGGTTGTTAATTCACGGGGTAGTAGTAGTGCGTGGATGGTTTAAAATTGTTAGTTGGGGGGTAGTGTTATTGGTTAAGGGGCTTATTGTAATATTGGGGTGGGTGGTTTATTTGGGGGTTGGTTTGGTGGGCGGTTAAGTTTAGGTAAGGTTACGGGTTTAATTATGGTTTAAGAGTGGGTTAGGTGGTATGTTTAAGGGTTTTGTGTGGGTGTGGTAAAGTAGGTTGGTTTTATATTTGTGCCGGTGGGGGTTAAGGTTTTGGGGGGTAGTTGGGGGTTAGGTTTGGGGTGGGGTTCTAGGGTAAGGGTAGTTGGTTTTTAGGTTTTTGTATGGGTAAGGTAGGTGGTTAATGTGTGGGGTTGGTTTATTGGTAAGGGGTAATTTAAGGTTTTGGTAGGGTGGGTATAGGTTGTTAGTATTGGTAGGGTGGTTTTGGGTTTGGTATTTAAATGTGGTTTATTCGTTAGAGGCTGAAGTAGGTTTTCATGTAGTAATGGGGGTTATTATGTTTGAGGGGTGTGGGTGGTAGGTAACGGTTTGGGGGTAGGGGTGTAGGGGAGGTTAAGGGGTTGGGTTAAGGTTAAAGTTAATTCGGGAGTGTTTTGGTGTATTGGTGGTTTCTTGGTGTTAAAATGTTGTATGGGTTTATTGGTTTGGGTTAGTTGGTGGGGGTAGTTTTTGGTAGGGTGGTATGGTTTGTATATTCTTGGTTATTTTTTTTTAATAATTATTTAATAGGGGTGGTGGTAATTTGATTTTTTAATATTTTTTTAGGTACGGTTTAGGATTGGTAGGTGGTAAGTATTTTGTGGGGTTGTTGGTTTGGTGTTTAATTAAGGGGGTTTTAAAGTTATTATTTTAGGGTTGGTCGTGGTTTTGGTGGGTGGCTGTTAATGAGGTTAAAGTGGGTTAATGGGTGGTTGGGTGTTATAATTGGTTTTGTGCGTATATGTTAAGTAAGGTATTAAATTTGGTGGTAGGTTAGTTTAAAGGCCGTGGGGTTTTGGGTAATGTTGTTGGTTTGGTGGTTTTTGGTTTGTTTGTTTTGGGGGGAATTGGTTTTAGGGGGTTTTGTGTTTTTTTGGTTTTTTTTGTTTTGGGGGGTTGTTTTGGTGGGGGTTTTTTGGGGGGTTTTTGGGCCTTGGGGGGGTTTGGGGTGGGGTTTGGGGGGTGGGGGGTGTTTTTTTTGGGGGTTTTAAAAGGGTTGGGGGGGGGGGGGTTTTTGGTTTGGGGGGGGGGTGGGGGTTTTTTTTTTTTGGGGGTGGGTGGTTTGGGGGTTTTTTTTTGGGGGGGGTTTGGGTTTGTGGGGTTTTTTGGGGGTGTTGGTGGGTGTGGTTGGGTTTGGGGGTTTTTTGGGGGGGTTTTGGTTTTTGGGTTTTTTGGGTTTTTGTTTTTTTTTTTGTGGGGGGTTTTTGGGGTGGTGGGGGGTTTTGGGGGTGGTTGTTTGGTTTTTTGGGTAAGGGGGGGTTTTTGGTTTTGGGTGGGTTTTGGGGGGTTTTTGGGGGGGTTTGGTTTGTTTAAGTTTAGGTGAGTATTGGTGGAGGGGTTGTTTAAGGGTTGTGGGTGTATGTTATTTGGTTTTCCTGTGTTGTTCTTTTGGTTTACTTGCATGTGTAGGGGGTTTATTTTTTGGTTAATAAAAATTGGGCCCCAAGGTGATGTGTGGTTGGGGTTTAGGGTTTGGTGCGGTTTATAGCGTATGTAGGGGGTGTTAGGTTGGATTTTGTTGGGTGGTGTCGATTAGTGGTTTTGTGTTTGGGGTTTAATGTCTTGGTGGTATTAGGGTTGTGGGGGGGTTTGGTGTGTTATTTGGGTGTGGTTGGGGTGGTTTGGAGGTTTTTTTTTAGTTGGGGTAATTTGTAAATGGTGGGCGTTTAATTGTATTGGGGTGGTGGGGGGGTGTTTGTGTATTTAGGGTAGGTGTTGGTTGGGGGCGGGTAATTGGTATGGGTGGTGGTTTAAGTATATAGGTTTGCGGTGTCGGTTTAGTTGTGGGGGGTTTTTGGCTTGGGTAATGGGTAGGTGGGTTTTGGGTGTATTGGGTAATATGTTATTTGGGTAAGGTTGGGGTTTGCTGGTTTGTTAATTATGTTGTTAGTGGGGTATGGGTTTGGGGGGGGGTGGTGGGGGTGGTAGGTGTTTTGGGTGTTGGGTTTAAGGTTAGTTGTTATCGCGTTTTTATTTGGTTATTATATGTGTTTGTGGGGGGGTGGGAGGAGGTATATGCGTGGGGGGGTTTTATCTGTATTAAGGGGTTGGTTGTTGGGGTTTTATTTAGAAGGAATAGAAGTGTTGTGGCGGGGGGGGGGGGGTGGGGGTTTTGCGGTTTGGTGTTACATGTAATATTGGTTTAGGTGTTGGGTTAAAGGGTTTTTGGGGAGGGGGTGGTTGGGGTTGAATTGTGGTTTTTGTCGGGTTGGTATAAATGGGTGGGTTTTAATTTTAGGGTTTGGTGGTTTTGGGTTGTTGGTTAGTTGTTTTTTTTTTATTTGTTTAGGGAGTATTGGGGGTAGGGTCGTTTGTAATGCGGTTGGGTGGGGTATGGTTTTTAATTTCGTGGGTGGTTGGTTTGGGTTGTTGGGTTGGGGTGGGGGGGGGGGATAATTGTCATCTTTCCTTTGGGTCAACTTCAACTTGAGCTAAACTTCGAGTAATATGATTCATAAATATTCCATGTCCATTACAATCCTAGGCAGAATGAGCATGGAACATATTTGGCATTTGTGTGGCACTCCAGAATCTGACACTGTATTCTCCTCTGCTATTTTTAGATGTGGCCTTAGAACCCTTTACAACACAGCCCTCTATGTATCTTCTGTGAGTTGATTAAATGTAGAATGCTAGAAGAAACTTACATCTTCATCCATATAATAATACTGTGACAAGTTCCATTCCCCTAATTCTTGACAATTCTAAAAAATAACCTAAAATACTAAGTATTTCCATACTATATTAAATTTTTATAATTTTTAAAACTTTATGTATTTAGTTCCTTGACAAGTTTATATATGTAAAAAGTACATTCTAATTTTTGTAGTCATCTACATGTATGCTCTAATCTCCCTCAAAGCTCTTTTCTGCTCCTTACAATAAGTCCCTTTTCCACATTCATGTTTGCTTGTTTTGATGTTTTGAGATGTATTGAGTTTACCCAGAATTGTTACTGGCTGGGCATGATCAACGTAGTCTGATATGCTCCTGAGTGGCTACATTCTGAAGATGGTATTTGCCCCATCTCCTGAATCCATCTGTAGCAAATAGTTCAGCCAAAAGGGTTAGGTTCCATGAGTCAGTCAGTCATTTGTTTGTTTGTTTATTTATTTATTTATTTACATGCCAACCACTGCCCACCTCACTAACTCCCCCTCACAGATTTTCTCTCCCAACCCCTCCCATTCTCCTCTGACAGGATGTCCCCACCCTGTATCCCCAACCCTGTCAAATCAACTCTGCAGAGATAGGATCATCCTCTGCCGCTGAGGTCAGATAAGGCAGCCCTGTTGAGGACTGGATTCTACAGACAGGCAACAGCTTTAGGAACAGCTCCCACTCCAAGTTGTTGCGGGAACCACATGGAGACTGGCCTGGATATATGCTACATATGTGTGGGGCCTCAATCCACCCTTTGGTTCATGACTCAGTCTGTGGGAATTCCTCAAGTTCCAGGTTAGTTGACTCTGTTGGTCTTTTTGTGGAGTTTCTATCCCCTTAAGGGTCTGTCTGTAAGCACATCATAGCACATTAATAATAGTGTCAGCCTTCCCCAGGCTCTTCCATAAGAGTCCCCAACTTCTGGGTCAAAAATTTTGAAGATAGTTTGGTGACCCCATCCCTTCACTGAGGGGCCTGTCTATCTATGGGTGGTAGTTTCCTCAGGTTCTATCTCCCTATTGCTGGGTGTTTCAGCTACAGTCACCCTACCTGAGTCCTAGGAACATCTCACATCACAGGTTTCTGGAACTTTCTAGATCCCCCTTTCAACCCCCAATCACTAAAGCTGCATATTTCCATTCATTCTCCTGGCCCTCTGGCCTTCTCCCCTGTCTCCCCCATGCCCAATCCTCCTTTTTCCTTCCCCTTCACACTCACAACTGTGGCCATCCTTCCTCTGCCTGCTGTGATTCTCTTCTTCTTTTTGTATTCTTTAATTTTTTTTTAATAGTCCAGTCTTTATTCCCCTCCCAGTCTGCCCCCTGACTGTTCCTCATCCCATACCTCGTCTCCCAACTCCAAGAGGATGTCCCCACCCACCCAACCTCACCTCACCAGACCTCCCTACTCTCTGGGGCCTCAAGTCTCTCAAGGGCTAGGGTCGTCTCTCATGAGGCCAGAACAGGCAGTCCTCTGCTGTATATGTGTTGGGGCTTCATATCAGCTGGTTTATGCTGCCTGGTTGGCAGCTCAGTGTCTGAGATACCTTGGAGATCCAGGTTAGTTGAGACTACTGGTCTGCTTATGGGGTTTCCCTCCTTCCCAGCTTCTTCCAGCTTTGCCCTAATTCAACCACAGTGGTCCTCAGCTTCTGTCCATTGTTTGGATGTAAGTATCTACAATCTGGCTTGTTGAGTTATTTGTTAAGCCTCTCAGAGGGCACTCAAGCTAGGCTCCTATCTGTAAGCATACCATAGCATCAGTAATAGTGTCAGGCCTTGGAGCCTCCCCTTAAGCTGGATCCCAATTTTGGCCTGTCACTTGACCTTTCCTTCAGGCTCTTCTCCATTTTTGTTCCTATAGTATTAAGACAGGAACAATTATGGATAAGAGTTTTTGACTGTAGGATGACAATCCCATCCCTGCATTTGATGTCCTGTCTTTCTACTGGAGGTGGACTCTACAAGCAAGATCCCTCTTCCCACTGTAAGGCATTTCAAAGTCCTGAGAATCTCTTACCTCCCACATCTCTGTTACATTCTAGAGGGTCCCCCTCCTGCGCCTCTTCCGCCTACCCCCTACCCCCCTGCCCCCATGCCTCCTGCCTCCTGATGTTGCCTGTTTCCATTCTTTCTGCTGGACCCCTGGCCTTCAGTCCTGTTCCTCCACCTCTAATACCTGATCATGTTCCCCTATTCCCCTCACTGTCCCCTTTCCAACCCAGGTCCCTCACTCCCTCTGACTCCCATGATTGCTTTCTTTTCCCTCCCAAATGGGACTGAGGCATCCCCACTTGGGCTCTTCCACTTGTTAACCTTCTCGAGTTCTGTGGATTGTATCCTGGGTATTCTGTAACTTATTTAGCTACTATCCCACTTATTAGTGATATATACCATACATATCCTTTGGATTTGAGTTACTTCACTCAGGATGATATTTTCTAGTTCCATCCATTTGCCTGGAAAACTCATAATGTCCTCATACTTAATAGCTGAGTAGTATTTCATATGTAAATGAGCCACATTCTCTCTATCCATTTTTACATTGTTGGATGTCTGTGCTGTTTCCAGCTTCTGGCTATCACAAATAAGGCACTATGAACTAGTAGAACACACATGACCTGTGGCATGGTGGGGTATCTTTTGGGTATATGCCCAAGAGTTGTAAACATAATCACAATTAAACTAACAGAGATTATGAACCAAATGGATTCAACAGATCTATACAGAACATTCAACCTAAAATAAAAGGATCTTCTCAGCACCTTCTTCTCAGCACCTCATGGTATCTTCTGCAAAGTTGACCATATAATCAGTCACAAAACAAGTCTCAACCAAAACAAGAAGATTGAAATACCATGATCCTATCAAATCACCACAGACTAAGGACTGGTCTTCAATAACAACAAAAACAACAGAAACTATACATACCAATGGAAACTGAAACAACTCTCTACTCCAATGATAACTTGGTCAGGAAAGAATAAAGAAATAAATTAAACGACTTCTTGAAATTCAATGAAAATGATGACACAGCATACCCAAATGTATGGGACACAATGAATGCAGTGCTAAAAGGAAATTATAGCACTAAATGCCTGGTAAAGAAATTGGAGAGATCCCTACACTAGCAACTTAACACCACACCTGAGAGCTCTAGAACAAAAAAAGAAGCAAACACATCCAAGAGAGTAATCACCAAGAAATAGTGAAACTCAGAGGTGAAATCAACAAAATAGAAACAAAGAGAATGATAGATACAAAGAATCAACAAATCCAAAAGCTGTTTTTTTGAGATTATCAACAAGGTAGATAACCCCTAGCCAAACTAACTAAAGGGTGCAGAAACAGTATCCAAATCAACAAAATCAGAAATGAAAAGGGAGACATAACAACAAAAACTGAGGAAATTTAAAAAATCATCAGATCCTACTACAAAAGTCAATACTCAACAAAACTGGAAAATCTAAATGAAATAAATGATTCTACATATAGATGATTTGAACAGACACCATGTACCAAAGTGAAACAAGAGCAGTTAAATTATCTAAACAGGCCCATATCCTCTAAGAAAATAGAGGAAGTCTTTAAGAACCTCTCAACCAAAAAAATTCAAGACCAGATAGCTTTAGTGCAGAATTCTACCAGCCCTTCAAAGATGAGCTAATACTCCTCAAACTATTCTATAAAATAAAAACAGAAGGAACATACCTAATTCAACTATGGAAGCCACAATTACTTTGATATCTAAACCACACAAAGATCTAACAAAAAGAGTACTTCAGACCAGTTTCCTTTATGAATATCAATGCAAAAATACTCAATAAAATTCTTGTAACCCAAATCCAAGAACACATCAAATCATCATTCACCATGGAAAAGTAGGCTTCATCACAGAGATGCAAGTTTGGCTCAATATATGGAAATCCATTAACATAATCCACTAATATAAACAAACTCAAAGAAAAAAAATCACATGATCATATCCTTAAATGCTGAAAAAACATTTAACAAAATACAACACCATTTCATGTTAAAAGTATTGGAGAGATCAGGAATTCAAGATCCATAACTAAACAAAATAAAAGCGATATGCAGCAAACCAACAGCTAATATCAAATTAAATGGAGAGATACTTGATGCAATCCCACTAAAATCAGGGACAAGAATTCCTCTCCCTATACCTATTCAGTATAGTACTTGAAGTTCTAGTTAGAGCAATAAGACAACTGAGGAGATCAAGAGAATACAAATTGACAAGGAAGAAGTCAAGGTATTACTATTTGAAGATGATATGATGTATACATAAGCAACCCCAAAAATTCTACCATAGAAATTCTATAACTGATAAACAACTTCAGCAAACTGGCTGGATATGAAATTAACTAAAATAAATCAGTAGCCTTCCTTTATACAAGTGATAAATAGACTGAGAAAGAAATTGGGGAAACAACACCCTTCACAGTAGTCACAAAACAATATAAAATATCCTGAGGTAACTCTAACTAAACATGTATAAGATATGTATGACAAGAACTTCAAGTCTCTCAAAAATGAAATTGAAGAAGACCTCAGAAAATGGAGAGATCTCCAATGCTTATGGATTGTCAGAATTAAAATAGTAAAAATGGCCATCCTACCAAAAGCAATCTACAATTTACCATCCCCATCAAAATCCCCAACACAATTATTCAATAACATGGAAAGAACAATTCTCTAATTCACCTGGAAAAACAAAAAAACCCAGAATAGAGAAAACAATTCTTAATAATAAAAGAACTTGTGAGGGAATCATCATTCCTGAACTCAAGTTATACTACAGAGAAATAATCATAAAAACTTCATGGTATTCATACAGAGATAGACAGGTTGGTAATCAATAGAATAGAATTGAAGACCCAAAAATAAAACTACACCCTTATGGACACTGGATCTTTGACAAAGAAGCCAAAAATATGCAATGGGGGAAAAGCATTTTCAATAAATAGTGCATGCCTAACTGGCAGACTGTATGTAGAAAATTAAATATAGATTCATGTTTGTTACGTTGCTCAAAGCTTAAGTCTAAGTGGATCAAGGACCTCAACATAAAAACAGATACACTGAATCTAATAGAAGAGAAAGTGGAAAAGAACACCAAACTTATTGTGTAAAGGGAAAATTTCCTAAACAGAACTCCAACAGCTCAGGCTCTAAGATCAAGAATTGATAAATGGGACTTCATGAAACCTGCAAGCTTCTGTAAGACAAAAGACATAGTCAATAGGACAAATCAGCAACCTACATTTTGGGAAAAAATAACCCATATCTAATAAAGGGTTAGTATCCAAAATATATAAAGAACTCAAGAAACTATCCAAAAACCAAACAACCCAATTAAAAAATGGTGTATAGAGCTAAACAGAGAATCCATAATAGAGGAATCTTGAAGGGCTGAGAAGCATTTAAAGAAATGTTCGAAGTCCTTAGTCATCAAGTAAATGCAAAATAAAATGACCCTGAGATTCCACCTTACACCAATCAGAATGGTAAGATTTTCACTCAGGTGACAAAAAATTCAGGAGAGGATGTGGAGAAAGAACACTCTTCCATTGCTCGTGGGATTTCAAACTTTAACAACCACTCTGGAAATCAAGCTGCAGGTTCCTCAGAAAACTGGAAATAGATCTACCTGAAGACCTAGCTATACCACTCTTTGGCATATTTTCTTCTTCTTCTAATTGGGATTCTGTGACTATTTTCTTCTGTCTTCTAATTGGGATTGAAGCATCCTCAATTGGGTCTTCCTTGTTAAACGTCTTTTGAACTGTGGGTTTTATCATGGATATTATGTACTTTTTGGCTAATATCCACTTATCTGTGAATACATATAATAAATGTACTTTTGGATCTGGGTTGCCTCACTCAGGTTGATATTTTCTAGTTCCATTCATTTGCTTTCAAAACTCATGATGTCTTGATTTTTAGTAGCTGAATAGTATTCCATTGTGTAAATGAACTACATTTTCTGTATCCTTTTAGAGTTGAGGTACATCTGGGCTGTTTTCAGCTTCTGGCTATTATATAAGGCTGTTATGAACATAGTGGAGCATGTGTCCTTGTACTATTTCTGTCTAAAGAAATACAGAGACAAAAATGAAGCAGAGATTGAAGGAAACGCCATCCAGTGATTGGCTCACTTTGGGATCCATCCCATGAGCAGGTACCAAAGCCTGACGTGTTTTACTGATGCCTTTTTGTGCTTGCAGACAGGAGCCTAGCATTGCTGTCCTCTAAGAGGCCCTACCAGCAGCCAACTGAGAAGGATGCAGATACTTACAGCAAACCATTGGCTTGAGGTTGGGGAACTCTATGGAAGAGTTAGAGGAAGAAAGGAAAGAGCTGAAGGAGATGGCAACCCCATCGGAAGACCACAGTATCAATTAACCAGGACCCCTGGGAGCTCCCAGAGACCAAGCCACCAACCAAAGAACATCCATGGTCCCAGGCACATAGGTAGCAGAAGAATGCCTTGTCTAGCTTCAGTGAGAGAAGATGTGCTTAATCCTGTAGAGACTTGGTACCCCAGGGAAAGGGCATGGGGGGTTAGGTGGGGTGAGTGGGTGGGTGGGGGGAGTGAGTAGTTGCGGGATGGTGAGTACCCTCTCAGAGTCAAAGGGGAGGGAAGAATGGGGTAACGAACTTTGGAGGGGCAACCAGGAAGGGCGGAAACATTTGGACTGAAAAGGAATTCCCAACCTCTGTCCAATGTTTGTCTGTAAGTATCTACATCTATTTAAGCCAGGTGCTAGGTCAAGCCTCTCAAAGGACAGTTATGCTAGGCTCCTACCTGTATGTACAACAGACTACCATTAATAATGTCATGATTGGTGCTTGCCCATGTGAAGAGTCTCAAGTTGGGCCTGTTATTGGTTGGATATTCCCTCAGTCTCTGCTCCATCTTTGTCCCTGCATTTCTTTTATACAGGACAAATTTTGGGTCAAAAGTTGTGAGGGTGGGTTGATGTCTTTATCCGTCCACTGGGAGTCCTGCCTGGCTAAAGGGGGTGGTCTTTTCAGGTACCATATCCTCAGTGTTATGTATCTAGAGGAAGGTTATCCTCAATGACTACTTGGAACCTTCCTCCATCTCAGGTCTCTGGCACTTTTTAGAAAATTTCCCCACACCACTACCACTGGCAACAGCAGATTTTGATTCATTCTCTTGGCCTTCTGGCCCTCTGTCCTGTGTCTCCCCACACTTGAACCTGGCCCCCTCCATTTCACTCCCCATTCCTTCTCCCACCCAGTTACCTCCCTTCTTCTGCCTCCTGTAACTATTTTATTCCCCCATTTAAGTGAGATTCAAGCATCCTTGCTTGGGCCTTTCTTCTTCTTTAGCTTCTTTAGATCTGTGTGACTGACTGCATCATGGGTATCTGGTATTTTATGGGTAATATTCACTTATAATTGAGTACATACCTCACTAAGGATATTTTCTAGTTCCTGCAAAATGCGTGCATGTGGTTCTTGATTTTAATAACTGAATTGTAACCCACTGTGTAAATCAACCACATTTTCTGTATCCATTCTTCAGTTGAGGGACATATGGGTTGTTTCCAGTTTTTGACTGTTATAAACATAGTGGAGCACAAGTCCTTGTGGTATGGTGGAGCATCTTTTGGGTATATGCCTAGCAGCAGTATCGCTGGGTCTTCAGGTAGCAAAATTTCCAATTTTCTGAGAACAGCCAGTACAACTTTCAGAATGGTTTTACAAGTTTACAATCCCACCAACAGCAATGGAGGAGTGTTCCCCTAGCTCCACATTGTCAACAGCATGTGCTGTAACTTGAGTTTTTTATCTTAGCCATTCTTATTGGTGTAATATGACATCTCAGGGTTGTTTTGATTTGCATTTCCCTGATGACTAAGAATTTTAAGTGATTTTGGCTATTTGAGTTTCCTCTTGTTGAGAATTCTGTTTAGCTCTGTACTCCATGTTTTTGTTTTTGTTTTAAATTTGGTTATTTGGTTTGCTGAGGTATAACTTCTTGAGGATGTTTTTTTTTTTTTTTATTTTTCTATTTTGGATATTAGCCTTTGTCAGATATAGAGTTAGTGAAGATCTTTTCCCAATCTGTGGGTTGCTGTTTTCTTTTATTGACAGCGTCTTTTGCCTTATAGAAGTTTTGAAGTTTCACGAGGTCCCATTTATCAGTTGTTGATCTTAGAGCCTGAGACATTAGTGTTCTGTTCAAGAAATTATTTCCTATACTAATGCATTCAAGGGTACTTCCCACTTACTCTTCTATTAGATTTAGTGTATATGGTTTTGTGTTGAGATCTTTGATCCACTTGAACATTAATTTTGTGTAGGGTGATAAATATTGGTCTGTTTTCATTCTTCTACTTGCAGACATACAGTTAGACCAGCACCATTTGTTAAAGATGCTTTCTTTATTTCCATTGTATGGTTTTTGGCTTTGTGTTTAAAATTAAGCCTCCATAGTTGTTTTGGTTTATTTCTGGGTCCTCAATTCTATTTCATTGATGAACTTTTCTGTTTCTCGACCAATATCATGCAGTTTTTAATCACTGTTGCTCTATACTGCAGCTTGAGATGAGGGATGGTGAATCCTCCAGTGGTTCTTACTTTTTTCAGGATTGTTTTGGCTATCCTGGGTTTTTTCTTCTTCCATATGAAGTTGATAATAAGTCATTCAAGGTCTGTGAAAAAATTGTTGGAATTTTGATAAGGATTGCATTAAATATTTAGATTGCTTTTGGTAAGATGGTCATTTCCACTGTGTTAATCTTACAGATCATAAACTTGGGGGATTGTCCCATCTTCTGATACATTCTTCAATTTCTTTCTTAGGTCTGGAAGTTCTTGTCACACAGATTTTATACTTGCTTGGTTGAGTTACAACCAAGATATTTTATACTGTTTGTGGCTATTGTGAAAGGTGTTGTTTCTTTATTTCTCTGCTCATTTATCATTTGTATAAAGGTGGGGCTACTGATTCCTTTGAGTTAATTTTATACCCAGCCACTTTTATGAAGGTGTCTATCAGCTTCTTCAGAGTTCTCCGGTAGAATTTTGTGGGTCTTCTATGTATAATTTCAAATCATCTGTAAATAGTGTACTTTGACTTCTTTCTTTACAGTTTGTATCCCATTGATCTGTTTTGTTGCCTTATTGCTCTAGCTAGAATTTTCAAATACTATATTGATAGATAAGGAGAGTGGGCAGCCTTGTCTTGTCCCTGCTTTTAGTGGAATTGCTTTAAGTTTCTCTCTATTTTATTTGATATTGGCTATTGGCTTGCTGTATATTGCTTTGATTATGTTTAGGTATGGCCTTGTATGTCTGATCTCACCAAGAATTTTAACATGAAGGGTGTTGAATTTTATCAAAGAGTGTGTTTTAGCGTCTGAGGAGATGACCATGTGATTTTTTTTTCAGTGTTTATAAAGTGGATTATGTTGATAGATTTTTCATATATCGATCCTTCCTTTCATCTGTGGGATGAAGCATACTTGGTGATAGTGAATGATGTCTTTGATTTGCTCTTGGAATCACTTTGCAAGAATTTTATTGAGAACTTTTGCATTGATATTCATATAAAAAATTGGACTAAAATTCTCTTTCCTCATTGGGTCTTTGTATCGTTTAGGTACCAGGGTAACTGTAGCCTATAGCACGAATTAGGTAGTATTCCTTTGTTTCTGTTTTGTGGAATAGTTTGAGGAGTGTTGGTGTTAGTTCTACTTTGAATGGCTGGTATAAATCTGCATTAAAACCATCTGGCCTTGGGCCTTTTTTTTTTTTTTTTTTTTTTTTTTGGTTGGGAGACTTTTAATGAATCCTTATAGTTTCTTGGAGGTTATGGAACTCTTTAGATAATTTACTTGATCTTGATTTAAATTTGATTTGTGATCCTTGTCTAGAAATTCACCCACTTAGATTTTGCAGATTTGTGGAATAAAGGCTTTTGAAGTTAAGACCTAAAGCTTTTTTGGGTTTCTTCAGTTTTTCTTGTTATGTCTCTCGTTTTATTTCATCATTTTTTTTAATTTGGGTACTGTCTCTCTGTTTTCTCATTAGTTGAGTTAAGGGTTTGTCTATCTTGTTAGTTTTCTCAAATAACAGGTCTTAATTTTGTTGATTCTTTATATTGTTCTTTTGTGTTCTAATTGATTGATTTCAGTCCTGAGTTTCAATATTTCCTACAATCTACTCCTCTTGGATGTGATTACTTCTTTTCCTATGAGAGCTTTTAGGTGTGCTTTTAAGTTGCAATATGAATTCTCTCCAATATCTTTATGATGGCACTTAGTGCTATGAATTTTCCTCTTAGCACTGCTTTTCATTGTGTCCCATATGTTGGGCATGTTGTGCCTTCATTTTCATTGAATTCTAAAAAGTCTTAAATTTCTTTCTTTTTTTCCCTGACCAAGTTATCATTGAGGAGAGAGTTGTTCAGTGTCCATGAATATGTGGACTTTCTATTGTTTCTGTTGTTGTTGAATTCTAGACTTAGTCTTTGGTGATCTGATAGAATGCAAGGAATTATTTCAATCTTCATATATCTATTGAGGGTTGCTTTGTGTCTGATTATATGATCAATTATTAGAAGGTTTTGTGATGTGCTGAGAATGTATATTCTCTTGTTTTGGGGTGAATGGTTCTATAGGTATCTGTTAAATTCATTTAGTTCAAAATATATGTTAGTTCATAACACGATTTCCTTGTTTCTGTGTTAGTTCCTAGTTTCTGTTTTGATGACTTATCTGTGATGGGTGTTGAAGTCTTCCACAATTATTCCATAGGGTTGAATGTGTGATTTGAGTTTTATCAAAGTTTCTTTTATGAATATGAGTACCCTTGTATTTGGGTCATAGATGTTTAGAATTGAGAGGTCATCTTGCTGAATTTTTCTTTTGGTGAGTATGAGGTGTACTTCCTCATCTCTTTTGATGACTCTTGGTTGAAATCTATTTTATTACCTATTAGAACGGCTACTTCAGCTTGTTTCTTAGGTATGCTCATTTGGACATCTTTCCCAGCCTTTACTCTGAAGTGATGTCTATCTTTCTTCTGAGGTGTGTTTCTTTGATGAAGCAGAATGATGGAAACTGTTTGCTTATCCAATTTTTTAGTATGTGTCTTTTTATTGGCAAAGAAAATTGAGCCCATTGATATTGAGAGCTATTAGACCAATGGTTGTTAATTCCTATTATTTTGATGTTGGATTGTTACTCTGAGTGTGTGTTTCTCTTCTTCTAGGCTTGTTGTGAAATGACTAATTTCTTGTGCTTTGTTTGGGTGTAGTTCCTTCCTTTTGTTTGAGTTTGCCTTCTAGTATCCTCTATAGGCTGTATTAGTAGAAAGATATTGTTCAAATTTGCTTTGTCATGGTATATCTTTGTTTCTCCATCTATAGTGATTGAAAGTGTTGCGTGGTGTATCTGGGTTGATATCTGTGATCTCTTAGTGTCTTCAAGCATCTGTCCAGGATCTTCTGTTGAGAAACAAGGTATAATTTAATAGGCCTGTCTTTCTATGATACTTGGCCTTCTGTCCTTGCAGCCTTTAATATTCTTTGTTCTATAGAATTAATGTTTTGATTCAATATATGGTGGAAAGATTTTCTTTTCTTGTCAATCTATTTAGGGTTCTGTAAGCTTCTTGTTCCATTTATAGCCATGTCTTTCTTTAGGTTAGGGAAGTTTTCTTCTATGATTTTGTTGAAGATGTTTCCCGGCCCTTTGAACTGGGAATTTTTACCCTCTTTTATTTCTATTATTCTTAGGTTTGGTCTTTTCATAGTATCCCAAATTTCCTGGATGTTTTGAGTTGGGAATATTTAAGACTTGGCATTTTCTTTGACCTATGGTATCTTCAACTCCTGACATCCTTTCTTCCCCGATGTTTGCAAGTGGTCCTATTTTCTTTGTAAGGTTTTTCATCATGAGTGTTGCTCCATTTGTGTTTTCTTTATTTCTTTTATTTCTGGATGTAAAGTGGAAGCAAATCCTATTTAAATGATCTTTAACCATCTTATTCATTTCCTTTACCTGTTTGATTATGTTTTTCTGTTTTCTTTAAGGGAATTATTATTCCTCTTTACAAGTTGCTATCATCTTTATCAGGTGGGATTTAAGGTCATAGTCTTGGTCTTCAGGTATATTAGGATATCCAAGGCTTGAAATAGTAGAAGAACTGGGTTCTGATGGTGTCATATTGTATTAGCTTCTGTTGATTATGTTCTTGTGCTTGCCTTTAGTCATCTAGTTACTTCTGTTGTTTTCTCTGGTGTCCTAGGTTAAAGCAATCCTCCCAGGAGTCAGTTGGAGCTGTGTGGTTTGGGTTTGAGCAGGCCTCCTGGGAGGCAGGAAGAGCTGTGAGTGAAGTGTGGTACTTGCTCTGCAATGCTGCTGTGTGGGTGCAGACTGGAAGCAATACCTATTAAAATTAATCTAGGTTTGCTTATTACTTTTCCCTTAGCCTCAGCACCAATCACTTCTCACATAGGTCATATTCAATGCATTATTTATAGCATTAATTACTATTCAGAGAGCTATGTCACTTACCTCAGATACTATTTATTTATTTATTATTTTTATATCTGTAGCGTTAATAGTTATATCACCTTTTATAATTCAAGAGGTTTATTTATTACTTTTTAGGTTGCTCAAATTTAGAAAAATTATTTTTAAATTTTTCCAATGCATCACAATCAAAGAAGGACTAAAAAATTTCCCAAATAGAAGGTGAATTTGTTGTTAAATGCCTAAAGTGATAGATGATAACCACAAAATCCCACATGTTAAGAAATGCTCTGTTCCTTCAGAAAAGCAAAGAATGGAGGGGAGACTAAATCTCATTTTCCTAAGGAAAGTTTTCATCACTAGTCTATCAAATAATTCATAATTAACTTGATTTCCTGTGGAAACCTTACAAAAGCAAGGTTCATCAACTTTCCCTGCTGTAAATTTGATTGATGAAAACATTTATTCTTGTGTTTTGATTCATTTATTAGTGGTAAACTTTGAAATATGAATGTGAATTTTTAACTATTTTGTGAAATATCACTTTTTATAACTTTGATCTGTTTTTTATATCAAATATTATTTTCTTTAAAAATTATTCAGATTTTTATATTATGTTTATAATAGCAAAATTATAGTGATGAAGTAACAACGAAATAAATTTTAATTAATTTATTTATTCTCTTATATATTACATCCTGACTATACTTTGTCCTCCTGGTTTCTCCCTGCTACCTCTTATTTCCCTGGAGTCCACTCCTGTGTTTCCATTTTTAAAAAGGCAGGCTTCCGTGGATATCTACTTCCAAATTGAAACATACCATATTAAGTTGCTGTAAGATTAGGCACTTCCCTTTATATTAAGGCCAATCAGGCCAATTGAGTATGGGTCCCAAAAGTAGTCAAAAGAGTCAGAGACAGCCACTGTTCCAACTGTCAGGAGTCCCACAAGACATATATACAGAGGGCATGGTCAGACCCATGAAGTTTCCCTGTTGTCTTTCCTCCCCCTTTTCAACAGGATTCCCAAAGCTCCACCTTGTTGTGGATTGCCCTGGTGTTGTTTGTATTTTGATGCTAATTCTGCTTCCCCAAGAGGGGCTATGGAGTGAATCAAGTACTCAAGTGATGTCTTGTGAACTTTCTCCCATTTTAACTTGTAATATGATTGGCAGAGGAAGGAAAAGGTGGAGGAAAAAGTTTTAGAGAAAAAGGAAGAGAAAGGAGGAGGAGGATGAGAGGAAAGAGAGGAAGACTGAAGAAGAGGAGGTGGAAGGAAAATGGTGCAGAAGCACGTGGCCTAGAGAAACCACAAGTTATAAGGGATCTCATAGTTGGGAAATATAGTAATGTAGTGGTAGATCTGCCCAATCTAGGCACACAGCTTGTATTCACATTAATTGAGTCGTGTTTTCATTGCATGGCCTTGTTAGGGTTGGAGATTTACCCCAACAAATTGGTGCCCATCATTATCGATTAGAACTCAACTAACCTGAAATAAAAGTTCACTGTCCCACCCGACCCACCCCACCACCCACCCCTAAATACATGATTGGAGCAGTAATCTAGGCTGCAACAGTGGGTGGATTGAAAGCTGACTGGGTCTGAGGGACCTATCGAGAACTGCAGAGAGGCTGCCACCCCCAAACCCCTAGGCAGAAAGCTAAGGCCAGGAGCAGTGCCCCAGCCTAGAGCTGGACTTGGGTAGTGCCATGTAAGAACTTTCAGGGAGAGACAGGAGACTCAGGAGCACAACTTCCTGCGGGGTAGTTTTTGGGCAGACACAGTGAACTGAGTGGGGCATCTACACCCGAGAGAGCTTTTCTGTGTTTGCTTCCCAGTAATCCTCCCCGACCCCCTAGTCTACACAGGAAGCAGACAGCCAGACTGGCTCTCCCACTGCTTGCTTGTGCTGCAGGCTGCCAGAGATCAGCTCACAAGCATCTGCTGCCAGCTGCAACCCAAACAGAAGCACGCTTTCTTTCTGCAGTCAGCCCCTCCCTGTGAATAAAAGAATCTGAGAAGGCTGCAGTGCTCTGAATCGAACAGTAGAGGGAGACAAAGGTACAAATGGCTCTGGATCAGGTAATACATTGTAATAAAGAGAGATATATAACTTTTTTGATACTTAAAGATGAGAAACACAATAAATACCTTATGGGATTTATGGGATGATATTTTAATTATTTGACAGGGATGAATTTAAAGGAAATAGACACCTTTTATTTACCAGTATTGCAAAGTTTGTTCTCTTGATTTACTGTGTCTTCTCAAAAGACAGGACCCTAGATAAAAAAATTCTTTGCCTTAGAAAAGAGATTACCTGTAACATTAGAACTAAAGGTTTAGGATTATATAGGTCAAAATAAACAAAGTCTAGAAGATAATTTACTAAATCTAGCAAATCAAAATAAGGCAGATGATGCAATATCAGAATTACAGCGTAAAGAGAAGCTAAGGTTATGGAAGCAGGGCCCAGAATAGAAGATACAGGAATTATAGAGCAGCTTGAACAACAGAAAGAAAATTTTAAGACTTGGCAACATGACCTAGAGGAAACACTAGAATTGAAGACACAGCAAATTATAGATCAGAATAAGAGACAGAAAGATGAAAATGAAGATGGGAGACAGGAGCTGAAAAAGATGCTAGAACAAAATATACAAGAGCTCACAAATCAGACTGAGCATAAAAGAGAAAATAATGAGGATTGGAAGCAAGTCTTGGAGAATAACCTTTTAAAATTAATCAATCAAAATAAAAAGGATAGCAGACTATCAGAATCGCAATATAAAGAAAAGATCAAATTGTGGAGGCAGAACCTTGAACAGAGAATACAGGAACTCAAGGAACAGGAAGATCGACAAAAGGAGAGATATTTAGCATGGACACAGATCTTAAGGGAAGAATTTAAAATTTCACTTAAGGAAAATACTCAGGTAGAGACAGAAGAGAAAATTAGAAAAAGCCAACCAAAGGTTATCAGAAAACAAACTTTAGTCTATCCTGTTAACACACAACAAAGACCTCCAGATGATGATTCACAGGGTTATCAGGAATTTGAATAGCAACCCATGGATGGGTTAGAACTGAGGAAGTTTATGGAAAGTGTCACTAATTTTGGAATGCATTCACCATTTGCAAATCAAATCTTGACTTCTTGGGCTATTAAAAATAGAGTAATCCCCAAGACTGAAAAAAATATGGCAAGAGCAATATTAGAACCTGCTGCACATTTACAATGGTTCTCATGGTGGAGAGATGAGGTGAGGGAGATAGTAGGACAAAATAGAGCCAGAGGTAGGAAGATTTTTACCAGATCAGCTGCTTGGTGAAGGTTACTTTGCTGAGGTAGAGGTGCAGGCTGTATATGATGAAGAAACTCTGGCATTGTGTTGATTATCAGCCTTAAAGGCATGGGACAAAGTCACAGAATCAGGAAAAAAGACTTGAATCATTTATTTAAGTCATGTAAGGTCCAAAAGAAACTTTTACTGACTTTTTGCAAAGGCTAGCCTCAGCTGTGGAAAGGAATGTATCAGATTCACATTAGAAAGGCAATAAAGTCTTTAGCCTTTGAAAATGCAAATGCTGAATGCAAGGAAGTAATCAGATTACCAAGGACAAGGTCAGCATCAATAGATGAGTGGATTAGACTAGACATACAGCTGATTTTGCATCTTTCTCGTCTGATATGACTGTCATAGGAGAAGCTACCACTAGACACATAGAGATGACCAAAGATTTCAAATATTTTAATTTTGGTGAAGAGGGTCATCTCAGAAATGACTATAGGAAAAATCAAATTAATCCCCAAAAAAGGCATATGCCTTCTTTTTATAGAACAACATTTGACCAGAGAATGTAAAAAGGCCAACATTTGACGAGAGAATGTAAAGCAACAACAGACAAATGGGGCAATACCTTACCAAAAAACTCCCAGGGGATCATCTCACAGGCCCCAGTGTCAGGCAAGGAAAGTTCTTTCTCTCTCTGAACAATTAAACATCTCTGCTTCAAAAAAGATGTTGTGAGACCAGATAACATGGCTGAGGCAAGTTTTATAGACAACTCAACCTAAAAGGGAGACAAATAAAAATATTTTGGCAAACTTCTATAGAAAATCAAAGACCAAAACTAACAATACTAGTAAACAATATTGAGATAGAAAGAATGATCAATACTGGAAATATGTCACCATTATCTCTTCAAAATCTTGGCCTGCAAGTTGGCCACTTCAAGAAGTAGACATCCAATTTCAAGGAGTGGGACTTTATCCCAAATAAAAACAAAGCACCAGATGGCTTAAATGTACAGGACCAAAAGGTGAGGTAGGAAAATTGAGGCCATATATGGCTGGATATAGCATTTACCTTATGGGGAAGTGATCTATTACAGCAGGGGAAAACACAAATTAATATCCCCTTAGTTTCAGTGTTTGGCCATGAAACATGCCAGGCTCCTAGAAAAAAATTTAAATTAGTTAGAGAATATTATCAAAGGCAGTTACCTACTGTTCAAGCTGTCCATAAACAAGACACACAAGGCAATGTAGCTCTACCCAAAGGAGCCACTGCTGATAAGACACCAACAGCCTTATCATTAAGGTGGTTGACTGCACCAACTCATTTGGATTGATCAATGGTCTATGACAAAAGAAAAACTACAGGCATTAGAATAGCTAGTTCAGGAGCAGCTGGAGGCTCAGCATATAGAGGAGTCTACCAGCCCCTGGAAATCTCCAGTATTTGTCATTGAAAACAATCTGGCAAATGGAGGATGTTGACAGATATCAGAGTGATTAAGAAGATTATTCAGCCAATGGGTTCCTTGCAGCCTGAAATCCCATTGCCTTCCTTGTTGCCTAAGGAATGGCCTATCATGATTGATATAAAAGATTGTTTTTTTTTCACAAGTCCTTTAAATGAACACTATAAGGAAAGGTTTGCTTTCTCAGTACTTACCTTTAATAGAAGTTGTCCAATAAAAAAATATCATTGGAAAGTCCTGCCACAAGAAATGTTAAACAGCCCTACTTTGTGTCAATATTTTGTACAGAGCCATTGGAGATAATTCACAATTTCCCCATCCATTATTTATCATTATATGGATGACATTCTATTGGCTGATCCAGATTTAAATATCCTGGAAAGAATGTTTGATGAAGTAAAAAAAGAAAAAAAAAAAAAAAAAAAAAAAAAAAAAAAACCTTGCTTGCTGGAGATTGCAAACTGCCCCTGAAAAAATACAAAGGAGGAGTCTATGAACTCAATTCACCAGAAAGAAGACACAGGCTAACAGAGTAGATGCATAAACAGGATGGATCATTCTACTATATACAAGAAATACAACTCAGCAACAAAGTTAGACACTACCCCTGAGTATAGGTCTGGAAATATTTTCTAAGCAAATAGTCTGAAGAAACCAGCTGGAGTAGCCATTCAAATATCTAATAAAGTAGACTTTCAACCAAAAGTAATTAAAAGAGGAGAAGGACACTTCCTATTTATCAAAGAAACAATCCATCAAGATGATATCTCAATTCTGAATATCTCTGCCTCAAATGCAAAAGCACCCACATTCATAAACAAAACATTACTAAAGCTTAAATCACACATCAAATACTCATACATATAGAGTGACAGACTTCAACAACCCACTCTCACCAATGGACAGGTCATTCAGATAGAAACTAAACAGAAAATAATAAAATTAACAGATGTTATGAACCAAATTGACCTAACAGATATCTACAGAATGTTTCACCCAAACATAAAAGATTGTATCTTCTTCACAGTGCCTCAAGGCACTTTCTCCAAAATTGTCCACACTCAATCACAAAGCAAGACTCAACAGGTAAAACAATAAACAAGATAAAACAGATAAACAAGATTGAAATAACTTCTTTGTTATGGATTTGGTTTGCTGCTTTTATTATGTTAATTAGGCCCCCAAATTTCATGGGAATTAACATATCTGTATGTGATACTATTAGAGTCCCTGCCCCTAGCTGGTTCTGATTGGTACATAAAGGTGTCAGTGACCAATGGCTAGGCAGAGAGTCAGAGGCAGGACTTGTGATTTTCTGGACAAGGGAACCATAGGAAGAAGGATTGAGAATTACCATGACGGGGAAGCAGAAAAATCAAGCTTGAGAGGTGGAGAATTGACAAGTACAACCATGTAAGAGCCAGGAAGAATGCTGCCCCATCCCACATTTGGGTCTAGGGTAGCAAAGATGGAATTTAGATTTTAGTAAGTACTAATGCAGAAATAATGGAGGGGAGGTGTTAGCAATGTGGAAGTTTGAGAGTGGCTCAACCATTGCACTGTTTAAAGCCTTTTAAAATAGATTTCTCTCTCTCTCTCTCTCTCTCTCTCTCTCTCTCTCTCTCTTTCTCTCTCTTTCTCTTGTGTGTGTGTGTGTGTGTGTGTGTGTGCTTGTGTGAGTGTTTAATTTGAGAATCCAGTGCATTTTGGCAGGTTAGGAGGAATTCAAACTGCATCTGCTGGCATGGTGATTTGAGTAGCATTAAGATATTAGTGCATTTTATCATATTACCATTGATAAGAGTGCTGGGGACAGCATACAGTGACAAGGACTGACTACAGTAGGCTGGGATGGAGACATCTCAGAAGCCTGCAGCAGCTCCTTGTAAAGAGGATGGCGGCTGGGACCCTGAGAAGCAGGAGACACATTCCTCCAGGGGACCCACCATCTGAAATAAGGGACTACCTACAGTAGGCCGAGATGGAGACATCTCAGTAGCCTGTGGCATCTCTTTGTAAATAATAGTTGTTCCCATTTCTCCTAACTTTAGCCCTGGACAATAGCTGTATAGATTTCATTTGTGTGTGACTGTTTTCCAGTTGGCCTTGGTGTGCATAATTATTATTTATACCTGACTTTCTTACTTCTTTCTCTTTCTGCTTTGGTGAATTCTGTGAAACCAGATGTTTGTTGATGTAATGATTCTTAAACAATTAAAAATTGAGGCATAAGGCACATCACATCACAGTCTTAATGGCCCAGGTGCATGCTGTGTGTTCTCATCTTGGAAACAATGAAATAACTGCACAATGATAGTTCCAGATTAATGCTTGACTTGCAAAGAAAGTTTGAAGAGAGTATTAGAAAATGAAATAAAGCCAACACTGGGGCCCCAAGAAAGGAAAAATCTATTGAAGTTATGAAATAAGTTTTGCATAACATTTATGAGTGGTTCCTAGATAAGGAGTATAGAATACATAAAATCTTACACTAGTAAAACTAAGTCAAAACACTGGGACTCTTAGGATAGTCATTGTGTGCAATGCATAGAAGTTGAAAGCTAGTGTAACTATTGAGTTAAGCATTAATTTGACTCTTTCTGGCCACTGCCTGGCAGCTTTGCCCATGTCATTTATCATTAAAGCTTCACAGGAAAATGCAAGTAGCTGACCTCAAAACTCTGAGCTCTGAAGTATAGTAAGTTAAAAGTTAAAGTTTAAATAATGATAAGTTTGCAATTATTATTATTTTGGCTACAGGCCTGGGAATAGGGAAGCTTGAGACTTTGGGGAACAATTGTAATTCTTAATTCTTTGTGGGATGTGGTTGTTCTTTTGAATTTGACTTGGCAATGATTATAAAATAAGATTTTTCTACCTGTTTTTGAAGTATCAATAAAAGACTAGACCAAGAGAATGGCGGAGAAGTATGTGAGATGAATGTGGTGTGAGAGAAAGAGAGAGTGAGTGAGTGAGAGAGCAAATGGGAGGGCAAATGAAAGAGCATGTAGAGAGTGAGTGAGAGAGCATGAGAAGAGCATGTGAAGAGTGAGTGAAGAGAGAATGTGAGGTGTGTATGGAGAATGTATGTGTGAGTGAAAGGAGAATGCATGTGATATGTGTGAGGTATATGTGAGATGTGTGTGAAGAGTCTGTGTGAGAGTGATAGGGGAATGCATAGAGGTGTGTAGGAGTATGGGAGTTCAAGAGACGAAAAGTGCACAGGAGAAAAGCAGAGTGCACAGGAGAATGAAGAGTGTGTGCAGCCTCAAGCTGTGTGCAAATGAATGAGAAAGAAAGCAGAGTGAGGGAGAAGAAAGAGAAACTTTAAGGCTTGAAAAGTTACCTGTCAGCTTGTACCCAAAAAGTAGTCTGTGTATATTTATTATGTACCTTCCAGATATCCCTGCTTCCAGTTGAGAATTTCCATCCTGTGTTGAGGCTGGACCCCAACATGAAAACTGGATTTTAACAACAACAGAAATAGCAGAACGCCTACAATCTCAACGAAACTGAACAACTCTATCAATGATCATGGGGTCAAAGAAGAAAGAAAGAAGAAGAAAGAAAGAAAGAAAGAAGAAAAGAAAGAAAGAAAGGAAGGAAGGAAGAAAGAAGAAAGGAAGAAAGAGAGAGGGACAGAGGGAAGGAAGGAAGGAAAGAAGGAAGGAAGGAAGGAAGGAAGGAAGGAAAGAAAAGGAAAGAAAGAAAGGAAGGAAGGAAGGAAGGAAGGAAGGAAGGAAAGAAAGAAAAAGGAAAGAAAGAAAGAAGGAAGGAAGGAAGGAGAGGAAGGAAGGAAGGAAGGAAGGAAGAAATCAAAGCCCTAAAATTCAATGAAAATGGAGGCACAAAATACTCAAACTTATGAGACACAATGAAAGCAGTTCTGAAGGGAAAGTTCAGAGCATTAAATGCCTTCATAAAGAAATTGGAGAGAACCCATTCTAGCAAATTAACAGTACACTTGAAAGCATTAGATCAAAAAGAAGCAAACACACTTAAGGAGTAGATAGCCAGAAATAATCAAATTTAAGAGTGAACTCAATCAATTAGAAACAAAGAGGACAATACAAAGAATCAGTAAAAATAAGAGCTTGTTCTTTGAAAGAATCAACAAGACAGAGAAACTCTTAACCAAACTAACTAAAAAATAGTATCCAAATTAACAAAATCAGAAATGAAAAAGGAGACATAACAACGGAAAACTCATTAAGTCCTACTTCAAAAGCTTATACTCCACAAAATTTGAAAAGCTAAACAAAATGGATAGTTTTTTAGACAGATTCTACTTACGAAGTTAAATCAAGATCAGGTAAACTATCTAAACACTCATATAACCCCCTAAGAAAATAGAAGCACTAATTAAAAGTCTCCCAATCAAAAGAAATTCCAGGGCCTCATGGTTTTAATACAGAATTCTAGTAGACTTTTAAAGCAGAACTAATACCAATACTCTTCAAATCATTCCACAAAATAGAAACAGAAGACACACTGACAAACTTATTCTATGAGGCCACAGTCACACAGATACCTAAACCACAAATCAATCAAGAAAGAATTTCAAACCAATCTCCTTATGAACATTGAATTGTCAAAACCAATACATCCACATTAATACAGAGAAACATACAAGAAACGTGCAAAAAAAACTTGATCAATATCATAAAATACATGCAAAACGAATCCAAGACAACGTCAAAAAACATCACCATGATCAAGTAGGCTTCATACCAGAGATGCTTGATGATGCTGGGATGGTTCAATATACAAAAATCCATGAACCTAATCCACCATAACTAGAGCCTGGCCAATGGCGAACAGAGATGTCCTAAGAAAAACTCTGGAGACTCCACTGAGTCCTGCCTTTGGCTAGGAATCCAGAGCCAAAGTGTCTCTTGGGCTCAGGATTCGGAACCCTACTCGGGATAGAGGCTCTTAGTGGAAAAGCAGGGGTGAAAAAAGTAAAACCACAGACACAAATTCCAGGGCAGGACTTAAGCTTTCTGATGGACCTGGTCAAGCAGCACCAACCCCTAATTTTTTCCCAATAAGGCGCATAGCAAACTACACTACCCACATAGATCTCCAGATATAACCTCCAGATAGAAACCATTCCCAAACAGGACACCATCTCTGGCACACACCTACCTACTTGATCATGCTAACTTCCCTGTCCTAATCATCCTGGGTAACAGGAGCGTTGCAGAAAATTGTCACCACTAGGTGTCGCCCAACAACCATCTCTATCATCAAAGAACAGCACAGATGCACCTCAGGTACTCATTCCTCTGTGTGGTCCTCCCTAGCTCAGAGGGACTTGCACACACAATGGAGCAGGGTACCCACCACCTCTCCCGAGTGCCCGAACAGTGGCTGTTGTCTTGCCCAAACGTAGTGGACACGGCTGGACTGGTGCTTCACACCCTCAGGACAGAAAAACAGAAGTATGCCAGTAAGGTGTGAAAACAGGCGATGTCACTCTCTAAGAATGAGGCTCAAGGGAATGTGAAATGTGACTAAGCAATCAGTGGGACAAGGGACAAGTTGGGGAAGGTAACTTTCAAACATGGTTACTTATATCAGTGGGGAAGGGGTGGGGAGGTGAGGGGAGTTAAATAAAGGATTAATTGCTAGAACTCTTTTTTTTTTCCTCTTATCTGGAAGCCTCTCCTCTCTCTCACTCACCAGGTGAAAAGGAGAATTAGAGTGATAAATCTTTTATTGAACCAGGAGAAAAGAGTCACACTAGCAAAAGGAACAATTTTTACACAAGCAAATATGCACAACACACACACATACATTCACATACACATTCATATACACATATTCATACAGTCCTGTTGGTCTCCACTATTTATTTCATATTTACACTCTTATATACACCCTACTTACAAATGCACATAGAGCAAAAGCCCAAGTGGCAGTGCAAAAAGAACTCATTCTGGATGAAAAATAAGAGAATAAGAACTTCTCCCCCTTTTTTGCTAAATGAATTAAACTCAGGTCTGTAAGAAAAAAAAGTTTTGTTTTATTTAATAAGACCAAACCTGCTTCATTGTTAAGAAAAGCCCTGTTCCATCCATGGTAAAGAGAAGCCTGCCTGCTCTTTCTGCTCTCTCTTCAACTTTCTTCTTTATCTCTCTTCATCTCTCTTTTATGCTTTGTTATATTTGGCAATATCCTGCTGACTCTCCCTTCTACCTTAGTTTTTAATTCTCTTTCTGCAGTCTGCTCTCTTCCTGCCATGTAATGTCATTGTTTCTATTGTTCTGTACCTGTGTTTAGGAGAGTAGATCATATGGTATCTATTTTAAAAGATCTTTGTAAGATTTGAACATAAATTCAACTCATAAATGGAATTAGAAGTTTACAACAGAGATGTTTACATGTGTTTCCATTAAGACTAGTAATCTAACTAGACATTCATTGTCTGTCACTAGGTCCACAGGTTCATTGAAAATTAAAATTCTCATGTCTAAATTAACAATGAAGTTTTGTATAGATAAACCCAGGCAATATTTATCTTCTGTTCTTACATCTACAATAAATCATTGATTCCCTTTTATGACCTTTGGTTAATTGTTTTAGAGCCCTAAAGGGAGGTATTCCTACATCATAAATCTGTATCAATGCCTGCTTTCTAGTTAAGAAGCAACTAATGGTGACATATGAAGACTAGCAGAGTTCTAATT
Organism: Mastomys natalensis; assembly: GCA_021653895.1. Taxonomy (NCBI): domain Eukaryota; kingdom Metazoa; phylum Chordata; class Mammalia; order Rodentia; family Muridae; genus Mastomys; species Mastomys natalensis. Next base: position 1,399,272 of record JAJTUV010000333.1, read on the forward strand.
GCAGCTTTCATATCACAGAAGGTTCTAATTGCAGTCCTTATGTAAAGGGCTTAATTATTACTAGTATAATTTTAGGGATTCTTATAGAATCATCATTCAGGATTAAGAAATATCTATTTGTCTGTATATCATTACTAGAAGACACAACATCTTTGCTGTTCTGCAGAAAATCTGCCCAATAGGGTGGACTAATGCCAAGGAATTATATTTTAATTTAATGATGACAGGAAAGGCATATCAATAGCAGAAATCGATCCTGAAATATCATCTCTTGGACCTTGCTCCAAGGGCTCATTCATCACAGTTCACATGCCAGTGACACTATCTCAAGAATATCATCTGCTAGCTTTTAATCTCTCCTAGATGGCTCCTGATATATCATCATCACAGCAGCAGCAGCAGCAGCAGCAGAAGCAGCATATGAGTATGGAGTATGGAGAGTATGGAGCCCAGAGCTTCAGGCACTCTAGCCCAGTTTTCTCCCCTCCCTAATAACCCAAGCACCCAGCACTGCCTTCCCTTGTTTTTCTGTCTGTTTGCTTGCTTGGTTTATTATTATTGTAAGTTAATAATTATATTTATTTAGTTTTTTATTCATTTACTTACTTGGGACAGGGGTTTCTCTACATAGCCCTGAAAATCACTATCTAGATCAGACCTGCCTCCAATTCACCACCTGCTCTGTCTTCTTGAGTGATGGGATTAAAAGCATGTATGGCCGTATCCATTATTTCTTTAACCCCAGGAAGGCTTTCCTGTCTGTTGTCTGTTTTAATTTCTCTTTCTGTTACTTTATTATAGTTTAGTTTAAATTCTTCTCTCTCTCTCTCTCTCTCTCTCTCTCTCTCTCTCTCTCTCTCTCTTCTCTCTCCCTCTTGGGTGGGGGAAGTGTGAAGTCACAGTTCAAAAATTTTCAGTAACTGGTTGGCCTTATGCTTGACTGTTGACAACACCAAGATGGAAGTAACCATGTGACATACTTTTCAAGGAGTTTTTGTTCTAGTTATTAGCCTCTACAGGACCAGAACATGAACTCAATTCGCATGTGCAACTGTAAGAAGGCTCTCCTGATTCAGGCAATCAGTATTTTTTGCATGAAAATAAACAACATAAATGTTGAGGTAAGAAAGAAAGAAGGAAGAAAGAAAGAAAGAAAAGAAAGAAAAAGGAAAGAAGAAAGAAAGAAAAAAAGAAAAAAAAAAAAGAAAAGAAAAAAAAAGAAAGACCTAAGGAAGAAAAGCAACTGATTCCTGTGCATATTGTTTGTACTATTTGATTTGGGTCTCATGTACAAAAGAATAAACAAAAAAGCAATAATAACAAAATCCTTAAGGAAAAAAATGGGGAAAGGGAAGAAAGACAGCACTTACTTTGCAATCAGCACTCAAGCTTCTTCTCATCCTAACTTCACCCCCCACCCAAACCACCAGAACTAACTCTTGTCCTGTGTACTATGGCATCATCCCAGTTTTATGTACTGTGGAGGATATAACCCTAGAGCCCAGCTCAGCTTACTGACTCAATACCACTGGAAGCCTCATAAAATTCCCATTCCAGTTTTTCTTTGCTTTTATTATCATTTGATAATCTCAGGCAAATAGATCATTTTAATTTTAATTCTTACTATTTTTATTGTGTATATGTATGTGTGTGGGTATGCTCACTCTCACTCAAGTACAGGTACCCAGAGAGGCCAGAGGCATTGGCTTTCCTAGAGTAGGCAGACCAGACAGATGAATGGATGGATAGATAGATAGAGAGTAGTAGATAGATAGATAGATAGATAGATAGATAGATAGATAGATAACTTGGAGTAACAAGGGATAGATGCACTGGGGATCTGAATTAGGAAGGAAGGGAAAAGCCCTGGCCTAGGTGACTGCCTGAAGCCCTGAGTTCCATCCTCTCAGTATTGCATCATAAACTGTGGGTGTTGGCCATGCCAACTGTAATCCCCCCCGCCCCAATACCCAGGATCTTGAAAAATGAAGAGAAGTCACACTCCTACCCCCAACCCCATGGGTTGGAATTTTTCATGACTTTTTTTTCCAGCAGCATGATAACTAATGAAGGGCTCCTGCAAACTGTAGCAGAATGCCCATCTATATGTACAAATAACAGGGGTTACCGTCTTTTGATTTGTTTGATTCTTTAATATTTGTGTGTGTGGTGTGTGTGTGTGGTATGTGATGGAGGCAGGGTGGGTAGGTGGCATTCAAACTCTGTGTGGGTCCCTGGTCTGACCAGTACTAAGGTGTGCATTCAATAAGCTAATCTTGCTTAACTGGGATGGGTGTTTGTACGGTTGATGCGTCAATTCCTAAATCCCAACACTTACTTTCCACTTACTTAGTTTTATTTATGTGACACAGGGTTTCTCAGGAAAGGATTCAATCTACCAAGCAGACTATGAACTCAGAGATCCACATGTCTTTGCCTCCACAATAATGGGATTAAAGGTATGCACCACCACACTCAGCTTGGTTTCACTTTATTTCTTAATTCCAGGAAGATTTTATGTGTGTGTTTTTATAGTTCTCCTTTTATTTTATCGTATATTTAGTTCTGTGTCTCTGCCTCTGTCTCTTGTGTGTGTGTGTGTGTGTGTGTGTGTGTGTGTATGTGTGTGTGTGTAAGAGAGAGAGAGAGAGAGAGAGAGAGAAGAGAGAGAGAGAGAAAGAGAGAGAGAGAGAGGGATCTGTGTATGAGTGTGTTTGTCTGTCTGTCTGGGGACTATGTGTGTGCATGGAGATGATATGCTGACTGTGATACTTCCTAGGTTCAAATGTTCAAAAGTTTCCTAGTTCAAAAGTTTTCAATAACTATGTAAAGGAGAAAGAAACAAGAAAACAAAGAAACAAGGAGAGAATGAAACAAACAAACAAAGAGAAACAAAGAGATTCTGAAATCAGCACTTAGGTTTTTTTTCCTTCCTATCCCCACCCCAACAACTGCCAGAACTTGCTTTGTTTTGTGTACTATGGCAGCACTCCAGGGTATGTGTACTGCTCAGAATAGAACTCAGGGCACCATGGATAAATTCAGGCTTCTGACCCAACACTAGAAGCCTCATCCCTGTTTTATTCCTTGCTTTTCTTATTTTTTTAACTTACTTTTAAATGTCATTATTATTATTATTATTATTATTATTATTATTTTCCTACCAACTCGGAACATGTTTTCATTAATTTTATTTGTGTACTTGTATATATATGGATACATTTGTTGGAATGCAGGTGATGAGGGAGGCCAGAGGCATTGGCTTCCTTGAAGTAGGCAGTCATTATAGATAAATAATAAAAGTATAAATAAATAAATAAACAAACATAAATATAATTATCATGGAATAAAACAAACAAACAAGGAACACTCCTGGGGATCATATCTATGAGGAAAGGTGGGAGCCCTAGCCTAGGCAGCATAAAGTACTGTATAAAATGTGTGTGCTGGTCCAGGCCTTTAATCCTGGCACGCAGGAGGTAAAAAGAGGAGGATCAGAACATCTCCAGCAACATAGCAAATAGGAACCAACCTGGGCAAAAATAGACCCTCTAAAAACAAGCATAACAAGAGAAAATACAATTTTTTAAACCAACATGCAAATGTTTACAGCAAACCGTTGCCAAAAACATATTCTTAGAAATAGAAAATACAAATAGGAAGCCAGATGTGGTGGCACATGCCTTTAATCCCAGCACTCAGGAGCAGAGACAAGTTGATCTCTTGTCAATTCAAGGCAAACCAGGTCTACACTAAGAAACTCTGTCTCAGCCGGGCGGTGGTGGCGCACGCCTTTAATCCCAGCACTTGGGAGGCAGAGGCAGACAGATTTCTGAGTTCGAGGTCAGCCTGGTCTACAGAGTGAGTTCCAGGACAGCCAGGGCTACACAGAGAAACCTTGTCTCGAAAAACCAAAAAAAAAAAAAAAAAAAAAGAAACTCTGTCTCAAAACACAAAACAAAACAAAAACAAACAAACAAACCACAAACAGAAACTGTAGCTATTCCTCTGCTGTTCTAATTTGCTCTAACTGTTCGTTTTGTTACATATAACTAGGAGGCTCCTCAGATATAAGTCTTGGAAGGGGCAGGGCAGGACATATTGGAAACAGAGTTTTTCTCTTCATAGAACTCATTGTCCTAGAACTTAAGTTTGTCTTTCACTGTCTCCTGGAGACTGGAAGGCTTTGTGTTTGTATGTTTTTAGTTTTTAATACCTTGCTCTGTTACTTTATTTTATTGTACATCAACCTCACCAAGATGGAAGCCACCATGTAGATGGCAGCTATTTTGGCTGCTGACCCCACTAATATGTAAGCAGTCATATGGCCTATTTTTCCAGGTCATGTTTGTTCTCTGTTTATTAACCTCTAGAAGACCAGAACTTAAGCCCAGTTTGCATGTGCACAATTGTAAGGAGGTACCCAAACCATCCAGAAGGCTCATAACATCTTCAGGAATGTTTTTCTTGTTTTTATTTTTAAATGCCAGGTGAACTGATCATTTTAATTTTTATTTTATTTAATTATTTTTAATTAAAATGTATAATAAAAGATAAATATAATTAGTCATTTTTCAATCCTTCTGCATACTAGGAAGACTTAATTAATTAGTTTTGGTTTATTTGAGATAGGCTTTCTCTGTGTAGACTTTGTAGTCAGACAGACAGACAGACAGACAGATAGACAATAAAAGTGAGATTAAATAAATCAATAAAAAAAATATAAACCTAAGTATAATTAATTGTCCTGGAACTCTTTATGTAGGTCAGGTGTAAGGGCCTGAAAATCACTGAAGAATGATACCCTAGACTCAAATCATATGCAAAAGCGAAGTGCATCTACACAGTAGAATTTTCTGCATGCAGAGGTCTCCACATTGGAGATCAGAGTCACCCAGTGGACTGTCAAGCCCAGTTTTATTGTCAGTTGGGAAAATTCCAGGGAGGGGTATGTGTCCTTTTAACCTTGATTGGTTATCACTATCTCTAGGAGTCTGACTGATTCTATAAATGGTTAGTGGTCTGGAGACCTTTCAGAGTGGTTGTTTCCTTGTTCTACTTGCCTATTTTTGCTTCAGGCCAGATGACAAGGTGTCCCTGGATTGGTTGCCTGTGGTTATGTTTGACTGACCACAGGTTCTTGGATCAGGTTCTCATTTTTGGAAAACAGCAATTTATGCCTACTTTACAATTACTAATTTGCAGCCTGTTATGGAATCAGCTTAGCCTGACCTTAGTCCCTTCACAGGCAGCTTTTGACTCAGAGATTTCCCCCATTGGATATGTCTCTACTGTACTGATTCCAGTGCTTCTGATGTTCCATTCCCTCACACATAAACACACACTTGTTTGTTTGTTACATTGGTTTATTTTAGGAAATATGGCCTAAAGCCCACACAAGTCTAACCACAAGAAATAAAGAAGTAAAAATCTCTAAAAGACAAAATTTGTGGGTAGTAGGTAGGCCATGGATACAAGTGTGATGTGCATGCATGCACACACACAGGGGGGGGAGACAGAGACAGAGAGGTGGACGACTGAATGAAACACTTTCAACTTCCATGAATGTCTCCCTATTCTGACTATTCAGGAGAGATTAAGGAAAGCTGGATACTGCAGAAGCATGGAGAGTCAGGGACCAGAATGACTTACTACACCAATAGCTATTTCACTGAGGATGTAGATACAGATGCTATGGATTCTAGCCCCATCCTAGCTGCTAAAAGTAATGGCTGTAGCCATGGATCAGGGACACAAGATATTTACAATTCTGATATGTTTTACTGTTGTCCTTACAGTTTTGTTTTGATGTTGGGTGGCTGTTTGTTTATTTCCATGTATTTCCAGAAAGTATGCATTCATTGATCTGTGTACCTAGAAATAATCAAGTATTTTTAAGTAAAAATGGGAAAACTAGCACACACATATATAATTTTCCCCATTATTGTCTTTATTTCATGTACCTAGGAGGTTCCTCAGATATAATTCTGTAACACTAAAATGGATGACAGAAGCTTAATGACAGCCTGTTCTGCTCTTGCCTGTCATGTCTCTGTCTTTCATGGGTTTGTGTCTCACCATGTACCAGCAGGCAACAAGCACTGACAACCATCCACAACTCTAATTTCAACAGATCTGCTCCCTTCATCCGTTTTCTGAATACATCAGAATGCACAGGGTACATAGACAAAAAGACAGACAGGCTGGCAATCCCCTCCCTCCCCACATAAAATAAATAATAAAGTCAGGTCATCAGACAGGCTGGCCAGTGTTGGACTCCAGGATTGCATACACCACAGAACTGAATGATTAGGGTCACAATTCAGGTTCTAGAGGTGAACTGTGACATTGAGCTAAGATCATACAGGGTTTTTGTGCCTTAAATTTACAAACATCTGTGCCAAGTTATTCCACCAGTTTGGATTTAGAGATAGGGGATTTCCATAGAAACATGTCTTTGGTGTACACTTATCTTGGTCCCATTGCCTTGTGTATTCAACTGTGGCAGGGAGCTTGCCTCTTCTAAAATTCATGTCTTAAATCACCAACCAGAATGTCAATTACCCAGGTACATGTCTCTTTCTGCCAAGTAGGATGTCAGTTTCCAGGGAGGTCTTGGGAATTTAAACTTTACTCAACCCCTACTCAAAATGAAAGTAATCCAAATAGTTTCTTATATTGGTTGAAGTGAGTCTCTTATGTTGGGGTCCATCCTAGGAGCAGATTTTAAAAGCAACTTGTAATTTCTGTATTCATTTATTTATTAGAGGCCAAGTCTCTCTACATGGTGGCAAAACATACTAGGCAGATCATGCTGGCCACTCCTTCCTCTGCTTCTGCTTCCCGAGTGCTGAGAGTAAAGGCATACATCACCATGCCAATTTTTGAAGGGCCCAGTTTAGCATTACAAACTACATTTTGCTTTCAGACTCCCTTTTTGTGATCAACTTGCTCTCTGAATGAACTCAGCTACTGGAAAATCTCCAACTTGTTCTAGGTGATAATAATCACAATTTCTCTGGTCAAATAGCCACTCCACTTCTAGCAACAACCAATTAGTTCTTAAGGGGAAAGTACCTAATGTCTAAAGTACATTGATTTAGCTAGCAGTCACTGTTCACACAATACTAAGATCATTACTTTCCAATAGAAGTACACAAAGCAAATGTTAACCAACTATGAAACTGTCAAGTTGAAAAGTCTCTCAACCTGCTACCATAATAAAAGGCAAGACTGTTATCAGCAGAGTACCTTCCACAAAATCGACTGTGCTGGACAGGGTCCGAGCTCAAGATTAAATAGATTCTTTGCTTTTGCATACAAGTTGGAATCCTGGTAGATTTTGGTGGTCTGTAGGGACCTTGTGATCTGGACATAACATCTCAAGGCCCATTGAGAGTCCCACAATACCTCCCACCAGGACTCCTGACCACTGAGCCATTCATTAATAGAGGACTGGATCCTTGTGTTTTTGAAAGAAATGCAGCAGGTCTCACCCACCACATGGCAAGTATCCATTATCTCAATTTTGCTTTTTATATTGTACATTGACCGGTATTATTTGTCTGTGGGTTTTGATTGTTTGTTTCTGAGGTTTTTGTCTGTTTTATTGTACTTTATTATTACTTTTGAATTAAAAATAATGGGACAAAGCAGACATGTACTCTGTCACCCAGCCTGGGTTTAAGGAGGATGCTCCTGAAAATCCATCCAGTCTGGCATACATCTGACTGGAGGGCTATTGTGAAATTTGCTGTCCTTTAAAATAATTGCTGTTGCTGGAAGCCAATTCATAAACTTAACTTCTGATTTCCTTTTGATTGGTGGTTGTTAGGGAGTAACCAAAAACTAAAGCTAAGGGCAAACTTGTTGGTTAACTCAAGTTCAACCTAGGTCAGATTTTCTAAGATGGAGCCTGAACCCAAGACAGAATTGGTTGGTTCTCTCAACAGCATCCCAATGTATGTACCCTGCTGAAATTTATAGCTCTAGTTGTCTATCTTAAGAAAGAAAAGTAATATTCAAAAAACCTGCAGTCCAAAATACAGAAAACTTCTTTAATAAAATCCAACATGCCTTCATGATCAAAGTTCTACAGACAATAGGACTAGAGGGAACATGTTTCTATAAAATAAAAGCCAAAATATTTTTGTTTTGTTTTATTTTGTTTTGCCTCAATTTGGTACTTATTCTTGTAGCTGCCTGTGGCCATGAGTCAACTGGGTTCACCTGAAAGGGGGCTGGGAACGAAAGGGGGACGGAGGGTGAGAAGAGATTAAGCCAAGACAAAGTTCTCTGATCAAGGCTGGAAGTTTAATGTTTAGCTCTCAATTTAAAGGGAAAAGCCCACCAAAACCGTTCTTGGTCACAGCCAGAAATGTCTCAAAGCAAGCCCTGGGGCAGTTCTACTTTATTTCTGTGCAGCCAAGGTGGATAACTCCACATAGGTCTTTATCACTTGGTCTGTTGTGGTAAACTAGGTCTCAGGCTGTGAGAATAAAAAATTAAAAACATCTTGAGACACAGAGCAAGGAATTCATGGTCAGCAGAGACCACTAACAACTTGTTAAAATTAGCCATAATAATAATAATTTTGAGCCTCTTCAGGGGCAGAGTGACCAAAAACAAAAAAGAAGCAAGGACTCAAAGGCATACAAGTCTAAACAAGAAAATGAGTAATGGGTCATCTGGTACTCTTGAGTCCAAGGATTCATGGTCAAAAATAACTAGTCTATGCAAATTGCTGATGTTTAAAATATCCAATAATGTGTAACCATGCCAAATCTCCTGCTCTTCCCACCCCTACCTATAAAAAGTTCCAAACTTTGTGGGGTCTTGGTTGAATCCTCTGTCCCCTGCATGGGACATGTTTCAAACCGAGGAGCCCCTCGCTATTAAATTACCTTTTTGCTAATTGCATCAAGATGGTCTCGTGTGTCCTTGGGTGAGTGCTTATTCCCGGACCAGAATGAGGGACTCCCTCCCCGTTGTGGGGTTCTTTCAGAGGGACTCCCTCCCCCTTGTGAGGGCCTTTCAAGGCCTGCTCAAGGCCTGGGGAAAGGCACAATTCCCCCTTTTAAGTTTTACAAAATATGAGCAGTGCCAGCAGCTGGATGGGGTACAATTTTATCCCATCTGGGGTACAGAGTGGCTGGGCGACTGTGCCTGGCTTAAGTTGGCATCTATATTGCTTCCTATATTATCTGTCTTTGAGATAATACATAGCATTGATGTATCTCTCTGCCTTAGGTTTATAGGAGCTCAAGACACGCTTACCCATCATTGACTAACCGGCCATCATTGGCACACTCTTTCCCAATATAGACCAAAGCCACATTTAGACCAAGGGATCTGTGAGCATGCACTTGATGCAATTCTTCATAGTGATGGATAACTGCCATGATGAATGGCTGGGCTTGCTGAGAGCGATCCTGTGTGAAGGCAACCTATCTGCTTGAGACACAAGGTTCAAAGGTTAAAAACAACATGATTTATCCAAGCAATTAGAAAATAAGGTTGGAAGTAGAAATGTCCCTGTGTCTAATCCAATTGCTGGTTGACAGGGATCAGACACAAAGTCTGGCCACCAGGTTATATAGTGGGTGGCTTTAAGTATAGATGGAGAGTACATGCCAGGTTAAATCAGATGGCTGATTTTGAGCCATCTTCATCATCAGAATCATAATTATTTGGCTCAAGATCTGTGTCCACTTGATGGACCAATCTTTCAGGCAGCCATAGGGCTCCATTTTCTTTTTCTGAGAAAATGCAGACCAAGCCATGACCCCAGATTAAAACAGGGTCAGGACCATTCCAGGTATTAGTTAGGGGGTCTCTCCATTTGACCCTGGCAAATGAGCTGGAAGTGACTAGATGCCAGTGGCGATCCACTGCCAACTGATTTTTAACATCAGTTTGCAGAAAGTTTAAAACACAAACAAAATTATATAAAATAAAACAAAACAAATTATACCTTGGAGGGTATAATTTCCCCCCTTTAGTTTTAAGGAGCCAATTTTTTAGAGTGCGGTGTGCACGTTTAACAATTTCTTGTCCCATTGGGTTATAAGGAATTCCAGTTTTATGTCTAATACCAAATTCTTTACAAAATGATATAAAGTTGTTTCCAATATAAGCTAGCCCATTGTCCATTTTAAGGACTTTAGGTAATCTCATAGTATTAAAGGCTTGTAGGCAATGATCAATTACATTTCTAGAGGCTTCTCTCATGTGTAGAGAGGCAAAAAGGAATCTTGAGCAAGTGTCAATACAGACGTGTATATATTTCAATTTTCCAAATTCTGCATAATGGGTTACATCCATTTGCCAAATATGATTGGGCTTAAGGCCTCTTGGATTAACACCTAAATGGGGAACTGGAGATAAAGTAAGACAGTTAGGGCATTGCTTTACAATCATTTTAGTCTTTTCCTTAGTGATCTTATGTTGGAGCCTTAGAGTGTGACTAGAGAGATGAAATTTATTATGATTTCGTCTAGCCAATGCAACAGGATCCAAAATTAAGGCTTCTCCTATTAAAGCTCTGTCAATAGGATCATTGCCTGTAGTTAAAGGTCTAGGAAGACCAGAATGAGCTCTTATATGGCCAATAACAAAGGGATTTTTTTTCTGGTAAGAATAAGGTTTTGTAGTTGTGAAAACAGGGATCTAGCTGGTGTATTGAACTGAAATACACCACAAGTTTCTAACAAGGGGACAGACTGAGCCACATATAGGCTATCAGTAAAAAGATTAAAAGTATCATTTACAGACTGAAAAACATTTAGAACTGCTGTCAGTTCTGCTAACTGAGCAGAGAGTCCAGGAGTCTCTAAGACTACCTGTTGATTATTTATGAGATATCCTGATTGTCCTTTAGAGGAGCCATTAGTAAAGATTAAAAGAGCATCATGTAAAGGCTGCAAAGAAGTCATGTTAGGAAATATAACCTTATGCACATTTAAAAATTGTATCAATCTATCTGGAGGATAATGATTGTGTATACAAATTGAAAGCTTGATTTTTTAGCATTTTAAACAGTGGCTACAGCATATAATTTAATTACTTGTGCTGAAGCAGGGGAAACTCAAGTGAACATGTGATCTAATTACATATACTGTCTTCTCAATAGATGAGCTGTCTGTAAATACAGTAAACTTTTTTTTATGGGCTATATGCAAATTTACAGGAAATGCAAAAGCATGTATAGAAGAAAACTGTAACAACTTGTTTTATATAGGTAATGATTATCAAATTTGCCTAAAGGTTTTACCATGTAATAGGCCAAATATCATTACTTTTTAATAACCAATTTAATTTATTTGGAATAAGGAATAAACATTTTATCTAAAATACTTTCAGGATCCTATCTTACAATCTTGTATTAACACTGCAATAGTTTTATAATAGGATGTTCAAACTTTACTTGTAGATGAAAAAGGATGAATCCATATTAATGGTTTCTCTTGCCAAAGGGCTGCTGTGAGCACATGAGTAGCAATAATGCAAACAGCCAACAATTGATCATACCCTATATAATGTATCTGTTGATAACTCACAGCTTATTCTATTTTCTATAAAGCTATTTTTCGTTCATCAGTTAATTGTCAAGTGGAAATAGGAATTGTATTCCCATTGAGAATATTAAACAGAGGTTTAAGTTCTCCTATGGTAAGCTTAAGATGAGGGTTTAGCCAATTAATATCTCTTAACAACTTTTGAAAATTAAAGGTAAAACTTTTTTTGCATGTACATCTGCAAGCTAGAAGAGAGCACTAGATCCCATTACAGATGATTATGAGTCACCATGTGGTTGCTGGGAATTGAATTTAATATTTTTAGTTTTGAGTCTAGCCTTTAACGGCTGAGCCATCTCTCTATCCCCAACTATCTATTTTTATTGGAGTTTTCTTTGTCACAATCTGCTTAAGATATAACTGAGGTCTTAAATATTAAAATGATATTGCCTTTTAATCTTTTCTGGAGCAACAAGCACTCCAAATTTTTAAAGCTCATTGTATGAGAGCAAAGGCTTGCAGAAAAAAACGCTTTTAGAGAGATCAGCCAATAAAATATACAATGAATAATATACACAGAGATTCAAACGTTTAACTTTTTATATTAAAGCAAGCAAATTTTATCGCTTCATGGGCTCTCAAAAACTACAAGCAAATTCACTTAGTATAAACCTCTCACCTTTACTAGGATGTAAAGGAAAAGTATAAGAACAATCTTCTAAATCTATAATAACTTTATATGTATTTATTGGAATGGCAGCTGGAGTAGGCAAGTAAGGCTGTAGTGCCATTAGTTTTATAAATCTTAAGTTTGAACTTGTTTTGCTTTAATTGAATAATCAATTTCTTTTACTGAGTGAGAGTATCAGATAAAGGCCAAGTTGAAGGCAAATTTTGTCCTAGGTGTTACTTTTAGAGCAATTATTTTGTTAACAGGCACAGCTATAATGCCATGGAGGGAAGCAGGCGTAATTTTAATTCCTCTAGATAATTATCTATAACTCCTGGCCCATAGGCTGTTGTGAATGTCTTTGGGTCTGAGGCTGATGCCTCTCCCTCAAGGAACAAGCAAGGCAATAAACAAATTTCAGAAAACATCTTTTTAGGGGCTGATCGTGATGACCAAGACAAAAGGAGTGTTTGTCACACAAGGTTTTGCTGTGCCCACTCTGTGCATAGTCTTAATTTAAATGTGAATGTTCTTAATCTCAGCCTATATCCTGAGGCCAGACCCAAAGATGATCTTTCTAGCACCAAGGACAAATTTCTGGCACATGACCTTATGGTTTGATAACTGTGTGGCAGGCTGCATTAGCATTCTCATAAGCCAATTGTGTAACAAAAGGAATTTCTGCTTGAGGAACTCTAAAAGTTTTACCACCTTCTTTTAGCAGCCTGTCCACAAATTTTTGAAATAGTTTATCAGAGTCCTGTTTAATACTAGATAAATTCTCACTAAGATCCCCTTTGGTAGGTAACTGATTCTAAGCATGGCAAGCAGCCATTGCAACCTGTGTGTACACTCCTGTAGGCAGCTCAACCTGATTAGTGTTACCTTCACATTGACCTTCTCCTAGAAACATGTTAAAACCCCAATCTATATTGCCTGCCTGAGCTTTTATCATGGCAGTTCTCTTACTAGTATCACTCCATTGGGCTCTCAAGCAAGTAATCTCTTTCTGACAAAATAGCCTTACTATTTAACTCTACCTGCTCTATCCTCTTCTCAACCATAAACATGGGTGACCCAAAGTTTTTCAAACTCACTATTGAATTGCCAACTGTAGCCAATGGCAAAATGGCAGTTTAACTATATTTTTAAGTTTCTTAAACAAAACCAATTTTTAACAATGTAAACAACCCATTTTCTCTAAAATCAACACCAAGTGGATTACTTTCATTTTACAAAGTCTTGCTGCCAGTTTTTACAATGAATGCATGATAGTGTAGCTTTTAACCTATCATTAGAGACATTGTTTTAAATATTTTATACATCTGGTTTCTGAATGACTTTAACAGTCTTAAGCCAACTTTCTGTTACCAAAATTGCAATTTTTTAATCAAACCCAATAACTTATAAGCCAATAATCTATAACCAAGACATGAAGAACATTTACACTTTTAAAACCAATTAGAAAGAAAAATGAAGTGGCTACATATCTTATATATTTAGACCAAACAACATTTTCTTGCTTTTTTAGCTGTAATTTCATGAGAAAAGCACCTTGTCACTGAGATTTTTCTGGGACAGACAATTCTCATCTTTTTTATAGAATCTAAAAGGCTGCTGGTCTCTTTAAAAGCAGCTTATGCTGACAATCAATTTTTGCAAAGGCTTTTTCAGCTCAGCTTGACTCTTAGCTACAGGTGTAGGGCAACTTATCAGCCTCTGCTGTACATATTAAGACTGCCTTTAAAACCAAGTTAAACTAGATCAAGGGGTGGATATATAGCAGCTTTAACCATTTTGTGTGTGTGTGTGTGTGTGTGTGTGTGTGTGTGTGTGTGTGTGTTTTGAACATGAGACATAGAACACCAAACATTTAGACAACGAAACAAAAAACAAACAATTGACACACGTGGACATTGGCGCCAAGGACAGACAACAGACAAAGACCTCTAGGAGCCGAAGAGAAACTCAGGATGTCTCCTGAATTTCCTCCTGTTCCTAGGAGAGCTATGAAGCAGCCTTTTCATTCTTTTTGCTGACATAGATCAGAGAGAGGACAACTGCTTTTCTGAAACCCCTTCTTTCTCTCATATTCAAGATGTAACTCTTCATCTCTTTCTTTAAGAGATGTAGTGGGCAGCTATTGATAACACCTCAGTGCCCTGCTTTCTTAGTTTTCCAATTCTTTTTAACCCTGCTCTTCTGTCCTGAAGCAGCTCTTAGGCTGTGGCAAATGCCTATCTGTTTGAAATTCTCTGGTCCTTGAATTGCTGTCACCTCCTAGGCAAGATAGACGTTGGGTCAACATCTATTTGACCTAGACTGTATCTTCCTGCAAACATGGCATCCAAAAATTAACTACCACTAGCGCTAGTATCAATAACGTTTGCTACTTACCAAGTGCACTGGATACTCTCCTTCTTTTTCCGTTTTCTGTGACGCTTCACCAAGACAGCTGTTTGTCAGTTGGTGCCCCGTTTTCAGGCCCCACGTTGGGCACCATCTGTAGCCGCCTGCGGCCACGAGTCAACTGGATTCACCGGAAAGGGGGCTGGGAATGAAAGGGGGACGGAGGGCGAGAAGAGATGAAGCCAAGAAAAAGTTCTCTGATCAAGGCTGGAAGTTTAATGTTTAGCTCTCAATTTAAAGGGAAAAACCCACCAAAACCCTTTCTAGTTTCAGCTGGAGAGATGGGTGGGATAATCTGTTCTTGGTCACGGCCAGAGATGTCTCAAAGCAAGCCCTGGGGCAGTTCTTCTTTAGTTCCGTGCTGCCAAGGTGGGTAACTCCACCTAGGTCTTTATCACTTGGTCTGTTGTGGTAAACTAGGTCTCAGGCCTGCTCAAGACCAGGGAAAGGGCACAATTCTGTAGGGTGTGTGGCTAGCCTCAAATTTACAGAGAACAACCACCTCTGCAAAAACAAAACAAATCAAAATTCGAGCAGCTGGGAGGCAGAGACATCTGAATCTTTGAGTGTCAGTCTAGTCTGGTCTACAGAGTGAGTTTCAGGACATCAGAAGACAAAGAGAGGCAGGAGGATGGGGAAGTAGCATCTTAGAGACAGCATCATCCTAAATTGAGAAATATTTGAAGCAATTCAGCAGGAGACAGGAGGACTTGAGTCCACTGAACGCTTCCTGTTCTCCAAGCATCATCTAAGGATAAAATTGTTAATTATTTTTTGAAACACTAGGATCCCCTCAGAGGACACATGGAAATTAGAAAAAATTTCAATCGCCTTTCATGCATGTTCTATAGTCTGACTATGGAGGATAGATTGGGAGAGATTACAACAATGGATACTAGAGAAGAGTTGAGCATAAGGGACCAGAATGATTTACTAGACTAGTAACTATATCAATGAAGCTATAGATACAGTTATTAAGGAGTCTGACTTCATCCTTGCCTGCTAAATGTAATGGCAGTGGCCATGGATCAAAAGCACAAGAAATTCAGAAGTCCAATACAAACCAAAACAATTTCTTTTGATGAGAATAACTAAAATCGAAAACAAAACAAAACAAAATTTCAGAACTTGGGAGTCAGATGGAAGTGACTCTCTAAGTTTTAATACAACAAGCAGAGAACATCATTCACAACTCTAATTTCTGTAGATATGCCCCCTTTGTCTAGCTTCTGAATGTATCAGGCATGTGCAGAGTTCAAGTCAGAAAAGCACTAAAAAAATATACTTGTGCTTACATTCTAGATTATCCTGGAAGTATCTATGGTGAAAGTATTCATAGCCCCTGTATACTCCCTGAGAGCCCTGCTTACTCCTTCCATGAGCTTTGAGGTAAGCTTGGAGGTCCAGAGAGAACCAGATGCCACTGAACACCTTCTCCAAATGACTGTTTCTTGACATCCTTTGATAGCATCTGTGATAACACTGACCTAAAAAGCAAAGCAGGAGTTGGTTCTTTTCTTCCAACAATGGAGCCCAGGAACTGAACTCAGGTATGCAGGTTTGTCAACAAATAACTTTATCCTCTGAGCCATCTCACCAGACTTTTTATTAAGCAGCATAAAGTCAGCTACTTTGACTTTTAAAATATTGTCTGTAAAAATTAGTCTTACACTTTAATATTATTGTTTTAATTACTTTTTTCTTTTTCTTCTATTGAAGAGTTTTCTTTTTTATTTTATGTATATGAATTGTCTATCTGCATGTACACCTGCATGACAGAAGAGGGCATTAAAATTCATTATAGATGATTGTAAGGTAACTTTGGCTTCTTGGAATTGAAGTCAGGGCCTTGGGGAAGAGTAGCCAATGCTTTTAACAACTAGGCCATCTCTCTAACCCCATTACTTCTCTTCTTATCTGCCTGGTTGCTGTAGTTTATTATGTGAATATCATGAATATTCTCTTGCCAGAAGGGACACATATCTACAACATGTTCGTATTGGGTGCCAATTACTGAAAATCAGAATTTGGAACAGAAAGTTTTATTTATATGAGTAGAATGTTCTGCTTCCTGATGTTTACCTACTTCTGCCCTCTGCTTGAGTTCTTGGACTAATAGTGGTCTACCACTATGACAGGCAATTTCTTCTTAGTGTCCTACAACCACAAACAATTAAGTTCCTAATAATACATATGGCGTTAGCTTAGATGATTCAAGACATCTGACTTGGCTTATAGATTAAGAACTTGTAGCTGGGTATATAGAAGCAGTATTCCACTGAACTTGACAGAAGATCCTAGCCTGAGTTTTCCAATGGCATTCAGTGCCCTGGATTCCTTAACATTTTCATTTTGGAGTTTGGCAAGTTGAAGGATAAGCATGAATCTCACTAAAGATCAAGTGTCCCTTTCCTTTCAAACTGAAATTATGTTTCTTTTTGAGAGAGGATAGGTGCTTGTGGTGTGGGTGACTCAAGTTCCCTCCAATTTTTGGACTTGGAGCCAGCCAAGACAACAAAGTATGGGAGAAGACAGCTCAAGTGCACTAAATACTTATTTCCACAAGGTGGCACCCCATACTTTGTATACATATCTACATTTCTTCAGGACAAGCACCTGATGATGTTTGTCCAGAAAATGTCACATCAAGACCATTCTTTTGTTTCCCTATTTATTGAATGGGACCACTGAGCCCTACTAAGTGGAGATCACCCTTATAGACACCACGGAGCTGTGGTCAGAATGGAGAAATGTGCTATTTTAAGTCCTGTCACTGGCATGAATTACAAGTTGACAATTGCTCTATTTTGTCATACAATACTATATGGAAGGCTTTTGTTGATACTTACTAATATGAAGGTATAAGAATAAAAAAGGCAGAAATAGCCAGGCAGTGGTGGTGCACGCCTTTAATCCCAGCACTTTGAAGGCAGAGGCAGGCAGATTTCTGAGTTTGTGGCCAGCCTGGTCTACAGAGTGAGTTCCAGGATAGCCAGGACTACACAGAGAAACCCTGTCTTGAAAAATCAAAAAAAAAAAAAAAAAAAAAAGGCAGAGATAAATCATTTTATCTCCAGATAGTATAATAACCTTTAGGAAAACCCCAAGAATATCAGTGAAAAAGCTATTATCATCATTAAGGAAAATTTTCAAGCTGATTGACCATTGATTATTATACATGAATTGTAGGAAAAATTAAAACAAAAGCATATACTAATGAATACTGAACAAAAAGACCACATTTTTATTTTTAAAGTTTATTTTTGTTATACTCAATGTATTTTTCCTACATTTTGTATAAATGTGTAAACACATGAATGTCCCTTTGAATGAGCAAAGTAAAACTGCCCTGAGGGAAAAATAAATGATAGATGAGGGTAAGCATGAAGAAAAGGAAGGATAATAGTGTGGAGAATAGAGAATATGTCCAATATACAAGTACATACTTATGTGAAAATTAACATACACACACTACACATTATGCAATAGCAGCAATACTCCACAGATAAAAGAAACTGCAGTACTAGTATGATTACCTGAATTCAATTCCTGGGACTCATGGTAGAAACTAAGAATTGAAAGTTGTGGCATATATGTACATAGACATCTACACATACAATGATAAAGAAAATTTTGAAAATTAATAAGCATTTGCAGTTGGTGGCAAAAACATCAGGAGTTGGAGATGAGGTACCCCCAATGTTCAACTGCCGTCCAAAAACTCCAATCCCAGGATAACAGATTGGGCTAGGCTAATGTATCCTATTTAAGTGTATTCTATTAAAGATTTAAGATTTGTGTTATGTGTTTGTGTGTATACAAGTATGCAAGACAGATACCTCAAAAAATTAGGTTAAAAAAATATCAAATTGCTGGTTCTTTAGCTTAGTTGAAAGAAAGAAAGAAAGAAAGAAAGAAAGAAAGAAAGAAAGAAAGAAAGAAAGAAAGAAAGAAAAAATTATGAAGAGAAAGAAGAGATTCAAATTAAGGCATGGAGCAAAAGAAAAAAATGGTCTGGGGTTACCATACTTGAAGGGGTAAAGCACTCTAGACCTTTTGCCATTATGAACTTGTCTGACTTTGTGCCTGCTACCTCTAAAGGCACTTTTTTCCCACCCACTCAGCCCAAGGCATAGTTGCTCCTCTTGTGTTCAGTCCAGGTAGGTCTCAAGCAAGGCAGCCAGAGGCAAAGCCAGGTCTCTGTTGGGAGCTGAATCTTAGTCGAAAGCAGCCATCATCTTTACAGCCATCTTGAGCCATATACCCTGACAAGAGACTTGTTTTCAACAGCCTGCAACAGCTGAGCACTCTCTGATAAACATCTTGTTTTGCTGTTTAGTGCCACCAGCAGCTAGGTGCACGTGGTCTCCATGCTGCTAGGCACATGATGAAGTGCCTTCAGTTGAGCTTGCCCACAAGGGCAAGGCACATGGTAAAGGGTATAAATACCCAGGATTTCCTTTCAATAAATGAGAATTGATCAGGCCCTCTTTCTTGTCTCCATTCTGTGCATCTCTTGACCCTCCATCCCCACTCTCTCTCTTGCTAGACCCTGACCTGTGGACCGGAGCAGCAGAATGGGCAGTTACAAAGCAGTAGAATGGGCCGTTACAGGTCTCTGGCCAGCAAACAGGGTGAAGCTGCTGTGCGTTAGAGACCTGGTGCTCTGTTGCAGCTTGAGCAAGAGCTAGTACGTCTGAGCAGCCACTGCCTCCATCTTTTCACTGTGGTCCTCATTTTCTTGGCTGTGAAATCCCCTGCTGGAGTGGGAATAGGAAAAATCCAAGCAGGCTTTTTTATACAAAATTATTTGTCAGGGGTCTTCTGGCTTCCTCAAAGAATGGCTAAAGGCAATTTTAGGGGTTATCCATTAATCATGTATGTGGTAAAAGAAGACAAGCACTTGGCTCAACTAAAGAGCCAATGCCATTTTAGGTGATTTTAAAATCTGTATCTTAAAGAAAGAGAAAGTTCCTCTTTGGCATCTGAAGCATCATGAAGTGAAAATAACAAATGAAGCTAAAAATGAGATGCTTTTTCATCTTCCAAGCCTTCTATCTGTATTACTTTTATTTTTTATTTTTACCTTTCATTTTCCTGTCTGTTTTAGAGTAGACTGACCAGTTTTACAGAGGAGCTGGGTTCTTTGAGAATATCAATGAGATCGACAAACCTTCTTGTTTCATTGATCATTTTCATTGTTTTGTTTGTTTCTATTTTATTGATTTCAACCCTCAGTTTGATTATTTCTTGTCATCTACTCTGTCTGATTGCAATCTCTTCTTTTGTTTTAAGCTATCCAGTATCCTGTTAAGTCATTATTTTAGAATCTCCCAAAAATTTTTATATAGGCTTTTACTGCTATAAACTTGGCTCTTGGAATTGCATTCATTGTGCACCATAAGTTTGGATATTTTGTATATTCATTTTCATTGAATTCTAGAAAGTCCAGGCTCTGATGGCTTTTTAAATCTCTGCTGAGAATTAGCATGTAATTCTAATAGGTCAGCCTTGATATGTTAGTTGATATGGCTTCTCCCTCTTGCAGGTTTTAATGTGCTTTCTACGTTTAGTGTTTTGGGTAATGTGTGCCTAGGGGACTTTCTTTTCTTTTCCAGGCTATTTCATGTTCTGTATGCTTCTTTTACATTGGCAAGCCTCTCATTTAGGTTATTTTCTTTAACTTTGTTGAGAATATTTTGACCTAAGTTTCTTCTCCTCCTTCCTATATACTTTATTATTCTTGTTTTTGTTCTTTTTGTAGTAATATCCTATATTTCTTGGATGTTTTGTTCCTGGATTTTCTTTCTTTCTTTTTTTCTTTCTTTTTTCCTGTTATTTCAGCCTTTTTTTTTCTTTGAGACCTAACATTTTCTCTGATTTATGTATCTAGTCCTTGTGTAGTTTCTTCAATGCCTAAGATTCTCTATTTCATCTTTTGTATTTAATTGTTAAGTTCTGCCTTTGAGGGTACTATAGAATTCTTAAATTTTTCATTTCCAAATTTCTCTCAGTTTAGGTTTTCTTTATTGATTCTGTTCTCACTTTCAGGTCTTGGTCTGTGATTTATTCATTTTTATTCCACAGTTTGTGTTTTCACATTTTTTTTTTTTTCTCTTTAAAATTTCTATATGCTTTGTAAAGGTCTTATACTTGTACTTCAGCCATGTTGGACATTCAAGGCCTTCTGTGTAGGGTAGATGGTCTTCAGTGGAGACATATTGCTGGCTTTACTGGCTGGTTTTTACTGGTTGTGTTTACCTGGTGTAGAACTGGTGAAAATTGTAATTCTAGTGCTCATACTGGTTTGTGTTGTAGAAATATTTAATCTCAATCCTGGTTTCTACCACACCTTTGATCATTTAGTTCCTTGATAAAAGACACATGACCTTATATTTAATAAGCCTTACATACACAATAAGCTGGCAGAAATTTATCTTATGCTATTAAGTCTATTTTCCAGCTAATAATACCATATAATTTGCCATGTTTTTTCTGGGCTGATCTTACTTCATTAGCCCAATCCACATAGCCAATATTTCACCTAACCCATGATGGCTTCCTCCACTCCTTTCTTCTCCAATCCCAATCCCAAACCCAGAAACACTAAACCCCACCTATGTTTCTTCCCCACCTATTGGCTATTGGCTCCTTTATTTATCAATCAAAATAACTTGTAATAAGGTCACATAATGTCACTTAGGTTTACAAGTGGAACTCTCTGGGGCTTTGAGTAGGTTAGTAAGTGCTCCTTGAGTAAGCTATATTCAGGCCTTCACCAGAATTATATAAACAATTTCATAAAAACAACCTTAAGTCTTTGCTCTGCTTGTGTGGTTGTTTGAATGAGAATGGCTCATATAGGATTCATTCATTTTAATTCTAGTTCCTATAGTGATGCAAATGTTTGCAAAGAGTTTCATCTTGTTGGAGAAGGTGTGTCCTTGGAAGCAGACTTTGAGTTTCAAAAACCATGCCTTTCTCAGTTCTCTTTGCCTCCTGCTTGTGAACCAAGTGAATAAAACTTTCAGTTACTACTATAATACATGCCCACCTGCTGCTATTCTCACATATCATGTTCCATGTTCCGCATGATAGTGATGTAACTGTGAGCCCTGAAGTGAAATACTATCTTTTAGAAGTTGCTGTAGTCAGAGTGTCTTAGCACAGCAATAGGAGAAAAAAAATGAGAGAGAGACAGAGAGGAGAGAGAGAGAGAGAGAGAAACCCTAAAACAGCAGGTAGTGAAATGAGGTTAACACTAAGCATGCCATCCTGAGTTTATTTTAAATTCGGGGGTGTAAGGAGAAAACCAATTCTCACAAGTTATCCTATGATTTCAAACATGTGCCTTGATGTTGTGTACACACACACACACGCGCACACACACACACACACAAATTCAATAGAAAAATGTAAAACAAGAAAGTTGAAAAAAATTTACAGCCTTCAAGGTATTAGACATTAGAGAATTAATATTTAAAGAATCAATCCTGTGAATCTAGAGCAAAATATATGACTATTTACATAAGATTGATTTAGACTTCTCAGTTTTAATTTTTAGTGCATAAGTCTTTATGTTTATTATATCTATTTAGTATCAACGATTTCTGATAATGTATAGCTTTAGATTGTGTGTGTAAGATTTCATTTTTGATGTGATTTTTCACATGCAATATATGACTTTTGAACATGGTATTTTTTCTACTCAAAGTTTGGCTGAATGTGTAAACACTCACTTTATGTTTTCATAAAGATAGCTGCCATTGACCCAACCCACTGGTCTGATTATTCGGGGTGCTGAGTGGACCTTCACCTGAAAGAGACATGGGCGGGAGAAGGAACGGAGACCATGCACCGGAAGCTTGTCACAGTCTCCACTTTAATTCGGGTAGCTTACATAGATAGTCTTTGGCGAGGGAGAAAAGGGGGCAAAGAACGGGGGGGTTCCTTCACCTCCATCTGGTGGAGCACTCTGCCGTTTGCCTGAGAACTGTGACCTGAGATGTCCTAGCATGGAACTAATCCTTCCAGAAGGAGGTAATTCCCTGAGGCTCTCTTGGAACAGCAGGTAGCTTTGGGTTTGGCTCCACCAAATGCAAAATAGTTTCTTTTTTGTTGTTGTTGTTTCTTGTGACAGGGTGCCTATGTAGCTCTGAGTGATTTGGAATTTATTATGTAATCCAGGCTGCCCTCAAATTCATAGGGATCTGCCTGAAATGCCTTCCAAGTGATAGTATTAAGTGATGCATACGACCCATGACAAGTTTCATTGGAATTTTGAATACCTACTCTTTAAAATAATAAAAAAAAATTCTTTATTCTTTTCCAAAAAATGTTAAGTTTATTTTTGGAAGACAACAGCTCAAACCCAAATGGTTTGGAGTAACAGTAAACACCTCTACCTTAGGTGCATTCAGACACTTGGGAAATTAACTTTCCTTGTTGTAATTTTTGGTATGGTCAGTGTCCATTGGGTATCTATAGACAAATTGTTATTTATATTTACCCTTAAAGACAAACTTGTAGAGAAAATTAAGACAGAAATAAATAGATATGTAATATAAAAAGTGGTTAAAATAACCCCTTGGCTAGCATGAGGGTGTGTGTGAAACACAGGAAGTTTTAGGACACAACTCTTAATGAGCTCACTACCTTAAAGGGTTATGTAGTTCTTTAAAATACTTTTATTGTTTTATTTTTTTTGAGATTTTTTTTCATGAATTCTGTATTTATATAATTTACACCCCTCTCTCTTCCTTTCAGTTCACCCCTCTCAAATTTATCACCTCTTTAAAATCAGTATATATAACATACTGTGTCAATTTATTGGTGCTAATATGTATATAAGTTTTAGGACTGACTGCTTAAGGATTGGATAACATCATGGGACAATCTTTGGAAATAACGCTCTCTCTCTCTCTCTCTCTCTCTCTCTCTTCTCTCTCTCTCTCTCTCTCTTTCTGTCTCTCTGTAACCATTATTTATCTAAAACCTAGAAACTAGTGAATTTTTTTCCCATTGTCATATTGACTAATGTTATCATTATTCAGGTCTTATTTGGGCAACATATTGTAAAGATTTCATGAATGCCATTTTCTCTTTTATGTCAGAAGTCACTGTCTTACAGAAGACATCATGATCCCTTGAGTTGTTCTGTCTTTTCTGTGGTGTTCTGTGAGCCATAAGCCCAAGGGTCGCACTATAGATGTACAAATTCGGGTTGTATATCCCATTGTCACTTATTCTTTTCACTTTGATCAATACTTGCAATAATTTTCATCTGCCTCAAAAAAGAAGCTCCTTTAATGAGGTGTGAGAGTTACTGGGCTATAAGGATCTGTGTTTAGAATACTGCTGAGGTCCCATGTCAGCATGAGGAGGGTCCTGAAAGTGGGGAGGGAGGAAGGGAGTGGTGCTGATTCAATAATAATTTGGAGTCATTAGTGGATGCAGTTGTCAGTTCAAGTACTTTCTTTACCAGAAGATTCTCATCATTACTCCTTTCCCTTTTCTTCCTTCTTCTTACTTCCTTCTACACATCATTTTGAATTTCTCCCTTTTCATTACTTTCTCCCTTTTTCTTCTTTTGTCTTCTAATTCTTTTGCCTAATCTCTTCGCATTCTTTTGCCTCTCCCTATCAGAAAGCCTGAACCTAGTCTTCTATTTAATACATGTTGCGGTAATATTTTAAAACAGCGGCACTCAATCTGGTTTGTTCTTAATCAGTCACCATCTTCCTGACTAGGCTAGGCCTGTGGCCACAAGTGGCGGCTGTGTATTCTCACTGCTGCACAGCTCAGGCCACCAGCTCAGGCGGCCAGAGATTCTGGCCCTGCCACTCTCGAGACACCAGCATTGGAGAGGGCTCTGCTAATCTTCCATACTGTCTCCACAAGGCTGGGCTAAGCCCAGACCATCCTGCATCTACATGGTGCCCGGTAGAAATGAGACTCTAATGTTTAAAGATTAATCCAATAGCTTTATATATTTGGTAATGCTCAAATAACAGGTGACCCACACAATTAGAGGTACAAACCCAGTATCTAACCTAGATATAGCAACTACCTTTGATTGCTAGAGACATGTGCACATCTGCTGCCATGTTCCCCTCTCTCATCCCTCTCCCCCAGCTCCTCCTCCTCCTTCCCTATTCCTCTCCTTACTCCTCCTTTTCCTCTCCTTACTCCTCTCACCTTAGCTCCTCCCAACTTGAGGGAAAAATATGCCACTACAAATACATTTAAATTTAAACACTATCAAGGTTTTGATCATTATTAATAATACTTTTTAGAAATATTTAGTTTACATAAAATTTTATGAATTTCCAGATCATTTTGTTTCAACCCTGTTTCCTTAAAACAAAAACCAAAGATAAAGCAAAAGAGTCTTTCCTTATAAATTTTACACAGCCTGTTCTTGGATAGTTGGGCACAGTTCTTTTTTGTTTCCTGGTATAGCCAACAACAGTCTTTAGTAACTATTTTTCATGTAAAAACAGAAAAGTGACCTATTAGTCCGTGAAAGGGATCTTGGTTTTTTGTAGAGCGCTGGCTGGAAGTAGCCTGGAGATCCTGCAAGGGACAGGCATCCATTCCACCGGACTCCCAGAATCCAGGCTCCTAACATGTGGTCTAAGATCTCCATTTGACTTGCACTGTTCAGTCATGTAGGCCAATGCAGCCCTTCTGAAAGAGCACTGGTAAAGGTGTGACTACAGGCCACAGGCCCTAGAGAAATTTACATACTAATGAAGGCCAGAGGGTGGAGCCAATTAGGCATATTCCCCAGACTCTTCCCCCTTCTGTCTCCCTATTTAACTCAGGTCTGTCTGAGTTTCACAGGGGGTTCATCCAGATCCATCTACCATCTGCCATTAAAATTAATTCTCTTAAACCCATAGTCCTCTGGTGTATTTGGGGCCTGCCATGGGAAAATGTGGAGAAGGCCTTTAATGAGTTTTTGTAGCCACAGCTGCCACACCTAACTTCTCACCTGGAGGACCTCTCTGCATTCCAGCCATGGGGACCTGCATCTTCAAGCAAGCTATCTGGGCCACTGAGTCTGCTAAGCAAGTTTCAGTAACCGAGACTTTCCTGTGGGGCACTGCCAGGGCCTCTTTCTTCTCTGCCCCCCTCGTTTCTCTCAGCTGTGGGTCAGCCGGTCACACGCCCACATGTCCCCAGTCTTGGTCCTTCTGCAGCCTCTCAGTGGCGTCTGAGAGCCCAAGGGCTTGAGACCAGTCGATCCCCAGCCCCTCTTGGCCCAGGTATCCCCAATCTAAGAGCTCTGCACCCCCATGGAACATCAGACTGAGAACTCCCCCCACGGCGTGGCCCCATAGTGCCCGCCTGGTGCCATGTGTGGAGTAAATTCAGTCAAGGCTGCCATGCTTCAGTCTCTTTGAAGCCATGGGAATCACAACAGCCCAAGAAGATTCAAGAACCTATGCCCAGGCCGGGTCGGTGGTGGCGCACGCCTTTAATCCCAGCACTTGGGAGGCAGAGACAGGCGGATTTCTGAGTTCGAGGCCACCCTGGTCTACAGAGTGAGTTCCAGGACAGCCAAGGCTATACAGAGAAACCCTGTCTCGAAAAAACCAAAAAAAAAAAAAAAAAAAAAAAAAAAGAACCTATGCCCGCACCCATGTGTGAGCTAATCATTCCCCACAGTGACCAACTACTAAGGTTAAAATAGTTTCTTACAAAATTTTAAAATTTACACAACTAACATAGGTACTGTTATCTTCAATCCTTCAACTAGCCAGCAGAGCAAAGTATTAACTTTTTATATGTTTATATGTCATCTTTTAATTTTTTAAACTTTGTTTCCTATCTCAGCAATTCCATTGCCTCTCCTTCTAATATTTGTTTCTATATTGTATATAAGCGTTCCTTCTATAAAATAAAGCCTTCTATCATTTGCTTATTTTCTACAGTTTTTTTTTTTCTTTTTCCTATCCATGCCTTTTCTTTTTGAGACCATTTTAGCTTTCTGTCCTTGATGTCCCCAAGGTCACCTTTGCTAATTAATGCATCTGTCATTGGAGCAGAGGGTACATGTATCTTTTCATAATTCCAAGTTCAAGGATAACTCTCACAATGAATTTCAAGATATCTACAAAGGGCCACATAGGTTTTTATGGTATCCGTGGTGATGTCTAATTCTTTCCCATGGCCCTAAGGGCAAGCAAAAGGCATATTCCTCATCTTCCACAGCCTCATGACCACCTCCATTCCTCATTCCCCAAAACTGCACCTGTTTTCATTTATTATGGAGTAATTATCTCTAAGTAATTACCTCTGAATAATGTGGGAAGTATAGACTCCAAAAAGAGATATATAAAGTAAAATAGAAGATACAGCAGATCAGCTTCAGGGCAACAGCAACTATCAGCACACATGGGCATCAACAGCCTGGCAATGCTGAACTGTATCACACCTTCTCTTATACAGCCATGCTAGACCTGTCAGAATACAGTTAGAAATGTATTGATTTAGGACAATGATAGTGATTCCTCTTCTAGAATCTGAAGAGGAGGTTTCTTGTTGTTTCATGTGATGCAGATTCAGATGTTGTGCTGAGGCAAAACCATGGGAGAACACATGATGTTTTGAGAGAATATAAGTATGATTCAATGGACAGGACCAGGGCAATTGCATAGTTAGTATTGCAATGCTTTGTTGGTCTTGCATATTGATTTTTCTTCATTTAGTTGAGAGATATATGGTAGAGAACTTCTCAAGGCATTCTGGCTGGATTTGGGTGCTCCTATTGTCTGTGTCAATTCAGTGGAGGCCTGGTAGATTGTGCTGGACAGTGCCACAACTGCTGATTTGTGTTTGGTATCCTGACATTACTGAACTGAATTGCTGGTATCCTGACAACAGAGATTGGAATTACTCCAAAGAACTACTTCTAAATGAGTCCACATCCTCTTGTGCAATTTATCATTTTATCTCCCCTACCTTTGGACGATGGGCTAGTAGGGAGGTTGAAGCATTTGAGAACCCTTATTAAAGTAGGTTTTAAAAAAATCTAAGCCTAAGAGTGAGAGGCCAAATCTTTTAAGTACAGACTCCATTTTAGAAAACTTGCACTAAGGAAAGGCTAGTGCCTAGTTTTAGTTTCCAAGTTACTCCCCCTGTCCCCCACAAAACCAGAGCCCTGTTCCAGTTTCTAGGCTAACCCCAACAGACCAGCATCTCCAGGTTAATCTTTCCCAATATTTCCATGTTAATTCCCAACAAGCCTGCCCTCTGCCTAATGACCACCAATGAAGAAGGAAGCAGAAGTTTAGGGTTTGATTCCCAGCACCAACCAGTTATGCTAAAGGCCACAGTAGTTTTCCAACTAGAAGCTAGAAGCACTCACTCCCTACTTGCTCCTTTCTGTAAAACCTTACCTTGATAGATACCTTGGGTGTACCTCTCCACCAAACCAGTTCAAATAAAGGCCCTATTGTGATGTGTATCATCAGTTTCTGTATGTTTTGGGGAGTTCACTAACATTTCTATGACACTACACAAGGAT
The DNA here is from genome assembly GCA_021653895.1 of Mastomys natalensis. Taxonomy (NCBI): domain Eukaryota; kingdom Metazoa; phylum Chordata; class Mammalia; order Rodentia; family Muridae; genus Mastomys; species Mastomys natalensis. The sequence continues at coordinate 1,427,401 of JAJTUV010000333.1, forward strand.
CTATGACTTCTCTAGCCACAGGTAGTTCACTAGATTTATAGTACCAGGCACAATGCACTTCTATTGAACAGTCCAATTAGACAGCTACTGGATACCATCAAGATCATAGTGTCAATTATTAATTGTTGGGATATCTTGCCACACTGGTCATTGCTGTGGTTCTAGGTTTTATATCTGGGAAGCATTTTGATTGCCTTTCTCCCTTCATTATTTTTATATCACCCTCTGATACTACGAGGGTTAATTCTCATGGAGGAGACTGTCACATCACCTCTAACTTGATTTCTCCAAGTTGTATATCTACAGTGTGTGATTTCTCCATAAAGCAGGGTCTTACCTATTGTGGATTTGGCCTTGAGAAGGCTAGCATGAGTCCATGACAGATTTTAAATTGACAGTTAAGGAGACTAAGTTAATTACTAATAGAAAAAAAAAAAAAACCCCAGACTCCAACCTTCACACCCTGATAATAGTTCCAGAATGCCTTGAGATAGAGCAAGATAAAGCTTTAAGTTGAGCCTGCAAGCTCACTTGCTTGTCTCTGTTTCTTAGTAATGGGAGGCCCCATCAGGATGAATTTCTGCAAAATAAAACATTCTTGCATTTATATACTGGCTCCATGGACCCATGGAGTGTTAAAGATCATAACACTTCAGTTGGCACTAAAGTTTTGTATAGATAAACCCAGTCAATATTCTATCTTCTGTCTTTGCACTCACAATAAATCATTAGTTTCCTTTTATGATCTTTGGTTAATTGTCTAACAACCTCTTGGTATGTGTTCTAAGTTGTAAATGCCTGATTTCTATTTCCGAAGCAATTAACTCTTGACACTTTAAGAATTGCAGAGTTCTAATTGCAGTTTTCATATCAGACAGGGCTTTAATAGCAGTCATATTATGTAGGACTTAATAATTACTAGTATAATTTTAGGAATTATTATAGGATGTTTATTACAAATTAAGAAATCATCTATTTGACTGTATAGCATCACTACAAGAACATCTTTGTTGATCTGCATAAATCTGCCCAATAGTGTAATGTCCAAGGATTATTGTATTAATTTAATAATGACAGGAAATGTATATCAGCCACAAGAAACAATACTGAGATGAATTCTCTTTGAAGCCTTATTTCATAGAGCTCATCCATCACAGACCATGCAAAGACAGTGAGTCACATCCATGAAGGCCTCCTGCTAGCTGTAGCCTCTTCTAGATGGCTCCTGACATACTCTTCTCATAGATTGGCATAACTGCCTTCTGTTAGTGTCCACTGAAGGAATTTCTTATGTAGTCTCAGAACCTACTGTGACATTGTAATTGCCAGTGTGTAGCCACAATAAACTGGATCACTTGGTGTGTGAGATTCCAGTTTTAATAAAAACTAAAGGGCACAGAGAAAGTATCCAAATTAACAAAATCAGAAGTGAAAAGGGAGATATAACAACAGAAACTGAGGAAATTTTTAAAAAAATCATCAGATTCTACTACAAAAGCCTATATTCAATAAAACTGGAAAATCTCAATGAAATTGACAATTTTCTAGACAGATGCCAGGTACCAAAGTTAAACCAGGAGCAAATAAACCAACTAAACAGTGCTTATTGCCTTGCTTGTTCCTTGAGGGGGAAGGCATCAGCCTCAGACCCAAAGACATTCACGACAAACAGATTATGGGCCAAGAGTTGTAGTAATTAGGCTGGAGGAATTAAAATTGTGCCTGCTTCCGTCCATGACATTATAGCTGTGCCTGTTAACAAAATAATTGCTCTAAGAGTAAAAGAGGACAAGATTTGCCTTCAACTTGGCCTTTATCTGATACTCTCAGTCAGCTAAAAGGAATTGGTTATTCAATTAATCCAAAACAAAGTTCAAACTTAAGATTCATGAAACTAATGGGGCATTACAGCCTGACTTGCCTACTCCAGCTGTCATTCCAGTAAATGCATACATAATTATTAAAGATTTAGAAGATTGTTTTTATACCATTCCTTTATATCCTGGTAAAGGTGAGAGGTTTATACTAAGTGAATTTGCTTGTAATTTTTGAGAACCCATGAATCGATATCATTAGAAAGGTTTTGCCTCAAGGAATGGTTAATAATATCCTTACATTATAGATATATAAAAAAATGTTGTTGCTTTAATTCAAAAAGTTAAGCATTTGAATCTCTTAGTGTATATTATTCATTGATATTTTATTAGCTGATCTCTCTGAAGGAGTTTTTCTACAAGCCTTTGCTCTCATATAAGGAGCTTTAAATTTTTGGTGTGCTTGTTGCTCCAGAAAAGATTATTTGAGACCTCAGTTATATCTTAAGCAGATTGTGGCACAGAAAATTCCAATAAGAATGAATAGTTGGGGCTGGAGAGATGGCTCAGAGGTTAAAGGCTAGACTCACAACTAAAAATATTAGAATTCAATTCCCAGCAACTACATGGTGGCTCACAACCATCTGTAATGGGATCTAGTGCCCTCTTCTGGCTTGTAGATGTGCATGCAAAATAATGGTTTACTTTTAATGATTTTCAAAAGTTGTTTAGGAGATATTAATTGGCTAAAACCTCATCTTAAGCTTACCATAGGAGAACTTGAACCTCTGCTTGATAGTCTCAAGGGGGATGCAAGTCCTAATTCCCCTCGACAATTAACTGATGAAAGAGGAACAGCTTTGCTGAAAGTAGAGCAAGCTGTTAGTTATTAACAGATACATTATATAGACTATGATCAATTTTTGGCTGTTTGCATTATTGCTACTCATGTGCTCATAGCAGCCCTTTGGCAAAAGAAACCATTAATGTGGATTCATCTTTCTTCATCTGCAAGTAATGTTTGAACATCCTATTATGAAATAGTATTGTAAGATAGAATCCTGAAAGTATTTTGAATGAAATGTTTATTCCTTATTCTAAATAGCAATTAAATTGGTTGTTGGAGAATAATGATATTTGGTCTATTGACAAACTTTTAGGCAAATTTGATAATCATTATCCATAAGACAAGTTGTTACAGTTTTCCTCTATGCATGCTTTTGTATTTCCTGTAAGTTTGCATGCAGCCCATAGAAAAAAAATATTTACCATATTTACAGACAGCTCATCTATTGAGAAGGCAGTATATGTAATTAGATCACATGTTCACTCTCTTGAGTTTCCCCCTACTTCAGCACAAATAATTGAATTATGTGCTGTAGCCACTGTTTGAAATACTGAAAAATCAAGCTTTCATTTTTTTGTTTGTTTGTTTGTTTTGGTTTTTTGTTTGTTTTTTGTTTTGTTTTGGTTTTTGAGACAGGGTTTCTGGAACTCACTCTGTAAACCAGGCTGGCCTCAAACTCAGAAATCCGCCTGTCTCTGCCTCCCAAGTGCTGGGATTAAAGGAGTGAGCCACCACTGCCCGGCAAAATCAAGCTTTTAATTTATATACTCATAGCCAGTATATGGCTCATGATTTATAACTGATTGAAATTGTTACTTTTTTAGATATTGCTAATTCTCAAATTTTACAGTTATTTATATAAATACAGCTTTATTTAAGAAACATGTACTGTTCCTTAACTTTATAAGAAATTTAAGAGTTCATATTGGATTGCCTGAACCCCAGGGCAAAGCCACAGCAGATTTGTACACCAGGCAGATTAGAGACCTTACAGAAAAAATTGGCCATACAATCTTATTCTTTGCATCATCAAAATAATAATAGCTTGAGTTGATAATTTGGCATTTCTAGAAAGTGTGCAAGTTGAATTTCAAAAACTTGTTCTCAGGGTTCTCAAATTTTTCATAATGATGTTGAGCCTTGAGGACTTATACGTAATCAATTACGGCAAATGGATGTTACTCATTTTTTATTTTGGAAAATTAAAATTTGTACATGCGACTTGACACTCTTTTAGGCTTTCTAGTTGCAACTGCTTTAACAAGAGAAGCAACTAAAAATTATAATTAATTATTGACTACATTATTTTTTCTATGCTTGGTGTTCCGTATCAGATTATAGACAATGGAACTGGCTATTGCAGTTAAACATTTGAGATGTTTTGTTGACAATTTAATATTATTCATATTACTGAGATTCCTTTTAACCCAATGGACAAGAAATTGTTGAACGTGCACATCGCACTCAAAAAATTGGCTCCTTAAAACTAAAGGGGGGGGGAATTATACTCTCCAAGATCACCAAAAGCATATCTTGCTTTTGTGTTATTTGTTTTAAATTTTCTGCAAACCAATGCTAAAGGTCAATCTGCAGTGGATTGCCACTGGCATCCATTCACTTCCAGCTCATTTGCCAGGGTCAAGTAGAGAGACCCCCTAACTAATAGATGGAATGGTCTTGACCCTGTTTTTAATTTTAGGGTTGTGGCTCAGTCTGCATTTTCTCAGAAAAAGAAAATGGAGCCCAATGGCTGCCTGAAAGATTGGTCCATCAAGTGGACACAGATCTTGAGCCTAATAATTATGATTCTGATGATAAAGATGGCTTGAAATCCCTATCTGACAGCTGATCTAACCTGGCATGTACTCTCCATCTATACTTAAAGCCACCCACTATATACCTGGTGTCCAGACTTTGTGTCTGATCTGCATGCCTTGATCTCATTACTGTGGGGAACAGAGGCAGAGGCAGGATGTGATAGGCCAGTCTAGTGTGCTTTGGCACCATGTAGAGAGACATTGTCTCTAATATATAAATGAATAGAGAAAAAAGATATTCATTCATCTATACATGCATACATGTATAGTGGCTCAGAGGGCAAACTGGCTTACTGTTAAGGATTATATTGAGGCCTAGATAAAATGTTAAAGCCTATGTAAGATTAGTTTACTAATTTACCTGGCTAGTCTGTCAGTTTTTGCTGTTTCTAATGTTATAAGGAAACTTTTCAGTATAAAAAACTATTTGCTATAAAACTTCCATTTTGAGTAGGGTTAAGTATAAGTTCCTAAGACCTGCCTGGGAACTGACATTCTACCTGGCAGAAAGAGATGTGTAAATGGGTAACTGACATCCTGGTTGGCAAGTTAAGACATGAATGTTAGACAAGGCAATGCTCATGTAACATTTGAATATTCCAACTAATGGGAGCAGAATAAATGCACAACAAAGTCATGTCCCTAAGGAAATCTTCTACTCCTAAATCTGGACTGGTGGAATAACTTGTTATAGGTGTTTGTATATTATAGACATAAATACACTGCAGGATCTTAACTCCAAGTCACAGTTTAGCTCCAGACCCTAAATTGTGGACCTGATCAAGATGTCCTGGGCATAGCAATCCTGGACCCCAGTGCTGGCTAGCATCCCTGACTATTTTATGAATGATTGTGTTTGGGAAGTGGGGGTGGGGTGGTGGGGGGTGAGGGGGTGGTGCCTGCCTGCCTTCCAGCCAGCATGACTACCTGTCTCTTCTTCTGTCTGTGAACCCTGTGCATGTCTGATGCATTCAGAAGCCTAACTTTATGTATGTCTGTCAGCTGCCTATTGCCTGCTCTGTAGGTGGAAGGACTTGGACCCTTGAAAGACAGAAACATGACAGGCAGGAGCAGAAACAGGCTATTCACTAAGCTTCTGTTATAAATTTTATTATTACAATGTTATGCCTGAAGAGCCTCCTAGTCACATGACACAAAAACAACACTGAGGAAAAATCATACATGTGAGCACTAATTTCCTAGAGATTCTTAGAAATAAACAAGGAACTACCAACACTACCCCAACTGCCACTACCACCACCACCAACAACAACACAAACAAATGTGAGAAACAAAACCAAAAATGAATACTGGGACTGTGTATTTCTTGTGCCCTTGATCTATGAACACCTCTATTAATTTTAACAGGCAAGAATCGGGTCAGAATCTCATATATATTTGTATATGTGAGATATATATATTTTGTATATATATTTGTATACACATATACAAATACACAAATACACACACACACACACACACAAAATCTTCAGTGAATTAGTGGTAGTAAATTGTTTTGGTCCCTGACTCTTCGTGCTTCGGTAGTAAGTATTCAATGCCTCAGTTTTCTTCAATATCTCCTCCATAGTCAGGCAAAGGAGACATGCATGGAAGGCTGTTGAAATTCTTTAATGGCCCCACATGTTTTCATCCAAGGCCTACTTACTGCACACCCCAGTGTTCTGTTTCTGAGATCTTTATGCATTTATTTTTTTGTGTCTGGGCTTGTGTAGGCACTAGGCGACACTCCCTGAACAAGAAAAGTAAAAGACAACTAACCAACCAAACAAATAAACATGAGTGCAATAGTACAATAGAATACAATAGGAGCAATAGTAACAGTGGAATCAGTAGAGCACATATTCAATGTGGGGGGTCATTTCTGAGTTTAAAGTCTGCCTGACCTATAGAAGAAGTTTCAGGACAATTAATTATATCTATGTCTATATTTATTTTTGTTTATCTATTTTTTATTGTCTTTTTTGGCTGGCTGGCTCTAGGATATACAGAGAAACTCTATCTCAAATAAACCAAATCAAACTAATTCTGTATTGCATACAGGGGTTCAGGGATGATTGATTATATTTCTCTTTTAATTTAATTTTGATTTTTAATGAATTCTAATTTAAATTAACAATAAAATAAAAATGTTCGATTAAAAATACAAAAAAGCAGAAGGAAAACTTGGCTGGGTATATTATAAGGCTTCAGATTGGTTTTAGGTGCCTCCTCAGAACTCTGCACATTCATACTGGATTTACTTAGGTTCTGGTCTTCTAGAGGATAGTAAACAGAGAAACACAACCTGGAAATGTAGGTCACATGGCTGTTTCTATCCTTGTGAGGTTAGGAGCCAAATGGCTGCCACACACATGGCAGCTTCAAACTTCATGAGGTTAATGTGCAATCAAGTGACAGAACAAGAAAATAGAAACAAACATATGAACACAAAACATTCGAGGGATTAAAGAAAGTAAAGGAAGTTGTTCATAGAAATACACACCTTTACTATCAGTCCTGGACTGGCAGGGGAGGGCAGAGAAAGCCATACTGAGTTCCAGGACAATGAGTTCTACATATAGAGAAAAACTGTTTCAAATATGTCCCACCCCACCTCCTCAAAATTATTCATTGTACTGTTTCAGACTTATGCCTGAGGCACCTCCTAGTTATGTGAAACAAATACAACAGAGTTTGTGGTAGACAATTTTAAATCCAACCCAGGGTTCTTGCCTTGAATTGATTATTTAGAGTTTGGATAAAAGTCACACACCTTTTATTATTCATAGCAATGCTTAAACAGCACAGGAAGAGCCAGCTTTTGGAGGCTGGAGAGATGGCTCAGAAAGCAAGAGCTTGGTCTGTTGGTCTTTCAGAGATATTCAGTTCAATTCCCAGGAGCCACATGGTGGGTCCTATTAGGTTCTCGTGCCCTCTTCTCCATGTATGCATATATGAAGATTGAGCATGCATATACATTGAAAAACAATCAATCAATCAATCAATCAATAAATAAATAAATAAATAAATAAGATAAATGATGATTCTTGCAAGAGGCAGAAAGCTCTGTATGTGGGTTTGAGGCTAGCTAAGTCTACAGAGGAAGCTCCAGGGCTGCAGCAGTTACCCAAAGAGAAATCTTATCTCTAGCCAAAATAAAACAAAGCAAAAAAAAGATTGTGGCTTTTATTTTACAGAGACATATTCTTTCTCTTTTTTTTTTTTTTTTTTTTTTTTTTGGTTTTTCGAGACAGGGTTTCTCTGTGTAGCCCTGGCTGTCCTGGAACTCACTCTGTAGACCAGGCTGGCCTCGAACTCAGAAATCCGCCTGCCTCTGCCTCCCAAGTGCTGGGATTAAAGGCGTGCGCCACCACCGCCCGGCAGACATATTCTTTCTAGTCCTACTGTCTGTTGAAATGTGATGATGAATGCATATTGGATTTAATTACAGAATTTTTTTGTGTTTTGTATTTCAGTTGTGATTGCTGTTACTTGTCATCTTGTGAGTTTGTCTTTGATTTATTTAAATATTTTCTAATTCTAGACCTATGTACTAAAAACAATTTTTTGTGTTCTTTTTTCTTTCTTTTCTTCCTTCCTTCCTTTCTTTCTTAAGGCAGACAATTGGAACTACAGGTCTCATCATAAAATTGATTTTACAGTGTGAAAGGAGTTGTGAAGTATGTTTTCCATGTATCAGCTTTCTTCTTGGTAAGGTCGAACTGCAATCAAGAGACAGAATAAATAATTAGAAACAAAATTACAAACACGAAGCCTTCCAGGGAAAGAGAGAAAGTGCCTCATGTACACACACACACACACACACACACACAAACACACACACACAAACACACTATTTGAATTTAAACTAAACATACAATTAAGTAACAGAAAAAGAAATTAAAAAAGCAATAGAAAAAAAAAAAACTTTTCCAGGGGTTAAAAAATAAGGAAACCAGGTGTGGCCATACATGCCTTAAATCCCATCACTCAGAAAGTAGACAGAGGACGACGAAATGCTGTGAATTGGAGTCAGCTCTCTAATCTAGATTGTGATTTCTAGGGATAGGTAGAAAGACTCCTGTCCAACTAAATAAATGAATATAAATAAATAAATAAATAAATAAATAAATAAAATTATTAACTTAGGGTAAAACTAATAAACACACAGGTCTTCTTGCTCCCCATACATCATTCATGGAGCTAGTTTTTGGTTCCTGTGGCCTGGGGCTCCTTGGGTTGGGTCCATCTCACCCCAGTGAGAAAAAGTAGCCTTCTCTAGGTATCTGAGGAATGGGTGTGCTATGGTGTCAAGGGTATTGTTGTGGATGGTACCTGGAAAGCCTGTTCCAAATGCCTTCTGCGTATAGCTTTGGCTGAGTGCGTCCCCACTCCACTCCTGTCTTTGGTGGCGCAAGCGGCTCCTCTTTTGTCTAACGCAACCCATGCTTCCCTACTCTGAGTTTGAGGAGGGACCACTCAGGGTAGACCTGTTCTACTGTAGGTGTGCAAAGGTGTGGGTTCTTGTGATGGTGAGGAATAGTGGTGCACACTCCCATGTTCAGGGTACTTCCTATGCTGAGTATCACTGTGGAACTGGTAGTGGAAGGGCAGAGGTAGGCTCCCAGTTCCACCCATCTCCAGTGCCTTCTGCTGCATGCATCCCTCCTACTGGAATCCCTGTTTTGGCCATTCCTGTAATGCAGATATGATGTGTGTGGTGGGTGCTGCATGCTCAGACTGTTGATATTGCCTCACTTCCTTTCTTGGCAGCATTTCCATGGCTGGTTGATAGCAATTATTCTTTCTTCCTCGGGGCCAGAAGGATCTGTATTTCATAGGATTGATTTTTCCCTTGGGTGCAGCCTTTGGGACAACGTGTCACTTTATATCTTCAGGTACAGTATGGACAGATTGCAAAGATCAAAACAATAACAGATACAGGGAGGAAATTCACAGGCTACACAGAACACCTGAAACTCATACCTGGTTCAGTATCCCCAAAATTTCCTCATGAACAAAAGAACTAGACCTCAAAGGAACAACTGGTCTACCTTATAACTGTAAGTAGACATAGATAAAGAATTCCATGCTAGAATGCCTGACCACAGTTTCCTCTCCACCGCAAAAATCCTGAAACCTGGCTCTGGTGACCAAGGGACTCCTTCATGGAAAAAAAAAAAATGGCTCTGAAGGTCTGCAGAGACTGGGTTTGGAAGCTGGCACCACAGCATCCTCTCAGAATCAGAAAGCCAGAATTGGCCATGCACATTGTCAGGATCACCATGTGTGGGCCTTTCAAATGAGGCTCAAGATTCTGGTGGTTATGTCTCTTAATCCAAACCACATCACCTGGTTCAAAGTAAAGGGGATTAGGAGGGGAGGCAGACTCATAGATTTGGCAGATGTTTGGACATATTTGATTTTGCATTCTGTGAAAAGTCTGCACCCCTCCTAGAACTTCTGGTAGTCATATTCTGCAAAAAATTTCAGACTAGAGGTTAGGAAGGAGGGGAGGAAGTGTCCCATAGAGAATCTCAAAAGGGGTCAAACCTGAAATATAAGAGGTGTTCTTGGCCCGATTTAAGGCATAGGAGAGAAGATTACCCAGTTGTCATGAGTTTCTAGACTTAATATGGTTAAGGTCTCCTTTTGGGTCCTATTTATCCTTTCTACTTGCCCTGAACTCTGGGGACAATAAGCAATGTAGTTTCCAATCTGTCCCCAGTATCTTAACAAGTGACTGTGTTACCTGAGAGATGAAGGCCAGTCCATTGTCAGATCCCAGCAGTGAGGGCAGTCCATACCTGGAGATGATATCCCTGAGCAGCTTCTTGGCCTCCACGGTGGTGGTCTCTAAATTGTTTTGGTTGGGGACAGCTCTTGTGGGGCTAAAGCTTTCATAGCTTTGACTGTGAAATCTAAGACTGTCTTTTTTGTAGCCTTATCACCTAGCCTTTTTTCTCTTGACCTCTCATCCATGCCCTTTAGATGCCCTGGACAGTGAATGATAGTTACATTGATGGATAGCTGTAGTGCCTCTATTAGGGACAAAATCTGTACCTATTTTTGACTCCCTCCACTATGAGTAGACCCCTTTCTTTATATATGAGTACAAGAACATGAGCAAAGGCATATCAGCTTTCTGTCCAGATGTTAGCAATTTTGCCCTTTGCCAGTTTTAAGACCTGAGTCAAGACAACTAATTTAGATTTTTGAGACAAAGTCCCAGGAAATAGGCCTGAAACCTACACTTTAGTCAGCAGACATCACCTCCATACCTACATACCTAGCTCCATCTTGTATGAAACTACTACCATCTGTGAAGTCAATCATTTCCTTATCCAGCCAGGAAATGTCTGTCAGATCTGGCCTCAGGTTCTGGATATGGCTCAGCACTATTGGGAAGTCATCATAATGCCCATTTCCAGTTTTGAGAGCAGAGTAGTTGGGTTTGAGACAGAAATGGGGTGGTATTTAATGCATGGCATATTAAGGAGCAAGGACTGATAATACATCAGCTAGGCATTAGATATCCACCAGTTTGGGAGCAGGTTGAATACTCTGCCAATGGCATGAGGAATGGTTATACTGAGTTCTTGTCCCATGATGATCTTATCTGCCTCCTTGACCAGCAAAGCAGTGGCTGCCACAATACCTAAGCAAACTGGCCATCCTTGTTTGATGACTTCCAATTTCTTAGATAAGTCTTCTAGCCACTGGGGTTTTCAGCAGATGTCTGTTGCTGCCTGGTTGATGAATGCCAGGCTCACAGCAGAATGATTTTGCCTCACCTCTGGGTCCAGAGGCATATAGATATCATAGGCTTCTAGCAACAACTCGAGAAATGATCCTGAACACTCCTCCTAACTTTGTATACCGTATCCTACCTTAGACAAATTTTGGGGTCTTCTAGAGGCATCCAGGATACCTCTCTTAAGAATCTGGCAACATACTTTTAACCTTTCCTAACCCATATAGTTTTTAGGATCCCTGTCAGTACAGATCAAAGGGGAAAACAAAATCAATATTGGCTTGTACAAAGGTAAGCTTGGTATTTGCACCCAGAAGCAGTTTCTAGGCTGCCACTGTCACCCGTTCTCATTCCTTGGTCTTGAAGAGCACCTGCAAGAGCTGTTAGCAATCATCTCAAGTGGACTAACCATTAGAGAGTCTAATATGTCTATGAGAGCATAGTGTTTCTCTGAAAATTTGGGATTCTCTTTCTCCCAGCTTTATAAATCGCTAGTGGAAAAGTTTGTGTGTCATGTACTGTTTGCCCTGCACAGCAGGGGGTGCAGTCGCCCACAAGGCAGTACCATTAAGGTGGAATCTGCCTGCCTTGCTGTGTATGCTTTTGTGTGTGGGTGGAGGGATATTTATGTTTCCTCATATTCCTTCTGCAGGGCCTGGGTCAGCATCTGTCATTTGTAAGGGATGGCTGTGCACCAAGATAGGGTGATAAACCGGCAGGAAGGAGTTTAACTCTAGATCCAACATGAGTAGAACTCCTGGCTTACAATTCCTCCATAGCTCCTTGACCTATAAGATCACTGTGTCAGGTGGTAGGAGAGGTCTTAGCCAGATAACGGGGCTCTCTACCAGATGTTGCCAGATAGTGATAAATGGAACCTGGTCAGAGTGCTCCAGATTTCTATAAACAATACCTTTAAACAAGAAAATAGTAGAAGATGGAAAATGCCTCCTGCTGGCTATCCCACATAGAAAGCTGGACAATCATTCCTGCAAAAAGCAGTCAGTCTCCTCTATGGTGCAGGTAAGCCCAAATCCCCAACCAGCCTCTGAAGTCCTTGAAGTGTGACTGGACTTGACCCAGTATGGTGAAGCTGGTCGTTTTCCCTATGGTACTTTACAAGAAAATAAAAAAGAGCAAATAAAACACAAGCACAGAAACAAGCCTACAGGAGTCCAGGAAATAAACCAAAAGGAAGCTGATTCCAAAAATGGGCTCGGCCAATCAGGAGGATCCTGGCATTCTACAGCAAAGCCTGTGTCAGATTGACATTCTCTGTCTCCAACTGAAAGGAGTCCAGAGACAGCTACCTATCCCTGGAGTAGTAGCTCCGGCATCTGGGAAGAACCTGTTAGCTTCCACCAGAACCGCAGTTGGAGTAGAGCTCTGTCTCCTACTGATTGGGGCTGTGGAGCATTCTTCATTCCACTCCACCACCCACCCACCAGCCAGACAGTAATTACCTGAACATCTGTCCTACCTCCATTGGCCTCCAAGTTGGGTACACAAAAGGAAAGAAATCGTCCCACACTGAATAAGACAAAAGACTACTCAGATCATGACAAAGGCAAGATACATAAAGCACACAGAGGCACACCCCCAACTCAATGATTATAGGAGAGTCAATTGATCTCCAAAACATGCTCTACTCTCAAGTCTAGGGGGACTCAAGCCTTTCCTAGCGAATGCACAAAATGTAAGGGCCTGAAAATCCCTGAAGGAAGACCCCAGATGCATATAGTATTCAAAATTTAGTAGCATTTATTCTCCAGAAACGACTAGCATGTGGGGACCCTGGACCAAGGTACACAGGTCCCTTCTTATAGAGAACCAGGTGAACTCTAGAAGGATTAGGCAAGCTGAAATTTCTTTGGTGGGTGCTATGGGCTCACTGTGGTTAGTGATCTGCACTTCTATGTTATGAATGTTCAACCATGTGATGAAATAGGGCTGCCCAGTGCAGATGGTCCATTGTGAGATATTTCACCATTTTTAAATTATTCCTAGGCTGTTTTTTGGGAGGGGGTTTTATGATCTGTTCTGGATTATGGTCTATTCTTAGAGCTGGTACCTTATGATCTCTTTTGAAATCAGGTCTAATACTTAATGGAGACAAATGGGGTCCTTAAATGGAGACACATGGGGTTTATATTGCCATTTCATATTTCTCTGTGAAACCTTGACAGAGAGACAAACAAAAAGAATAACTGACAGACAGTAAAAGAGAGATTAAATAGTTAAAAATATAAACATAAAAATAATTATTCTGGAACTCCTCTGTAGGTCAGATAGATTTTGAACTCAGTGATTATGCTCCCACACACATTGGATACATCCTCTACTGTATTGAATCTAGTGGTCCTATTGCATTTGCTTGTTTGCTTGATTAGTTGTTTTCTTCTTCTCCTCCTCCTCTTTTTTCAGGAAGTGTGGCCTAGTGGCTACTGAAGTCTCAACACAAAAAATCAATAAGTAAAGATCTCTAAAGCACAAATCTGTGGTGGGCATTTAGTAGGCAATAGGAACCCATATGTCATAGAGGGGACATTAAACAATTTCAACAGCATTCTATGCATGTCTCCTTCATCTGACTCTAGATGAGAAACTGAGGAAAGATGCAGCAGTGGAAACTAGAAAAGTTTTGTGAGTCAGAGACCAGAACGAATTACTATACCAGGAGCTATTTTACTGAAGATATAGATGCAGATATTAGGGATTCTTAACATATCCTTGAATGATAAAAATAATGAAAGTGGCCATGGATCAAGAGTACAAGGAATTTACAATCTTAATATGCTTTTTTATTGTTGTTCCTCACAATATTTTGTTGATTGCAGTGGTGACAGTTCCTCATTTATATCTAAGTATTTCAATGAAATATATTTTATTTGATCTGTACACTTTGAAGATAATCAAGTATTTTTAATGTAAAATGGGAAAACTAGCAAAAACATATGTGTTTTAGTTTCATGTCTCCAGGAGGCTCCTCAGACATAATTCTGTGTTGTGTATTGCCATGATGCTGCTTGTATTTTGATGCTAATTCTGCTTTCCCCAGTGGGTCTGCCTTGGAAAAGGAGTGAATTACATACTCAGGTGACTTCATGTGAACTTCTCCCAATTTTTCACTGGTAACAATAATGGCTAAAGCCTGGGATTGAGCAGTAGAAGGGAACGATGAAGCTGGAGTTTTAGAGAGGGAAGGAGAGATGAGGAGAACAGAAAAAGAGGTGGAAGAAAGATGGAGCACAAGCACTTGGCCTGAAGGAACCACAAGTAGAAAGGGGTTTAATAGATGGGGAATGTAGTAGTGTAGTACTGTATCTGCCCAATATAGGTGTGCACCTTCTATTCATATTAATTGAGTTGTGTTTTCCTTGCATGGGCTTATTGGGTTTGGAGATTTACAGCAACAAATTGGCACCCAAAGTGGGGCATGAATCCATGACCTTGAGATTAAGAGTCTCATGATCTACCAACTGAGCTGACAAAGGAAGACCTCCTGAAAACCTTGGTGATGGAGAAGAAAAGGGACACACAAACAACACAAACAACAAAATAGGTGATATACATGTGGTGATGTTTATGTCTCTGTATATGGAGACAGCTCTGGAACTGGCTGAGACTAAAATGTCTATACATAGCCAATAACACTTATTGGGCACAAATATTTCTCATGACTTGTTATTACATACCATTCTTTAAGATGGCATGTATCCAAAGTTCTATTGCAGTTTGATTATGTAATCACACTAACCTCTGAAGAAAAGCAGTCATCTTTTTTATGGTCTTCATTAACCAATCTGTGCACCTTGCATGCTCCATGTGAATGTCTGGGTTTTTTTTTTTTTTTTTTTTTTTTTTTTTTTTTTTTTTTGGTTTTTCGAGACAGGGTTTCTCTGTGTAGTCCGAGCTGTCCTGGAACTCACTCTGTAGACCAGGCTGGCCTCGAACTCAGAAATCCGCCTGCCTCTACCTCCCAAGTGCTGGGATTAAAGGCGTGCGCCACCACTACCCAGCCCATTTGAATGTCTTTATAGAACTATATGTTGCTTATAAGTTTTGTATACTGCAGGATGAAAGAAGAGAAGTGCAGTCCTGACAAGATTCACCCTCCAAAATGCTGAGATTCTAGGACCTTCCATTCCAGCTTTATGTTTGGTTCTGCCTCATGTACATCAAAGGTGTTTCTTTTAAAGACTTGCTTCCAGAACTTTTCCAGAACAGCTAGCTTGCCTATTCAGCCTTTCAGACTCTCATAGTCAAGAAGTCAGCTAAGCAATGAACTTTCTCAGCACATAATGACTGGATGGCAAATCATGCCAGCTAGCTCTTCTTTGACAAAACCAATTTTCCTATTTCCTTTTGGGCTCCCAGAAGAGAATTCTTCACCTCAATGCAGCTGGAAAGAGACAAAGGAAGATTGGCATTCCAGTTTCTTATGTTGGGGTGAATGGTTCTGATTATTTTATGAATTATAGATATGTTGTCATTTTAAGGGATACTGTACAAATGTAGCTTTGGACAGAGAGGGTACTACAGAGCTTAAACTTGGTGATTTCTACCTTTCCTTTCCTCTTCATTTCTTCTTAGGTAAAGAGGAGGGGTGGAAGAGAAAAGGGGGATATAGTAATATCATAGAAGTTAGAGAAATAGACAAATAGGGATAGGTTATCAAATTTACTCTTAAACAAAACATTTCATAGTTATATCTTACATTGGTAGAAATCTTTTTTGTTTGTTTGTTTTTTTTTTGTTTTGTTTTGTTTTGTTTTTCGAGACAGGGTTTCTCTATATAGTCCTGGCTGTCCTGGAACTCACTCTGGCCTCGAACTCAGAAATCTGCCTGCCTCAGCCTCCCAAGTGCTGCAATTAAAGGCATGAGCCACCACTGCCCAGCAGGTAGAAATTTTAATAATTGATTCAAAAATGAGGTTATAATCTCTTAATATTGGTACAGAATTTATTTGATACAAATTTAATGTTTTCATTGGTATGAATATCTTTATTAATATAAAAATTGGGATTAGTATTGTTACTCTCTTATAGGCATTGTGCCTATACAACATATTTAACTTAGACCCAGTCCTTCTATAACTGCTATTACAAAATGATTTTTAGATGATTAAACAATATGAGTTTAGGGCCAAATAGCAAACTCATGGTTCTAAGTTAATTAAAAGGATGTTTTTGAGATATTTTAATCAGAAATGGCTGAGAGTAGTCAAGGCTTAACAGTTCAGAAATGCTTTGCATAGAAAGATCATCTTCAAAAGCATCAGAAGTCCATAGAATATGGCCATTTCTTTATTAAAGATCATTTGACTAGAGACATGTCTGCTCTTGACAGCACCTCTTTCTTGGATTCAAAGAAGAAATTGAGCATCAATGGAGTTGCTCCAGTTGTGGTGAGACAGCCACTAAGCAAGAATTATCTCAATTCATCTACAGACAAAACACTGTCCAGAAAAAGGACACACTGTGCAGAATAGCTGACTGATAATCTCTGCAAAGACAAATCAGTTCTTCACAATTATGTGTTACAAAGGTCTGTCAGATGATCCTGGCCTAGGAAAGCTGAAGACCAATGCTCCAACATTTTGAGGAATGAGAAACTATCCAGGTAATCAGCGGTCTTTATAAATTGGCTAAGTTTGGAAGGTATGTTTTGTGCTCCTTGTATTTTCAGGTAATATTAGTTGTTCTTGGATTTCTGATGGGGTTGAAGACTGCTTGTAGTTTCATAGCCAACACAAGCTGTTTAGCATTAATAGAGATGACATAGTTTTGCGAGGATGGTTTTCAGATGGTATACAATCTAAAACGAGGACATAATTCAGGTGTAGAATTGTCAGCCTTTTAAGTCCTAACTTAAAAGATAAGATAGATTGCAGAGTGCTTTATCTAATCAACACAATTGATGAACTGAATGTTAAGTGTGTGTTATACTTTATAAATTGTAGAATGGTAATTGTTGTGCTCAATTTACATCTGAAAGAAAAGAGCCATTTAACTGGACAAAAGGGGGGAAATGCTGTGGATTGCCCTGGTGCTGTTTGCATTTTGATGCTAATTCTGCTCTCCCCAGAGGGGCTGCCTTGGAGGAGGAGTGAAGTACAGACTTAGGTGCCTTCATGTGAACCTTCTCTTATATTTTAACTGGCAAAATAAAGGCTAAAGCCTGAGATTGAGCAGTGGAAGGGAAAGGTGGAGCTGGAAGTTTTAGAGAGGGGAAGAGAGACAAGGAGAGGAAGGAGAGTGAGGACAGAAGAGGAGGTAGGAGGCAGACGGAGCAGACACGCATGGCTTGAAGGAACCACAAGTAGCAAGGGATTTCATAGATGGGGAATGTAGTGGTGTAGTGCTGTATCTGTCCAATCTAGGCATGTAGCTTCTACTCATATTAATTGAGTTGTGTTTTCCTTGCATGGGCTTATTGGGGTTGAAGATTTACCCCAACAATTCTGTAACACTAGAATGGATCACAGAAGTTTACTGTAGCCTGTTTTTGCTTATGCATGCCATGTTTCTGTCTTTCATAGGTTCAAGCCCCACCAATTACAAGGGAGGCAACAGGAGCCGACAACTATCCATGACTTTAATTTCAGCAGATCTGACTTCTTCATCTGATCGGAATGCATCAGCCACGTATATGGTTCGCAGTCAAAAAGACAGACAGGTAGGCAGGCAGCCTGGCTGGCAGGAATGCAGACAGACAGGCGGGCACAAAATAAATCATAAAAGCAGGTTGTCACGTATGTTGGTAAGAATTGGGTCCATCACTTCATACACCCTAGGATTTATCTATCAGGGCCACAATCAGTTCTGCAGCTGAACTCTGACTTTGAGTTATGAATCTACAGGATGTTATGCCTAAAATCCATAAACATCTTTACCAAGGTATTTCACCACTCTGGATTTAGGGACAGAGAATTTTATTAGGAACATGTCTTTGTTGCACACATATCCTTATGCCATTAATTGGTGTATTCAACTATGGCTGGGGACTTTTCTTGTGTAACATTCATGTCTAACTTTCTAAACAGGATGCCTGTTACCCATATACACATCTCATTCTTCCAAGTAATTTGTCAGTTTCAAGTAAGGTCTTGGAACATATATTTTAATTAAAAGTTACTCAAAACGGAAGTTTCATTCTAAATAGTTTTTTTATATTGGTACAGGTATCTCTCCTATATTGGGCTCCATCCCCAGGACAGCTTATAAAAACAAATATATACCATAAAAACTTATACACAGGTGCAAAAATTGCTGTTGGGTGGTTGCCCCATGTACAAGCTTATTGTGGGTAACTATACAACAAAGCAGTTCAACTAACTTCTACCCTGATTGGTTTCCAGGGACAAAGAACTTAACAAAATATGAAATTAACTTGAGAATGAGAATATTCCTAGTAATGGCATAAACAACCTATGAGAATGTTTCCTTATAATATTAGTAACCGCACAAAATGGTAGGCTAACCAGGTAAGTGTTACCTAGCCCTTAACTATTATTATCTAGGTCTTAACATTTTACCTATGCCTTTATATGCCATCTAGGTCTTAATATTTTACCTAGTGCTTAATAGCCAGCAGCTTTACCCTCTGAGCCACCATACATGCATATGTATATATGGATGGATATCTTTCTGAATTCATTTATTTATTAGAGACAGTCTTTCTACAAGTTTTCAAATCATATTAGACTAGACTCTTAAATCCTGATTCTGTCTCTACCTCCCCAGTGCTAAGATCAAAGGCATTCATCACCATGCTGCCTTTCTTTCTTTACTCTTCCTTCCTCACCATGATTAAGGTACAACAAAGGCAGATCCATGACATTCAATTCTCATTATTTGTTTAATGTATGTGTGTATGTATGTATGTAGTTACTTTATTTATTTAAAAGAGGATTTCTTGGGAAAGGGTTCCATCTTCCAGGCAGACTTTGATTTCAGAGATTTGCCTCACTCTGCCTCAACAATGATGGGATAAAGGTGGTGCACCATCACACCCAGGTTGGCTTCCTCTTCTTTCTTAACTCTAGAAAGATTTTCAGTTTTTCATTTCACATACTTTATTTCATATTAACTTTATATTCCAACTTCCCCACCCCACTCTCTCTCCTTCTGTGTGTGTGTTTGTGTGTATGTGTGCCTATCTGTCTGCCTGTCTTTCTGTGTCTTTGAGTATGGAGGTGATGTGTTAACCATAAAGGTATGATCCATACACTTTCCAACACAGTTCAAAAGATTTCAATAATCATGTGTAGAAGAGAGACAGAGAGAGAGAGAGAGAGAGAGAGAGAGAGAGACAGAGAGAGAGAGAGAGAGAGAGAGAGAAGAAAGATTTTGAAAAAGGAATCAATGCTTCTGCTCTTCCAATCCAAACCCAATAGATATCAATTTTTTTCTGTTTTTTTATTCTGTGTACTAGGGCAGTACCCTCATGTATGTGTCCTACTGAAATTTATATCTCTAATTGCCTACCTTAAGAAAGAAAAGCAGTCAAAGATGATGTACAGAAAACTTCCTTAATAAAATCTCCAAGCCACAAGGGTAGACTGAAGGTATGTACTCTGGCCACTGGGACATCCCAGATCCTCCTTTTCCACCATTAGACACTCTACATGTTTGCTTTTCCCTAACAGACAAAGCTTCAGTTGAGAATCTATATTAACTTCCCAGTATTCTAGCTCACTGCATGTGAAAGATGGCTGACCCTTGGGAAGAACAAAGGAAGAAAGCTGTCTACAATATTAGCCTGTGAAAGCAGAGCAGGCAAAGTCAGTCCCACTAAGCCCTCTGTTTATTATCAGCATCCTCTCTCTGTCTCTCTGTTTCTCCACTGCCTCTGCTACTGCCACTTCTGCCTCTGCCCGAGTCTCCACTGTTGCTGCTCAGTTGCTCCCAGGTACTGTACCTGTCTCTCTGCACTGAGCCAGTCTGGGCTGGGCCAGTGAGAAGCGGGCTAGCTAGCAAGGAGGGGAGGGTCCTTGAAGGCACTTCGGGAGAGCAGATCTCTTCCCACATAGTAAGGAGCAGGCCCTTAACAGGACCGACTCCATCTTGTAGTAGGAAAGAAAACAAGTTTTGAAGTGAAGTTGTTTTGAAGTGCTGTGATAACCAGAAGTTGTTTTGAAACCCTATGAATCAAAATATTTGTGCACAAAAACAAGTTGTTTTGGGTAAGTGTGATAACCAGCTGTAATGAAGTCAGAGCCTGGCTATAAACAGACATGAATAGTTATTGGCAGCGCACGTCAGCAGTGACGTCAAATCGAGCATAAAAAGAGGAGACCGACCAGAGAACATCATCACACACTGGTAGCCATGACTGCCTAACGTGATCCTCCTACCAAGCCTCCTCAACACCTGATCATTGAGATTTAACAACAACTGAGAGACCAACAGCATTGGTGATGCCTCCACCTTCATGGTCAAACACCCTACGAGGTCAAATTAGCTGGAAGCCACAGTCCGAGACCATCTTCCCCGACTCCTGACCTGAAACGGAAACCATAAGGACTCAGGTTGTATAACCCATGAATGAATGATGTACTTATTGCTGTGTTTATTTCTTTGGTAATTAGCAATTTGTTATTCGTGTTCATTGTGCCAATATTGATAGAGACAATGCATGGAATGAACAAGAAAGGTGGCAATACCTTGTTGTAGCAATAGTCTTAGTATTGGTGATAATATATTGTTTGCTGTGTATCATTAAAGAGCAATTGAATGTTAAACCCTCCACCTCTGGTGTATCTCTTCCCTCTCATGGAGCTGATAATCTCATGGTCAATCTAGCATACTATCCCTGAGTGGAGAAGGATCTGTCTCTCCTCTCCCCACAAGGATACTAAAACCTCGCACGACCTGCTAGAGACACATGTGTTACAGCTCTTGCAACAGAAACTCTCGGACAATGGGATGATTCTCGCACACCTTTACTTCTTCCAAATAGGGCTCTTATATACAGTTTTGGGGTGGTCAGGGTCTGGCAGCAGATAACACCTATTGGCTTGGTCTGAGAGCTTGGAGATACCTCATCTACATATGGGAGAGCCTGAGGCACTTTTCCTTGTGACTGATGGCCATAGACCTCTCTGTGGGAAGAGCTGTGGAGGGCTGAAGCTAAGTGAAAGGAACCAGGGGCCCAGGAACAAAGCCGAACACCTACCATCCCATTAGGGTCCAGGGTTCGAAGCCTGTGCTTGACCAGG
This sequence comes from Mastomys natalensis, assembly GCA_021653895.1. Classification (NCBI taxonomy): domain Eukaryota; kingdom Metazoa; phylum Chordata; class Mammalia; order Rodentia; family Muridae; genus Mastomys; species Mastomys natalensis. The sequence goes on from JAJTUV010000333.1 coordinate 1,448,856, forward strand.
TTCCCAGTTGCCTTCACAGCCCACCTCCCCACAAGATAAAGCATAATTGCAGTAACTATATAAACCTACTTACTTAAGACTGAGACCTCTGATTATCATCTCATCTCTGTCTTTTAATAATTAGGTGGGGAACAACATCAAGCCCCTAAGGCAGTCCATTTGTTCCATTTTTTTTCTTAATATTACCTTTTGTTTGAATTCTGAGTCATGGGTCTACAGGAAAGAAATGACACAAACTGGTCAATGCAGTTCTTTGCCTTGTCTTTGTTCTTGTTGTTTTTCTCTATCCTTACTCTCTTCTAGAAGACAGTTATGTAAATCAAATTTACCTGTGGAGAATGGTAAGGAGGCTCTTCTGATCTAAAGAGTATCTTAAAATAAAATGAGAATCAAAACAATAACTCGTTTTGAAGTACAATATATGGAAAATATGTATATGTATGTGTATGTATGTAATGTATATTTACAGAGAGAAAAATGAACATGAGAGCACAGAGAACCTAAGGCAGAGCAACTGATGCCAATTTTTATTGTTTAAGCTACTATTTGCTGGAGGTGGGGTGTCCTTTCTAATTTGCTCTAACATGGGCGAGAGGTTCCTCAAACTTCCCTCACAAAACATTTTTTAGATAGATCCCAGAAAGAAGGAAAGAAAGAAAGAAAGAAAAAAGAAAGAAAGAAAGTCTAATTCTTAGTTGTAATATCATTCTTTAATTAGAGCTGTTCTATAAATGAGAGGGAAAAAAATCTATTAAATGAGTAATGTAGGGTTTAAAAGTTGCAAACCACCACAACCAACTGAATTTCTCAAGAAAAGAAAAAAACAGAAAAATATTTTCTATACTCACAAGCAATCCTAATTTGTTATAATGTCCCCATTGTATACTTGGATTCAACTTTGATTTATTACGGAAATTTTACAGAGTACAAACTTCAAAGAGTAGTTAACAACCTCTTTGTGTGCAGGCAATTTTTTGCCTGCTTTATTTAATTTTTTTCATAACACAGACCTGTAACAGGTATAAACACAGCTCTAAGGGTGGGAAATGGAGGCAATTCTGACATTCCTAGCACAGAAGTCAGATCCAAATGACAACCACAAGTGAAGGGAATATTGTTTTTCTCCAATGGAGTCTCAACTCAGTAAATGGCAGACCTGGGTTGATTTCCATGAGAGGGTAGGATCTAGGAGGAGCTTTGAGATGGAAAACTATCATCAGAATATAGTGTAGAAAATACAGTTCCTATTATTTAAAAAAAAAAGCCCTCCCCCCCCAAAAAAAACAAACCAAGAGTGAAACATTACTAACAAACTGTAAGTGTTCCTTTTCTATATATCATACCCCTCCTAAACTTCTAGGTAATATGAAATTCTCTCCCAGTTGGACTATCAAAGATAAGAAAGGGGGAGCCACCTACATGATTATGGGAAGCCATCATCAATACTAGTCATACTTTCCAATACATGTAGCTGCTCTTTGGCTGTTCCTAATACTGAGTCCTTTATGGCTCAGGTAAACTCGGAAGGTAAGTCTTACAAATTTATTGGTCCTATAGGGTGTGTGTGCTTCATTAAAACCAAAGCTATATTTGTAAAAAAAAAAAAAAATTAAAATGAGGATATAGACATACTAAGAATTTTAAGATGCTTGATTTCCGTGCAAACTTTATTTACCTAAACATTCAGCATTAATTAAAAATACAAATTCATGTAAATATTGTCCAGATTCAGCCTTGAAACTGCTGAGTTGGCAGGAGGCTGAGTCAGAGTCAGTGAAGTCCTCTTTCTGTTAGGTATGTTATCAACCTCATTAAAATTTCCTAAGACCTAGGTATGAGTGTAGTGTTTTGTTTAGTTGTTGGACTCCAGGCAGGAACATCCCAAGTTGAAGCAATGTGGAGTGTGTCTGTATCACAATACAAAGACCTCAAATGGTAGTGAGTTGCAACAACATTCACACTAAAATCATGACTAATTTCTCACAGAAAATTTGTAACTGGAGGACTTGGCTTAGCAATTAAGAGCACTGGTTTCTCTTCCAGTTCCAGGAAACTGACATTCTTCTCAGGCCTCTGTGGGCATCTGGCATACTCAAATAATTCACAGATAGACACAAACATTTAGACCCAATTCTTCTCAGTGGTGAGGATGGAGAAGACTGTGGAGCTCTTGAGGGAAAATTTAGCTAGCTCGAAAAAAAAATAGTTGGAAACTACATTCATTCATTTAATTTATTTTATTGAGTGTACAGTGTTAGAGTGTACAGTGGTTAGTATACTGGTAGGTACTTAGGGTACCACATGTAGGTCAAGAAGGGTGCCTTCCTCTGCTGGGGTGATCCTTGCATAGGAAGAAGGGCAGTCATTCCAGATGGGCTGGTATGTGTTGGGCAGTGGGAGGGCCCATGGGCCTGATCCCCAGATTGTAGGTGTTTGGCCACATCCCCAAAATCTGGGACCTACCCTCAGTCTCCATTTTAACCTGTAACATCAGTCAAGTAAAAACAGGTAAGGGGCGTGACTAAAAGCCCTCCGCCTTGAGATTTGCATATTAATGAGGCCGGGAGACACAGCTAATTAAATTTTCTCCTCCCTAGCCCTCCCCTTTTTACTCCCAATATAAGGGAGCTCTTTGGACCATTTGGTCGGGGGTGCCACACATCATCCAGATACAATCTCGCCATAGACAATAAAGCTACTCCTTAGAAACTCAGTCCAACGTGTCTTTTCGGGCCTGCTTCCATCATCCAAGACTCCAGACCTTTTCATCTATGTGGGAACAACCACCACGCGGGAAAAGCCTCGGCCCGCGGGACTCTACCACCGCCGCCGCGGGACTCCGCCTCCACTGCACATTGGCCCACAGGCCGCCTCACAGGCCCAGGCCTGGGGCCGGGGCCGCCCTGCCTGTGCATGTGCTTGTTCCACAAGTATGTAGTCCTGGTGCTTTACCAAAAAGACTTTGATCCTGGCTTCCATTCTGACTTCCCAGGGCAGCATAGATAGGAATGTCAAGCAAGTGAGCAGCAGGAAAAAACAAAACTAAAAACTGTCCATTAAGTTGGGCCTCATATTCCACAAAATCTGATAGCCTGAGACTCATCCATGGCTAGAAGAATGTAGTCCACACACACCACACACACACACACACACACACAGAGTCATCTCAGAGTCCACACACACTTAGCCACCGATGTTCATGTCACTCTAGATTACAGGGCCTTTGTTCCAGATTACAGGGCCAGTTATGGTAGCTCAAGCCTTTAGTTCCATTATTCAGCTTTAAGGTCTTTGTTGTCTATGGCGTAAAAAGATATAGAAAGAGAAAATTAATTTAATACTTCTTTGTTAGAACAATTGCAAGTTTTAAGGAACATTATGGCTTGATATTCAAATGCTCTGGTTTATTAGCACCTTCCTCACATCTCTCAGCCAATGTTTCCCAATGCCTGCCTTCTCCTCCATGATGCCCTTTGATCTCAGGTGAGGTGTGTGTGTGTATGTGTGTTTGTGTGTGTGTGTGTGTGTGTGAGTGTGGTGAGAGAGAGAGAGAGAGAGAGAGAGAGAGAGAGAGAGAGAGAGACCCATAGCACAACCATCATCGAAGGATTAAATAAAAACAAGATAGGAAAGCCAGAGGGATCTGTTGACCTATCCAAATATTTTATTTCTTTGTTTTATAGGGAAAAAAAGAATAAAACACTGCTGCTGCCTCCATAACCACCACTACTACCACCACCATCAACACCACCACCACCACCAACAACAACAACAAAACCAGAAAAACTAAGAAACATCTCTGGATCTACCTCCTTCTATCATAATAATCAAAAGTAAAAATTGTGTGTATTTGTGTGTGATCCACAGCACAACCATTACTGGAGAATTCAATAAGAACCAACAAGACTTCCAGAGCTACATAATAAACATGCTAAAACAAAGACAGACAGGAAGAAATATAGAAAGAAAAATAAAGGAGGGAGGAAAGGGAGAGAGTAAACAGGCTAATGAGGGCCACATAATAGAACCTCAAAAACAAGGAAGCCCAAAGTGATTGATTGCCTTCTTATCTTTTAAAAAAAAAAATCAAAAGAAAAAGCGAAATGAAGCAAAGCAAACATGGCCACACATTTTACTTATTCTCCTCATATATTTTAAAAAAGAAAAGCACCGCAAACAACAAAGAGAAAGAGATAAAAGAAGATCTACTGTTTGACCTCCTTTTACTGTAATAAAAAATGATTACAAAAATTAAAACTGGCCCATCTCACTTTAACATTCATTGATCCCTTCACCAACATGCCTATCTAGAAGGCCATTCTCAGGACATGCATAGAACCTGATGACTGGGTTGTGAGGCATGTGGCCTTTCCAGGTTCCCCAGGTGAATGTCTCCATTGGCAGACGGATACTGTGGTGTCCTGTGGGCCAGTGTCATTGTGGTTTACTGTGAGCCAGTGCCAGAGCAGGCAACTCCCTGGATGAGAAGAAGGAGAAAGAGGTCTTGACTGATCCACCATGCTCAGGCTGACAGCACAGCCATGGAAAAGACCTGGCTAACTTCGTGGGTGTGAGAAGTTCAACAGTGCTCCTGGAGGGAGAGGTGTGACATTCCAGGGGGAATAATGAAGACAACCAAGGAAGGGAAGAAAAGGCATTGGCAAGTGTCAACTTCCAAAAGCCCCAAAGGATAGGGTTGACAAGCATTCCCCTGTTTACCACCAGTCATACAAATGAGCGATGACGCCCCTCTCACAGATGGCTATGTCTCTCTCTACTCTGTGTTCTCCATGCATGCCAGCAACAGTGCTGCGATGGCTACAGCACGAGTGTGCCCCTCCTTCTCAAGGTCAAACCAAGCAAACAACAGGCTTTTGGTGATGCTCCCAGGCAGCCCAAGAAACCTCTGAATATCCTCACCTAAGACACAGCCTAAGGAATCATCATGTGCTGAGGTTTGATGAGTTCCGAGAAGACATGTACTGGGCATCTAGAAGCAGGCAGCTCTGGAAGCAGAGGTGAGATAGATGTGAATGATTGCAAGCAGGATGAAGCAGAGAAGCAGGAAGAAGCTGGGAGAGCAGGAGGAGAAAAGGCTCACATGGGGCTCAGGACACTGACTGAACATCAGGAGAAGAAAAATCTGCGACAGGCCCTGCTTTAGTAAACCTCCATCTGTGGGAAATCCCTATAGCTGCACAAATATGAGGGACTGATAAATGGACAAGCTATGCTCAGTCAGGCATAATCCCAGGAGGAGTCTGGGGACACAAGTGTGTTCGAAGTGTTGAACAATGTGTCCTGCAATTCCATTAATTCTTGCAGCTAGCAGCATTCTTAATCGATGCACAAGCCAAGGAATCCACCACTAAGAGTCTTATTGGTCTTTAGGTTGGGAGAGATGGGGGACATGGGGGGTTGTGGTGGGGGGGGGCAGGTACAACCTCATCTTGGAACTCTTAACTCAAGTGCTAATCATGACACAGTTGCCTGTCTGTCCTCCTCTGGAGGGAGAGTATATACAGAGAGTTTGCCTCAAGCTTCCCAAGACAAAAGATCAACAAGAAAAAAAAACATTAAAATGGATCAGGGTCATGAAAATAGATGCATGTTTACTGACACAGAGTTTCATTACCAGCACCAGCAGATCACAGAAAAGGAGGCAAGGCAGGTGCATGTGGCAAGCCCCAAGGGCACCAAGAGGGAGGCTTTCAACCCAGACCACAGTCTTAGATGCCAGATGATGTCCTGTGTCTGATGGAACTGGGCTAAGAGGAACCTGGAGCTCTCCACCCTCTACCCCTTGGGCAGAAATGTTGATGTCCCCTGGATCTTTAAACCTCCCTGTGGAAATATGATACCTAGATACCCAAACAGGGACAAGTGTACATAAGAGGTCAGAAGTGTAGTGTGTTGGGGTGGTGTGGCAGGGTGGACTGAACAACACATTGTACCAACCCACATAACAGATAACACCGGCTCTGTCACTGTAAGTCAGAGCTGAGGTGGAGCTGTGGGGAAACCACCAACACACCCCGACCAGCATACTCCACTTGTCCCTCTAAGAAGTTGGGGGTAACCAGCCATTTGGGTGTCATATAACTAGTTATCATGCCAGAGTATCATTTGTTATTGGAATTAATCAGACAAATTGCTCCACCAACTATAAACAGCCATTCACCACCACTCACATAATTGACAATGAGTTATCAGTCTGTCAGTCCTATCCATGTCCAGGCAAGATGAGGTTTCCTGTGTTGAGTCAAATTCAAACACAGGCTCTAGTCCTGGTTCTTGACTAATAAAAACATTCTTGGAGAATGCTTTCACTCTTGTCCATCTTGCGCTGGTTCAAGAAGTTCACCTCTAGAGGTAGGTGCAAAACAAATGCCTCAGGCTGTCCCTCTTAATCATCATGGCCTCAGTTCCAAAAGCCAACAAAATAGAACTGAGGTCCTATTTCATTATTCCTAGCTTCAATACCTAGGTGGCTTGGGCCTGCTTTGAACACTCTAATATTTTCAAAGTAAATGCTTCAGGCCCCACAGGACAATCAGCTAAGAGCATAGGGGAGGGGGTGCCGCCAAGAGGCTGGGGTTGGGAAGGGGCAGGAAGGGGCAGGAAGGAGCAGGAAGGGGAAGGAAGGGGCGGTGGCTCTCCTAGCAGCAGACTTCCTACCTACTCCCAAGATCTAACTACAAGCTTTCTAACTGCAGCAACTTTAATATACACTATTGGAGCTGGAATTACCTCAGCTACTAGCACCAGACTTGCCCTCTAATGGATCCCGTTAAAGGATTTAAAGTGGCTCATTCCAATTACAGGGCCTCCTCTTTAGAGGCCCTGTAATTGGAATGAGTCCACTTCAAATTGTTATTGTATTGCTATTTTTTTGTAACTACCTCCCTGAGTTGGGAGTGGGTAATTTGCATGCCTGTTGCCTTCCTTGGATGTGGTAGCCATTTCTCAGGCTCCCTCTCTCAAACCCTGATTCCCATCACAAATGATCACAACTGTAGGCATGGGGACTTCCATACAAACTTGATAGGGCAGACATTTGAATGCTTCATCCATGCCACAGCAGGTGTGCAATGTGCCTGAGGTTATCTAGAGTCACGAAATCCACCAGCACAAGCCTGATGGCCAGAGATGAGGGTGGGGTTGAGGGTGGGGTGGGGGGTGGGGGGAGCCTACCACATTGGTTTGATATGATAAATGGACATATCCATCTGAGGAGGGAGGTCAACATCATCTGCATGCATTAGCTCTAGAAATACCACAGTTATCCAAGTAGGAAAGGAAGGACCAAAGGAACCATATTTGATTTAATGAGCTATTTGCAGTCTCACTGTACCAGCCATGCAAACTTAGACATGCATGGCTTAATCTTTGAGACAACCATATGCTACTAGCAGGTTCAACCTGGGAAGAGTGTGAGTGAAGCTGGGGCAATAAAAAAGGAGCATGAGTCTGATATATGGGGCACAGGTGGGTGGGGGAACCAAGAGTGATAGCAACCAAACCCCAAGGGGTGTCACACATCCATAAGCTCATACACAACCTCCCAGTGCCTCCCCACCTGGCCCCATCTCTGCTAGCTTTTCTCCATGGCATCAGAAGCAGCAGAACATCAGACACAATAGATGCAGAGTGAGGGATCGAGCAGGAGAAGAGAAGCGACCCCAAACTGACAAGTTTTCCGGGATCCTGAGAAGAGTTACCACGAGAGACTATGGATGCTGATGTCAGCAATGAAGACCTTCAAGTGGCAATGGATCTCGAAGTCTGACAACTCACTAGTCCATCACAGTTCCTGAAAAGACCACAATCCTGACCCCGAGGAAGGGAGAACTTTTGCTTTCTACCAGCCATAGGAATGTACCTCAGGAAGGGATGAGGTGACTCCATACATCCTGAATATACAGCATGCACAAGAGGCAGCTTTGGGGGAACTAGCAAAATAGGGACAAGAGCAGGAGGGATGCACAGGGCACCTGAGGATGAGAGACAGGTAGACACTACCATTCACAATGAATGATCCTATGAAAGTGAGCACAGCGAGTGAGCATACCCAGACCAAAGGAGAAAGCCAGACAAACTGCTGGGAAAAAAACTCAATGACCAAGCAGGGGAAGCAGACTTTGCAGGACAAGCATAGAGAATCATGCTGCTCATGGCAGCAAAAAGGCTTTAGGCACAAAAACAGAAAACAGAAACAACAACAACAACAACAACAACAATAAAAACAACAAAACCCAACCATTTCCATGTTTACTTCCAATAAAGCAATGCTCTGAGGAGGGCAAAGTCGTGCACTCAGGAGGCAAAATTACTGGGACACACCAAGCAGGGACTAGTAGAGATTTGAGTACTTCAAGCACACACACACACACACACACACACACACACACACACACACACGACCAATGGCAAGCAGAGCAAGTGGCTTTTGTTGTACACACAATGAAGAAAAACTGCTCTTGGCTTGGGGCAGAAAACCTGGAGGGTGAAGAAAGAAAGAAGAAGAAAGAAAGAAAGAAAAGAAAGAAAGAAGAAAGAAGCAGGCAGGCAAGCAAGCAAACAAGCAAGCAAGCAAGCTTCCTCCAGGAAGCAACACTGTGAGGGGGAAAAGTAGTACACTCAGGAGGCATGGGAGGCACGGGGTAGAAAGACCAGGAGACAACAGACACAGACTATTGGAGGTTCGAGAGAACTCCTTTAAAGAAGGGCGGGGGGGAGGGACGCCAGTCAGAGGAGCACCGGGAAACACTGGCACAGAATAGGTTCCTCCTCGCCCCTGGATCCACCATTCTCTCTGGTACAGGTGACAACAACTACGGGGAAATTGGGAAAATTCCTGGCACAAAAACAACAAACAGTACCCAGTTGTCACAAGCCACCCAAAGAGCAGACTCAAGGAAGGAAGCACATGAAGTAAGAAGTATGTGGTGTGTGCAGGTGTATCCAAAAAGTCCCCACGAACAGGAGAACGGACCTCAAAGGAAAAGTCAGTTGACACTATAGCCATGAGTAGAGGGTAGATGGACAGGGCCATGCTAGAATGCCCCAGTCACAGCATTATCTCAGCCTCAAAAATCAGGGACCAAGGAGCTCCTGAAGAAGATTTAAAGAATAAAAAGACTGAAGCTTCAGGGAGACCGGGCTGGGCCCCAATGACTTGGAAGCCTGGGCCACATTATCCTCTTGGCTCAGAAATTCAGAGTCGTGCCTCCAGGGACAGAGAGAAATGGAGGGAATAGGGCAAAATAAAATAAAATTCCAGGGTAGGACTTTAGCTTTCTAGTTGACCTAATCAATCGCCTCCAACCTTGTAATTTGTCTCAATAGGGAGCACAGCAACTAACATTCTCCGCATAGATCTCCCAGTACAACTTCTTAGAGAGAACATCCCCAAACATATCACCATCTCCAGGGCAAAGGAGGCATATGCTGGCTTGCTGGAACTCACATAACTCTGGCCAGCTCAAGGTAGGGACTTCCAGTCCTTGTCATCAACTGGGGAAAAGGAGTCTTGGAGAAAAGGTGTCACTTGATATCCAAGCAAACCATTACAGATCTCTCAGGTGCCTCCACACTCACTCACTCAGTCTCTCCCCGAGGGTCCTCCTTAGCTCAGGGGACACTCATGTACACACCCATGCACGCACAATGGAATAGAGTACTCACTACTTCTCCTGAGTGGCACAAACGGTCCCTGTTGTCCCACCCAAACTTAGTGAAGGGGGGCTGGACTCTGGCCGACCCCCTCAGGCACGGAAAAACGTATGATAGGGAGCTGTGAAAACAGGCAAAATTGTTCTCTAAATGACAGTACCTGACTAACCAATAAGTTAGCTGGGCAAGGAATAGGCACAACTAGGGAAACATAGCATCAAAACAGGGTGTGAGGGAGGGAGGCAGAGATAGAGGTCCCGAATTATTTAGGTCTCCTTTTCAAAACCACTTAGCTACCTGGGGTTTGTTGTTACTTTCTGGGCTTTACTGCCACTACCAAGCCTGGCACTCTTTTGGAAGATTAAATATAGAGTTAAAAAAATTAAAGGAGCAATGGAATGGTAAAAATTCCCATTTGTATTTATTTCCAAGAGTAAGATTTATAGTGATTTGTTTAAAATGTTTTCACTTTGGTAAGAAAATATTTTATTTTATTTTTTTTGAGGGTGATCTGATCTTTCTCATTCCAGCTGTTGATTGCTGTGACTATAGGCAGAGGACACCAAACTTAAGTTTATACAGGACTGAAAGAGTGGAGCCTTTTAAGACACCCTAGGCCTTTTCTTCCCATGCCTGTCATAAGCCATATCCCATGCACTGTTTTCTCCTATTCTTGTGAGTGTTTTTATTCTTGGTTTGTTCCAAGTTAATTATATATGTTTTTATTCATCTGATCTCTTTCTTTCCTTCCCTCCCTACCTTCCTCCCTTTTTTCTTTCTTTTCCTTCTTCCTCCTTTCCTTTCTTCTTTCTTTCTTTCTTTCTTCTCTTCTTCTTCTTTCTTTCTTTCTTTCTTTCTTTCTTTCTTTCTTTCTTTCTTTCAAGACAGGCTCAATCTCTCTACATAACCAAACCTGCCCTTAAGCTTACTATGTAGAACAGTCCAGCTGTGAACTCTGAGCATTGTTCCAGGACAACCAGATCAACTAAATATTATCATCACCACCACTGTCACCACCATCACCATGATCATCACCACCATCATCAACATTTTACATTTAAGACTGACCACTAAAGAAGAGAGGAAATAGGAGGATGGCTGACAACTAGATAAAATTAAATCATTAAAACTGAAATAAAGAGTTTCCTCAGAAAGGTGAAAATGGCCAACCCTGGGAAAGCAACATGGAAGCATCTTCTCCTCCACTAGACCACAGCCTGACCAGACCACTACCCCATCTGGATTATCCTAGTGCTAGGGTTACAGAATTTATGGAGCACAGAGTTTAACAAGGCAGGCAGAAATACACATGGTGTCTGAGAGCATTCTCTCTGATTGCCCCCCACCCCTGGGTGTAGTGTGGTGAATGTGTGTGTGTGTGTGTTCATGCACATGTTAGCACAGAACTATCATCACTGGAAGATTAAATATAAACAAATAAGATAGGAAAGCTGGTGGAACCATAGACATAGTCAATTATTTTCTTTCTTCTTTTCATAGAAAAAGAAAAAGAATCTTCCACTGCAGCAACATCTGCCACATCACACCACCACCACCAACAAAAAGATACTTGTCAATCTCCTTTTATCATAATAATCATAATAATCAAAATTAAAAATTGTGCATGTTTGTAGTGTGATCCATAGCACAACCCTCGTAGGAGGATTAAATAAAATCAACTTGCACCATTGTCCTAATGTTAGAACCAAGAGTGATACAGACAACAACCAGTTGACATCCTTCTTTGGAAAAGAAGAGTCAAGAAAATGGACAACTATTCAATTCATTTAAATTTAAAAATAAAAAAGTCCAGATTTGGCATCTGGTAGACCTGGGGTGGAGGAACTTATGATCCAGATGAGCAAAAATCTGGTCGATCTAGCAGCATCAAGGTGGGGGGTACTGGGAGGTGAGGGGAGAATGACAAAGCGCCTCCAGAAGAACCCTGGTTCTTCTAAGAGAGGGGGAAAAGAGCACCACACTCTCCCTGCATTTCCCCTACCAACATGCATCACATTGTCATGTTGTTTTGAGGGAAGATAGAGTGGAGAGAGTGCCTGCTGCCAGAGATCCACACATCCCACCCACATGGACACCAAGCCTAGGCACTAAAGTTCTTATAAATCTCCAATCCCCCAGGATGAGACATGGAGATGGGTGGGGGGGCATAAGAACCATGAAGACTGGGCCTTCTGTGTCCAGACTAGGCCCCTCTGCCCACAAGACCCTGTGTTATTTCCAGCTGAAGGAATTAGATATCCATCCCCAACCCTCACTCCCACCCCAGAAGAGGGAAGAAAACACAAGTGAGATGTGAGGCTGGGCACTAGCCTGTAGGAGAAACCTATGTTTTTTCCCTCACCTTCCTCCTGCCTCTGAAAGGATGCTCTAGTGCTTTGGTGGAACTGGAGAATGATGAATCAACCTTTGCTCCACCTACAACTCCCCCACCATTGCTAAACTCAAGCTTGCTTATCTCACATGGTGCCTACAAAAGAGGAGCAAGAGAAGCAATGTCGTAGCTAAAGAAGACCAGAGAGATCCCATGGCTGGTTCCTACCTGGTGATGTGGAATGATATGCTACACCCGGTTACGAAGTCTGACCATGTCACAACATGATTGCTAGAAGATCCCACAGAAACAAACCCTTGTGTTGAAGGCTGATTTTCAATGGATCTCAAGAAGGGAGCTGTCTGCTATGTATAAAACCCACCCAGAAGCAGGATGGCTATGAATAGCTTAGTGCCAGGTTCCACATGAATGTGCATTAGCATGACAGGCAGGAGGGTGGCCCCCATTCCGGCTGCACCAGGTTCCTCAGAACAATGTCTCTCTGCATCGGACCCCAATCCAGATACAGGGCAAGGGCCCTGCCTGACAGGTGGGAGTGCAAAGAGACTGCTGGCAGGAACAGGTGGGACACAGGTTGGCTTTCTGGTGCCAACCAAGGCTACTTTGGCACTGCCTTATCTTACTGCCTGGTGGGAATCTGACTTAGTGGCACTCAGTCATAGTCCCCCAGAACATAGCTTTGCCCCATTGGCACCTCAGCTTAAGCAAATACACCAAATGTCTGAACCTACCTATAGTACTGTGTAACTTTTCTAACACATCCTGGTTCAAAACCTAAAAGGTCAGAAGCATCATGAGGCCCTGCTTTCACAGTCTGTATATGAACTGAAAATCAAGATCAAGTAATTTTTAACCATTCTGCTCTAGGTTTCTGACCTCCTTGAGCTTACATTAGGGCACGTGCCTTACTCTTTGACAGGCTTACCACTCCATTCAACCTCACCACCTGGTATGTCCCCAGAATGAGTCACCTGCCCTTACTAGCAGAAGGGCACTTGGCACTAGAAGTAAGAGACCCTCAGGAGTTTGGCTTCCCATTCACTGGGTCAGTGACATAATGAGGAGAGTAGTGGTAATTCACCAGTGGCCTAAAAGGCTGGCAGACACTGCCCCAACAACTCACAGGGAACAGGGAGGTATGGAAGGCCTCCTAGTAATTCTATACTTCTCATTCACCATTCCAGACTAGATTCAAGCTCAACAGGGTCTTCTGTCATTCATGATGTAGCCAAGCCCATTCCCTTAGCTGTAGATTCCCTGGATCATAGGTATGGACAGTAGGAATCTTGTTCATACATTTTCACATCACTAATTAGATGATGAGGCATTTGACTACATTAAGGACTCATATTCACTCTGGCCATTTACCTGGGCTTCACTGGATTTCTTCACTTTGACATTCAGAGCATGGGCAGTAATAACATAACATCAATACCTGCCACAGGCCTGTGTGATACTTTGTTTTAATTAAACAGTCAGATTCCTCTGGTCTGTACCAGTTCTAAGTTGGCTGCCAGTTGTTGTGGATAGCCTCAGCCTTGTATTTTGATCTTAGTTCCCAGTTGATAGCCCCAGCCTTGTATTTTGATCCTAGTTTTACATTCCTGGGAGGGGCTGCAGAGGATGATTGAATCTGTACACAGGTGATTTTTGTAAACTTCTGTCCAATTAAAACCTGTAAAATAAAGCTAGAACCAGAGATTAGGGCAGTAGAAGGGGAGGGGAGAAAAGGCTTGGGGAGGAGAGAGTGAGAGGAATTCGATATAAAACGCAGAAGCAGAGGCAGAGGTAGAAGGAGAAGCAGGAGGAAGTGGAAGCAGAAGGAAGCCTGTGGTAGAAGGAAGTCTATGACAGAGGAGCCTGAGCCAGAAAGACAACCACATGGCCTGGATAAATCACAAGTTATAAGGGATCTCATAGCCAGGGGATTAGAGTAGTGTAGTGGTAAATCTGCCCCATCTATGCATGCAATTTATACCCATAATTATTGAGTTGTGTTTTCATTTATTAGTCTCCTTCAGGTAGGAGATCTTACAGCAACAAATTTGGTGGTTTAAATAATTTCTTCTACTACAAATTGGTTCCCAACTTATTGCTTAGAACTCAACTAACCTGAGATAAAAGTTCATGCCCTCAACCCCTGAAAGGGTTCCGGCAGCCTTTTAGGCTACACTAGTGTGCATTGAAAGCTGAGTGGATCTGAGAGGCCTACAAAGAGCCAAGAGAGGCTCCCTCTCCCAACCCCAGACGGAGAGCTAAGGCCAGGGTCAGGAGCAGCACCTGAGCCTGCAGCTGGGCTTGATTCAAGCTGTAAAAACTGCAAGGAGGGACAGGTGATCCTAGAACACAACTGCCTTCTAGGTAAATTTCAGGCAGAAACAGTGAACTGAAGGCTCTGGATCAGGTAATTCTTTGATATAAAAAGAAAAGATATATAACCTTTTGATACTTAAAGATGAGAAACATGATAAATATCTTTTGGGCTTTATGTGATGATATTTCGAATGGTTTGACAGGAATCAATTTACAGAAAATAGACACCTTATTATTTATCAGTATTGCAATATTTAGTCTCTTGATTTACTATGTCTTTTCAAAAGATAGGGCCCTAGATAAAAAAATTCCTTGTCCTAGAAAAAAGATTACAAGTAACACTAGAACTAAAGGTTCAGGATTTAATTAGTCAAAATAAGCAACAGCAAGGAGATAGAGATAAGATTTGGAGACAAGGTCTAGAAGATAATTTACTAAAGCTAGCAAATCAAAATAAGGCAGATGCTGTAATATTTCAATTACAACATAAAGAGAAGCTAAGATTTGGAAACAGGGCTTAGAACAGAAGATACAGGAAATTATAGAGCAGCATAAACATCAGAAAGAGAAACTTACATCTTGGCAACAGGACATAGAGGAAACAGTAGAATTGAAGACACAAGAAATTATACATAAGATAAGAGACAGAAAGATGAAAATGAATGTGAGAGACAGGAGCTTGAAAAGATGATAGAACAGAGGATGCAGCAAGCTCACTGATCAGACTGAGCTAGCAGAGAAAATAATGAGGAATGGAAGCAAGACTTAGAGAATAACCTTTTAGAATTAATCAATCAAAATAAAATGGATACCAAACTATCAGAGTTACAATATGAGGAAAAAATTCAAAATATTGAGGCAGGAGTCTCTAACAGAAACTACAGGAACTCAAGGAACAGGGAGAGTGACAAAAAGAGAGATATGAAGAGTGGACACAGACTTTAATGGAGAAATTTAAAATTGCAGTTAAGGAAAATACTCAGGTAGAGACAGAAGAAACTGGAGAAAATCAATCAAGGGTTATTAGAAAACAAACTTTAGTCTATCCGGTTAATATACAATGAAGCCCTCCAGATGTTGATAATCCACAGGTTATCAGGAATTTGAATGGCAACCCATTTATGTGTTAGATCTGAGAAAATTTAAGGAAAGTGTCACTAATTTTGGAATGCACTCACCATTTGTAAAACAACTCCTGACTTCTTTGGCTATTAAAAATAAATAATCCCCCAAGACTGGAAAGATATGGCAAGAGCAATACTAGAACCTGCTGCAAATTTACAGTGGGTTGCATGGTGGAGAGATGAGGCGAGAGAGATAGCACAACAAAATAGAGCCAGGGGAAGAGAGATTTCCATAGACCAACTACTTGGTGAAAGTCACTTTTCTGAGGTAGAGGTGCAGGTTGTATATCATGAAGAAACTCTGGCATTGTCTCGATTGTCAGCCTTAAAGGCCTGGGACAAAGTTGCAGAATCAGGGAAAAGACTTGAAACATTTACTCAAGTCATACAAGGTCCAAAAGAAACCTTCCCTGACTTTTTACAAAGGCTAACCTCAGCTGTTGAAAGGAGTGTATCAGATTCAGTAGCAAGAAAGGCGATAATTGAATCTTTGCCTTTGAAAATGCAACTGCTGAATGCAAGGAAGTAATCAGACCACTCAGGGCAAGGTCAGCACCAATAGATGAGTGGATAGAGAAGCTGCCACTAGACACCTAGAGATGACCCAAGATTTCAAATGTTTTAATTGTGGTAGATGGGATCATCTCAGAAATGACTTCAGGAAAAACCAAAGTAATACAAAAAGGGGGCTTATGCCTTTTGGAATATGTCAAGATGTGGCAAAGGCGATATCTGACTAGGGAATGTAGAGCAACAACAGACAAATGGGGCAATACCCTGCCAAAAAACTCCAGGGGGGCCTCTCGCAGGCCCCAATGCCAGGCAGGGAGAGTTTTCTTCCTTAGGACAATTAAACTCACTGCTTCAAAATCAGATGTTCTGAGACCGGACAAGGGTGAGACAGGTTTTATAGACAATTCAGAAGGCCTCACAGGAAGCCAAAAGCAAATATTTTGGTAAACTTCTATAGAGGATCAAAGACTAAAACTAAGAATACTAGTGAATAATACGAGATTGAAGGAATGGTTGACACTGGAGCAAGATGTCACCATATAACTCTTCAAATTCTTGGTCTGCAAGTTGGCCACTTCAAGAAGAAGACAAAACATCCAGTTTCAAGGAGTTGGGACTTTGTTCCCAAATAAAACAAAGTACCAGATGGCTTAGATGTATAGGACCAGAAGGTCAGGTAGGAAAACTGAGGCCATATGTGGCTGATATAGCCATTAACTTATGGTGAAGAGATCTTTTACAGCAGTGAAAACCCAAATTAATATCCCCTCAGTGCCAGTGTCTAGTCATGAAACTCATCAGGATCCTAATAAAAATTTTAAATTAGTTAGGAAATGTTATCAAAGGCAGTCACAGACTGTCCAAGCTGTCCATAAACAAGATATGGCAGAGACCGATTTAAGTGAGCCAGGCAGTGGTGGCACACACCTTTAATCCCAGCACTTGGGAGGCACTGCAGTTTGGAACTTAGATTAGGAAAAATTGTTGCTGACTCTAGAGTAGAGATACAGTGTAATAATGGAGATTGCGTCACAGAAGACTTGGGTTCTCTTTAACATGGGCTCCACGGGAATTCTGGGTTCTTTTCCTGCTTGGCAAAATAGGGAAGGCCTAAAGAACAGGCACATACAATATTTTTAGTTATTAAGTTGATTTTATTTTCAAGATGGGTGATGTATATATGATGATGTTTATGTCTCTTATGGAGACAGCTCTGGAACTGGCTGGGACTAAAATGTCTATACAAAGCCAAGAATATTTATTGGGTACTAATTTCTTTTTTTTGTTGTTGTTGTTGGTTTTTTGAGACAGGGTTTCTCTGTGTAGCCCTGGCTGTCCGGGAACTCACTCTGTAGGCCAGGCTGGCCTAGAACTCAGAAATCCACCTGTCTCTGCCTCAAGTGCTGGGATTAAAGGCGTGCGCCACCACGCCAGTGGGTACTAATTTCTAATGACTTGTTAATACATGCCATCCTTTATGAGGGCTATATACAAAGTTATATTACAGTTTGATTAAGTGATCAAACTAACCTGAAGAAAGGCAGTCGTCTTTCTTTATTGATCTTCATTGACAAAAGCTGTATACCCTGAAGAACTAACTGCTGCTTTTAAGTTTTATATATTGCAGGATGAAAGAAGACAAAGACAGCCGAAAAGGATTCATACTCGGGGATGCTGAGACCTACTATTCCAGCTTCATGCTTGATTCTAGTGCAACCATGTCAAAGACTTGCTTCCAGAACTTTGCCAGAACAGCTGGCTTGCCTGTCCAGCCTTTCCAACTGTCACAGTCATGATATTAGCTAAGCAATGAACTCTCTCATTATATAGTGACTGCAAGGCAAATGATGCCCTCTAGCTCTCCTTTGACTAAGACAATTTTCCTATTTCCTTTGGGCTCCCAGATGGGAATTCTATGCCCAAATTCAGCTTGAAGAAGTTAATGAAGAGTCGGCACCCTATTCCCTGGACTTGGGGACTGAGGTGGTTAATATTAGGCTATCCTTCTAGGGAAAAGTAATGGTTTTATTGGAACATTATAGTTAGAAATTATTAGAAATCTCTATAATTGATACAAAGTTGAAGTTATAATCTCTTACGTTGGTATAGAATTTATTTTGTACAAATTTAAAGTTTTCATTGATATGAGTTTCTTATTGATATAAAAGTGAGATTAATATTGTTACTCTCTTAGGCATTGTGCCTATATAACACATTTAGGAATACAAGGCTTAGACCCAGTCCTTCTTTAACTTTTTTAACTGATTTGAGATGGTTAGCCTGTGAGTTAAAGGCCTGTAGCAATTGCATGGCTATGAGTTTATTGTTAGGATGTTTTCTAGATTTTAATTAGAAATAGCAGAAAGGAGTTAATGGACAACAGTTCAGAGTGCTTTACATAGATAGTTGGTTTTCAAAAACGTCAGAAGTCCACAGAGTGACGTCACTAGCATTTCTGTATTAATGTTCATTTTCTAGAGACCTGTCTGCTCCTGACAGCTTCCCTGTCTTGGATTCCAAGAAGAAATTGAGCATCTTTGGAGTTACTCCAGTTGTGGTGAGACAGCCACTAGGCAAGAATTGCCTCTTTTCATCTACAGACAAAATAGTGTCCAGAAAAGGACACACTTGTGCAAAAGTCGACTGATTATATCTGCCAAGACAGAGTAATCAGCCCTTAAAAATTCTGCATTACTAGGTCTGTCAAATGATCCTGGGCCAGAAGGCTGAAGACCAGATGCTCCAACGTTTTGAAGTAAGGAACTGTCCAGGTGTTCAGTGGTCTATATAAATTGGCTAAGTTTTGGAAGCCATGCTTTGTGCTTCCCATATCTTCAGTTAATTCAGTTATTCTGGATTTCTGATGGGGTTGAAGACTTATAGTCTCACAGCCAATGCAGGCTATTTACCTTGAGAGGATAGTTTTCAGGTGCATTCATTTTAAAGACAGGACAAATGCCAGGTTCAGAACTAAGCCTTTTAGTTAAGAGAGATAGCAGAGGTTCTATTTAGTTAACAAAAATAATAGACTGGGTATTAGGTCTGTCTTGCACTTTAACAATTACAGCATGGTAATATAGTTTGTGCTCAATATATCTGAGAGAAAAGAGTCTTTTAATTGGACAAAAAGGCGGAAATGTGGATAGCCTAGCCTTGTATTTTGATCTAGTTCCCAGTTGATAGCCCCAGCCTTGTATTTTGACCTAGTTCACATTCCTGGGAGGGCTGAGAGGATGATTGAATCTGTACACAGTGAGTCTTGTAAAGCTTCTGTCCAATTAAAACCTGTAAAATAAAGGCTAGAGCCAGAGATTGGGCAGTAGAAGGGGAGGCGAGAAAAAGGCTTAGGGGAGGAGAGAGTGAGAGGAATTGATATAAAAGCAGAGCAGAGGCAGAGCAGAGGTAGAAGGAGAAGCAGGAGGAAGTGGAAGCAGAAGAACCTGTGGTAGAAGGAAGTCTATGACAAGGAGCCTGAGCCAGAAAGACAACCACATGGCCTGGATAAATCACAAGTTATAAGGGATCACATAGCTGGGGATTAGAGTAGTGTATGTAATCTGCCCATCTACGCGTGCAATTTATACCCCTAATTATTGAGTTGGGTTTTCATTTATTAGTCTCCTTCAGGTAGGAGATCTTACAGCAACAAATTTGGCAGTTTAAATAATTTTTCTACTACAGCCAGTCACTGGCCAAAGCAAGGTGCGTTGCAGAAAAATATGGCCAGAAGAGGGGGGGAGACCCAGACATACCCCATCACTCACTTCTGGGATTGTAAACGGGAGAGGGGATGGGTGGGGAAAGAGTCGGAGGATGGGTAAGGGGCAATTCTTTCCTGCCTGCCCCCAGATTCCCCTTGTGCCATGCAGCCCTTCACAATAAAAGAGAAATCTGTTCGGTGCTCATACCAGCTTCTGTGGGATGAGTCATTTTGTTGCACTGGACACCTCACAACACCCATCTTCACCACTCTGGGCTCAGGGATCTGAACGTTATTCCCTTTTGATTAGCCAAGTACAACCATTCTCAACATCTCTCAGGACTGGACCAATTGACCCATGCTCAACTGTTGTTCAGATGGAGCCTTTCTGCACTTCAGCTTTCTCCTATGCATTCAAATTTCTCATATGAATATTTACTTCTACCACAAAGATATGCATGGCTCCACTCAGGCCTGCACCCTATACTTCAAGGCTCACTGCAGCCAGGGGCTCATCACAGCATTGTGTCCACAGGGAGGGAGTGAAAGCTCAGACCTTGGCAGACCCTGCCATCGTATTCCTACTACAGGTAACTGCCAGGTATGCCTCTGACACTCCAGCGCCATTCATTTTCCGGGTTAATTGATTCAGCAGGTGAGTTGTTACACACTCCTTAGTGGATTCCGACTTCCATGGCCACTGTCCTGCTGTCTATATCAACCAACACCTTTTCTGGGGTGTGATGAGTGTTGGCATCAGGTGCCTTAACCCAGCGTTCAGTTCATCCCGCAGCTCCAGTTCTGCTAACCAAAAGTGGCCCACTAGGCACTCACATTCCACTGCTGGCTCCACACCAGCGAGCCAGGCTTCTTACACATTTAAAGTTTGAGAATAGGTTGAGAATAGTTTCAGCCCAAGATCTCTGATCATTCTGATCATTCGCTTTACAGGATAAAACTGTGTTTTTCTTTTTTTTTTTTTTTTCTTTTCTTTTTTTTGTCGTTGAGTGCTAGCTATACTGAGAAAACTTCATAGGGAACCAGCTACTAGATGGATGATTAGTTTTTAGCCCTACACCCCAGTGGGATAATTGATATGCATGTCAAGACTACTAAGGACCTCCACCAGAATTTCCTCTGGCTTTGCCCTTCCTAGGCATACATCTTTCAGGTCCTAACGCCTACACTCCACTTCCCTGACATGGCTGGAGAAATGGGCCACTGTTTCACCCTCAGTGGACTGGTGAGAACTTACGCTCCCACCTTCACCTCCCACCCCATCCCAAAAAGCATTTAAACTTCATTGAATCATGATACTTTTCATGCTGACTGGAGGGTGGTCCTACACAAGCCCCCATTATAGGCTATGCTTGCTCACCTTCACCACACTCCTCCTGCCTCCAGAGTGCCTGCTGACCACTGGAGGTGGCAGAGTTGGTGGAAGGGGAAGGTGAACACCGGGCAGGTGGAGGAGTCGAGAGGAAGGGAGAACAGCAAAGTACTGCTGGAACAACTTTTGGACTATCTGGTCTCATGCCAGTATTTAGCCTAAGATGGAGTTCACCAGTACTTTAGGCTGCATTTCCAAGCAATCTGACTCCCAGAAGACCTGGTCCTGGGACATCAGTGGACACTACTGTACTCACACAGTCCACTAGCTGTGCCTTGATTAGAAAGATGTGAGCCCCTCTTGAATGGCACTGGTGATTGTGGTTCTCCAGTTGGAACATTTCCCAAGTCCTGTGGTGGGGATTCGGCGCTGGGCTCTTCCCTGTTCACTCATCTTTACTGAGGGAATGCTGGTTAGTTTCTTTTCTTCTGTGATTAGTATGCTTAAATTCAGCATGTCATCACATCTGATCAGAGGTCCTGATTCCAGAAGGGCACACTGCATGGTGAGCATGGGGGAGTAGGGTGGACATTTGAGTAAACTAGTCTCTGTGGGAGAGAGCAAATGCAAAAAGTAGAGGTCTCCTCTACCTGGAGAGAATGAGGTGAGATGGCAATTGCGGACCAGTTTGGAATACAGTGCCTCAGAGGGGAGAGGTATTTTTCCATCATCCACACATCACACATCTGCCCTGGGAGTATGGGCACATTGCATACACTGCACTTCACCGTGGCCAATGCACTCAGCCTTCCACGATCCTCCTGGGAAACCCCATGCATCAACAGATGCACAGCTGAATCCCACAGGTGGGAGCTGGACTGGGTAACCCCAGTCAGATATGACAGAGAAAGCCACAAGAATGGCCCAGTCACAGCATGGGCCTGACCAACATTGCATGCACTGGTTGAGAAACAATCCTTTAGGAGGATGTCTTAGTCAGGGTTTCTATTTCTATACAAACATCATGAGCAAGAAGCAAGTTGGGGAACAAAGGGTTTATTGAGCTTACACTTCCACATTACTGTTCATCACCAAAGGAAGTCAGTACTGGAACTCAAGTAGGTCAGGAAGCAGGAACTGATGCAGAGGCCATGGAGGGTTGTTTGTGTCCTTCCCCTAGCTTTGAGCAGGCCTGAAAGACCTTGTTTACCACAACAGACCAAGTGATAGGATCTAGGTGGAGTTACCCACCTTGGCTGCACGGAACTTAGAAGAAGAACTGCCCCTGGGCTTGCCTTGAGATATCTCTGGCCTGACCTTGACCAAGAATGGATTATCACCCATCTCCGGCTGAAACCAGAAAGGGTTTTGGTGGAGTTTTCCCTTTAAATTGAGAGCTGATCATTAAAGCATTGAGCCTTGATCAGAGAACTTTGTCTTGGCTTCATCTCTTCTTGCCCTCTGTCTCCCTTTCATTCCCAGCCCCTCTTTCAGGTGAACCCAGTTGATCCATGGCCGCAGGCGGCTACAGATATTACTTACTGGCTTGCTTCCCCAAGTTTTCTCAGCTTGCTTACTTATAGAACCTAGGACTACCAGCCCAGGGATGGCACCACCTACAATGGGCAGGACCTTCCCACCCTTGATCACTAATTGAGAAAATGCCTTACAGTTGGATTTCATGGAGTCGTTTCCTCAATTGCAGCTCCTTTCTCTGTGATAACTCCAGCTTGTGTCAAGTTGACACAAAAAACAAGCTTGTACACAAGGAGAGGCAGTACTTTGATGTGGGAGGACCAGCATGAATTGAGGAAGAAGGATGGAGGCAGCATCAAGCTTTATACTCCAAGAGCCCTAAAAAGCCAATAAGTGACCACTGTATCCAAGTTCACCACCAGCCACACACACAAACAATGCCTCTCATCTCCCCATGCTGCAGTCTCTCTCTTTTTACTACATGCACACTGCAGTCGGTGCAGCAACAGCAGCTACCACCCTACCAGCTGGTGCCCCTCCTTACCAAGGACACACCAACATGGCTTGACCAGACAACTGACCCTCAGTTGTCGCCTCCCAATCTGACCAGCAGACAGAAGACAACTAACGAGGGAACTTCTTCTCAGCACAGTTTATTCAGGAAACCTTAACATTCAAAAACCCCTCGATCCTTCCTTCTCAGCCCTTAAATCTCTGTATCTCCTCCAACCAGAATCTGCCATGAAGTCATTCCGGATTGGTGCTGAGCCCATACGTCACATGGCCTGATCTTATGTAACAATGAACAAGCAAAATGCTTGCACAGTGTAGCCTAGTCTACATGCTACCCAGGCTCCCTGAAATGGCACACCAGCACACTTGAGGCATCTGGCACCATGCCAGGCACCATCTTAAATAGCGCTCCCTACACTCAATGACCCCCTCCTCCCAATCGATCCACAACATCTCACTAACCCTCATACAACCTCACCTGGAACCTGGCCACACACATCCCCATGTGCCACCAAGGCTCAGTGGGTTCCCACAGAGCACGGACTGGGCATGTAAGGAAGCTGAGGCAAAGTGGGTGCAGACAAGTGTGGGCAATTGGGAGTGGAGGAGAAGGAAGAAGCCTGGAGAGGGGCAAGGGGTGAAAGATTTCAGCGCACAGCTGGGAACAGATTATAGCAGACCAGACAGTTCTGCGAGGTTTATTTTGGGGTAGAGGGTGAGAGAGAGGGGAGGCAGAAGATGGTGGGGGAAGAAGAAAAGAGAGCAAGGTCAGGATGTTCTGCCTATTTGTACAGAGGATGATGTAGCTCTTTTTCCCAGGTACAGGTGAGGTAGCCAGGTAAATTGTGGGAATGTTATCTTGGTTGCCTAGGCAACGATGTAGAAGTCGCCTGGCACCTGAATGTGACGTCACTGAGTTCGGACCTATACTAACAGGGGGAGACAAGGCATACAAGGGTCACAGGCCAGCAACACCATCCAAGCCTGAACTTTAGAAGAGAGAGGGCCTGGGATGGACCATGTGAGCAAACACCCAGCCACAGCCACATGATACCTTCACAGCAGCATATTGCAGAGGGTAATGATTGATTGTCAAGCAATGCTAAGCGAGTCATAGCTCTGGGAGGAACCTGGGGCCACAAGTGTATTTGAAGTGATGATGATCAATGTGTCCTGGCAATTCACCTTAATTCTCACAGCTAGCTTCATTCTTCATTGACTCAAGAGCCAAGTGGTCCACCACTAATAGTTGTATTGATCTTTCAGTTGTGAGAGAGATGGGGGTAGACATGACATATCCCCAGAATTCTTAACTCACATGGTGACAATGGCACAGTCTAGTCTGTCCTCTTCCTGAGAGAGAAGATAGATAGGGTTCACCTTGTGTTGCCCAGTGAAGATGATCAATGAGAAGGAAAACCACATGAAATGGGTTGGGAGCAGGAAAATACACATGGCTTGACTGACACAGGGCCCCACATCAGGCACCAGCAGGACACATAAATTGGGTATGCCAGGTGAATGAGGTAAGCCCCACAGGTGCCTGGAAGGGCACTGTCAACCCCAACCACAACCTTGGGACCAGTAGTGGAAAGGGTCATGAGTCTGAGGAAGCTGGGTGAGAAGAGAAACAAGGAACTTTCCCAATGAAAATTCTACAAGCCCTGCTCTCCTCTGACCATGGGTCTTTAAACCTATGTGCCAGAACACTATATCTAGGCACCCGGATAGCAGTGGGGTGGACACACATGGGTCCACAGATAGACCAGATTGGGCATCCTTTCCTGCTCTGGAATGCCCACATGACCACCACAGGCCCAGGACATGCTTCAAGGTGAGAGTACAAAATCAAGCTCAGGATAGACAGTGGCAGACTTAGGGAACAGTCATCAACACCTTCTCTGTCTCATTAATGTTCCACTGCAAAAACAAAACAAAACAAACAAACAAAATAAAACCCAAAAAAACAGCTGCATGAATGCAGTGACAGGAAGGAGAAGACACAGCAGGGATGTGGAGGGGTCTTCAGTACCTGTGAGGTCTCTCCCTACATGAATAGAGAGGACCTGAGACAGTTTCCCCAAGAGCCAGGCCTCTCAAAGCCCCTCCAAGCCCCTCTGGGTGGCAGAACAAGGTACAGCTTAGCAACAGGACTTTTAAGACAAAGGGCATCCAGGACTGCTCCACAACACCTGACACTCAGGTATATGGGGAAAGGGGGCATCACAGGGTGTGTGTTCACCCACAAGGCATTCTTCTTTCAGAAAATGGGCAACAGTAGAGCCTCTTTTTACCACCCTTTTTGTGATCCCCTTGGGCTTCTCATACAGAACCGACAAACCAACATGGAAATGAAGCATGCACAGCATGCAAAACACACACACACACACACACACACACACACACACACACACACATCAGAGCTGGTCATGGAGGAGCTCCTAGAATCACCATAAGAAAATCCATGCTCTCCCTCCTCGCCCATAGCTCCACCATTCTATCCTGTACAGGTGACAATGACCATGGAGAGAGAAAACCTGACACAGAAACAAAAGATAGTGCCAGGTTGTCCCAAGCAGCACAGAGACAGCAAGCAAACAAACAAGCAACGACAGGAAGCAGGAAATGTGTATACATGTAGCTTTTGACACTGTAGCCCCAAAAACACAGGAGAGAGAACGATAAACACCACCATCAACTCGGAAGCAGGCAACTTTAGGATGAAAGCCTGGAACACTCCAGGAGCACAGAGAAGAATGCAAGTAAGGCACTGGATAGGAAGGGAATGCACCACAAGAGATCAATCACCCATATGGTCTTGGGGAAGAGAGTCAAGTGGAACACGGTGATGAACCAAACCACCACTTAAGTACAACAGAGTGCCTGACATCTCTGCACGGACCCCATGAACCACAGTGAGAAGTGAGGGGATCACAGTGTTGAAGCCAGAAATATGCACCCCTGTATTTCATACTCCACAGATGGTGATGGGGAGGAGAGACGAGGGTCCCGCAGGCAGAACAAGAAGTGGGGCACCATTAGAAATGAATGATCATTCTCCATGAATGTCTGTCCCTCACTTGGTACAGATTACACTTTGGCCTTAAGAGAGCACAAGATCACTACACTGATCCACCAAAAGGGAGACGGTATACACCATTGGGTACAACAAGCAGGATCTTACTTGCGCAAAATGAGCAAGCCAGGATACAAAAGCAAGCATGATGAGCAGACACACTGAGAACAACTGAGAAAGCTGACCAAAGTTCCCCTCTCGTCCTCCCAAATCACAGTGACTGAGGGCAAGTAGGATAAGTGGATCTTCCTAGACAAGCATAGAGAACTGCTCTGCTCAGGGCAACAAAAACTGGAGACTCAAAAACAAACAAACAAACAACAAACAGACAAACCAAATACAAACAAACAAATGAAAGCAAACAACAAAAACAAGAAACAAGAAAAGCAAAAACAATAACCACAAAAAAACTTGCCTGCTTAACCTCAGAAAGCAATGCTTGTGAGGAGAACAAAGTAGAGGATTCCGGAGGCACAAGGCAGACCAGTGGAGATGCAGGAACTCAGAGGAAGGAAAACAAACAAACAAATAAACAAACAAAAAAACCCACAAAAAACAGAGCTTGTCATGGAGGAGCTCCTGGAATCACCATGACAAAATAAGTGTTTTCCTCACCCGTAGCTCCACCATTCTATCCTGTTATCCTCTACAGGTAACAGTGACCATGGAAAAAAGAAGAAAAGCCTGAGAGGAAAACATCAGACAGTGCCGGGTTGTCACAAGCAGCACAGAGAGAACAAGCAAGGACAGGAAGCAGGAAGAGTGTGCACATGTAGCCCCAACGACAGATAAACAGGAGGCTGGAAAAGGCAACAGTCTTGGAGGACCCTGTCCTTTAATATCACCAATCAAAGGACAGTGTGTCAGCATATATCCCCTGGTACAATAGGAACAGATTGCAAAGATCCAAACAATAACAAGTACAGGGAGTGAAATCATTGGCCACATGGAACATCGGGAAGTGATGTCTGGCGAAGTATCCCAAAAATGTCCCCATGAACAAGTGACTAACCTCAAAGGAACAAATGGTTGACCATCAAATTGTGAGTAGACACAGCGTGAAAAGGCCATGCTAGAATGCAGAGTCCACAGATTCCTCTCAGCCTCAGAAATCTAGAGCCCCAGCCCCGGGGGGCCCCAGGTACTACTGGGGAAAAAAAAGTCTCTGAAACTCCTCAGAGACTCAGTTGGCCACATCATCCCCTCATACTCAGAAATCCAGAGCCCTGACCCTGGGGACCAAGGGGCTCCTAGAGGAAAATAAACTAAAAAGAGAGGCTCCCATGCTCTATGGATATTGGGACAGGGCACATCAACTTTTAAGACTGGGGCAAAGCATTCAATTGGTCTCAGAAATTCAAAGCTCTATCCAGGGTACCAAGGAGCCACTGGAGGGAAAAAAAAAAAAAAAAAGAGGTTCTGAATCTCCAGAGACTGGTCCAGGCCCCATTGACTTGGAAGGTGGAGACAGCATCCTCTAAGCATCGAAAATCCCCATACAATGATGCAGGGTACCCACCACGTTTCCGGAGTGGCACAAACAATGCCCTCTGTCTCTCTTGAACATAGTGAATGCCAGCTAGACTCAAGCTGGCCCTTAAGACCCCCCAAAATGAAAGCATGACAGGGAGCTGTGAAAACAGGTGAAACTACTCTCTAAGAGGGAGACTCAAGTAAACGAGTCAAGTGAGGCAAGGAACAGGCACAATAAGGGGAAGATAGCATCCAAACACGGTGTGAAGGGAGGGAGCGAGGGATATCAATTCCAGTCCACTTAAGTCTCATTATAGAAACACCCCATCACTTGTGGTTTGCTGTTTTCTGTTCCTTACTGCCAGTACCTCCTCCCACCTGCCCACCCACACCCACACATTTTCAGAAGATTAAATACAGAGCTGGAGAAAATTAAAAGTGTGGTGGAATGGTTAAAATTACTGTTTGTATTTTATTTCAGTTAATACATTTTCATAGTGATTTGTTTTTAAATCCTTTCACTTTGGCCAGAAAATAATTATTTTATTTCTTTAGAGGGTCTCTTTTTGAGCTGGAGTGGCTATGTTGCAGGTGATGATATGATCCTTCCCTTTCTATCTGTTGAGTGCTGGGATTACAGGCAAGGGCCAGTACACCCAAGTTCATACAGGATTCAGAGGATGCAGCCCAAAGTTTTTTGAGAAAACTTAGGCGACTACTTCCCATACCCTTCATACAGATCCCATGCGCTGTTTCCCCTTGTTCCCATGAGTGCATGCGTGTATGTGTGTGTTTATTTCTTCCAAGTTACTTGATTCTATTTATCTGTTCTCTCTCTTCCTTCCTTCCTTTCTCTATTTTTTCTTTCTTTCCTTCTTTTTGTAAAGACAAGATTGATCTCTCTATATAATGTAACCTGTCCTTGAACTGGCTATGTAGAACAGGACAACTGTGATCTCTGAGCTTTGTTCCAGGACAGCCAGAACGCCTTTAATCCCAGCACTTGGGAGGCAGAGGCAGGCGGATTTCTGAGTTCGAGGCCAGCCTGGTCTACAGAGTGAGTTCCAGGACAGCCAGGGCTACACAGAGAAACCCTGTCTCGAAAAACCAAAAAAAAAAAAAAAAAAAAGCAGGATCAAAGCATCTTCTCCCTCACCCCACTCCAACCATCAGGAAACAGCTCACAAAGGAAGTCACAGATGGATCAGATGCCCTGGTTACATTGACCTAATTTCTGAATATAAGGAACAAGAAATCAGTTTCAAGAAAACACTAAAAATGCCTCATTTAACAACACAAGTCAAACTATTAGACCTGATTTTTATGAAGTAAGTGTGTACAAGTCAAAGATACTAACTTCTAAACTGATTCTTAGTACATTTAATTTTGGTGCTTTGTCCAATAATGACCCAGAGAATGAAATATCAGGAAAAGTACAAGAAAGGCACTGGAAGACAAGATCTAAGCACAGGTTTGGCGGTAAACTTAACAAAAGACAATCTAGTCATCTTATGTAGAGCAAATATTTTTACAAGTTCCAAATTGGTCAAAGATCTTGAGATATAAAAATGAATGTCATAAAGTTAAAACAAGAATATAATATTAAGGAATTATAGCCACTTTTTCTAAGGAGAGAAAAATCTTGTTTTGTCAGTTTTAATAGTAAGTGGAGCCGGGTGGTGGTGGCGCACACCTTTAATCCCAGCACTTGGGAGGCAGAGACAGGCGGATTTTTGAGTTCGAGGCCAGCCTGGTCTACCGAGCGAGTTCCAGGACAGCCGGACTACACAGAGAAACCCTGTCTCGAAAAAACCAAAAAAAAAAAAAAAAAAAAAAAAATAGTAAGTGGAATTTAAAACATTTCCTGTAATATATGGCTTCTAGTGAACCACTCAACAGAAATAAAGGAGATATGAATTATAAGAGGCTTAAATATTATAAAAATCCAGTGGCTAAAAAGATGCAGGTAATTAAGTAAACAATGAAAATATTCTGCTGCAAAACCATGTATGGCCAGACAGTGATGGAAAACAAGACAAAAGAAGATTAGTTTCCTGCTACTTTCAAAGAACAAGTGCCTACCAAGGTCAAAATCTAGATGCATACTGTTCATACTGACTTAGACTCTACCCATCAGATTGAGCAACAAGGAACTCAGAGACACTACCAAACATTCACATCTGTTTTTTTTTTTTCTCATTTTGACAGATATTCACTATTTCCTTAGTGTTCAACATGTGACAAGTATTGAGTACTTCCTTCAGCTATACATTTCTTTTTTTTTTTCAAGACAGGGTTTCTCTGTGTAGCCCTGGCTATCCTGGAACTCACTCTGTAGACCAGGCTGGCCTCGAACTCAGAAATCCGCCTGCCTCTGCCTCCCAAGTGCTGGGATTAAAGGCGTGTGCCACCACCGCCCGGCTCAGCTATACATTTCTTGCTTTCTAGAACTTAAGTTTTTATCTTTTTAATAATACCATGTAGAAAATACAGAAAGAAAGAGCAAACTTGTTCAATGGTATGTTTAATAGACAATGAAACAAAGAGTCAACAAGTTCAGGAAGTAATTTCTACTAAAAGAAATTACTAAATCTCAAAATTTTCTGTAACAGCTAATAAAAACCTTAGAAAACTTGAAAAATTGATACACATAAAATATAAATGTGTCTACAATTACCCTTCCCAATGCATACTGTGTAAGCACATGATTGTAACTTAGAAAGACTAATTCCAGAACAGAAATCCAGATGAACAGACTCTGTTTTGCCTCATCAGGGTTTTTTTGTTTTTTGTTTTTTTGGTTTTTTGTTTTTTAAAAATAATCCCAGTGTTTTATATCTGACAATTTAGGGAACAGAAGTAACTGGGTTAAAACCAAAGTCTAGATCCTTTCTACTGTGTTATATGTCTATCTTCTGGTTAATGTTTTTCTAAAAGAATGTTTTTTTTTTTTTTTTTTTTAATATTTGTGGTTTTACAATTTATCCCAAAAGAAAACCAATAAGAAAGATTTGCCAATTTCTTTGGAATTGTAATGCAGGGTAGTAAAAACACATGAAGGTATTATGATTGTAAAGAGACTAGTTTTCCAAGACAGCCATGAAAATATTTCGTCTAAGAAACAAGTTTACTAAAATGAGGCATTTCACAATACTGGCATTTAGATTCTGGTTCCAACAGAGGTTGTGTCCTTCCTTGAATCACAGTGTCTCTACTCTGTTTCCTTCCCTTGAAAGTACTATTCTGGTGCCATCTCCCAAAGGGTAGGATTAGGTACCACTGGGTCTACCTTTAAAATCTTAAAAACACTGAAGAACACAATCTTCAGTTTCTTCACTGTGACATAAGTCAAATGGCTAGTAACTCATCTAGTTAATATCAAAAAATTATGCCATGCTTCTCATTCCCAATCTAAATTTATACAAAGTAGCTTGAGTTCAGGAAAATACCATCATCCAATTCCAGAAAACATAACTATACACTGGGCATCTACTCAGATTATATTTTGTTTTGATTCAAGTTGTCACTTATAGAAGTTTGGACCTGGATCTTCCTCTGAGCTCCATGCTCCAGAAATAAGACTCAGACTCAAAATGTATTTACAAATACCTTCACCATATAGCTAGGGTCTTTTCTGACTAAATCACAATGTATTATAACCCACTTACTCAAATTTTCATTCTGCCATGTGCTCATTTACCATGTGTCTGTCTTGTCACATTCTTCAGGCAAATCTCCTACATCTGGCTCTATCCCAGAATTTTTCTGTCTTGTGGATGTCCCACATTCTATTCTACCCTTTCCTATAGGCCAGAGTTTTCTTTTAATTGAAAAGTGATCTACCAATATAATACAATAGAGAAGATATTTTCTCTACAGTCACTAGGATCCTTAAAGTCTTCAACTTGAAAGAACTAATTATTCTAATTCTGCTTTTACTTCTAAAACACCAACACCACCAGCAACATCCAGAGGCCATCCAGAGGTGTACTATAGCTTTAAAGGACTCATGTGTACTTGCTTTTCCTTTCAGGATTTTATTCTAGTAATACTGCCACTGCAGCTGGTGTTAGCACCAGGATGAAAAAGTGTCCTTTCTGTGCCACGGGTACTTGTAAGAGCCACTGTTTTTCCTGTGAGAAAAAAATTGAACTGTTTCTCTAAGTACAAAAGTATGTTAAGAATATGTAATGGAAATTTTTATGGGATTTTAATTATATATCATTTGTTCTTCAAACATTTAGTCATTAAATCTATATATAAGCTAATATGCTCATCACCATATAACATTACCTAACTTTTCTTTTTTTAAGACAGAGTCTTCTGGAATTCTCCATGTAGACCAGGCTAGGCAGGAACTCACAGAGATTCACCTGCTAGGATTAAAAGCATGCTGCCACCAAGCATGGTTCCAGTGATATTTCTGATGAACGGACTTAATCTAAAAGCAGCAGAGTCAGTTTTCCATGGCTTTTGATTTCTTACAATGAAAAACAGGCAATTCAGATTGTAGAAGTAGACAATAAAACAAAAACTATAAACAGACTTTTATAATTCTGGTATAAATACATTTACCCTCCATATATTTTTTTAATTTTATAGAAATAGAAATCAATTAGAGATTCATACATAACAAAGAAAATCTTATTTTTAGCATATAACCAAATGTGAATTTCAGAACCCCAGATTTTGCTTTGGTTAAGAACATACTTTAATGTATCATTTCCTTTTATGTATTAATTTACAAGGCAACTATAATGTTTTAAAATTGATTTCACTTTTAAAACAACACAGGCTTAGAGAGCAGGAGGCTCAGAACAAAGAAACACAAAACACACAAAGCTTTCCTGCCTCTCCACATAAGCTAGACAAAACAACAATATACTAGAAGGTAAGTTGTCCCTAGGCTAAAATCAATTCTTTCAAATTCAAACAATCCTTTTCAGAGCTGAGTCACAACTACCTAGGACAGAAATAAAGCCTTGTTGGGAATCTAGAATTTTCTAGGATTTTCATATAAGAGAAAAACTAACTTTAAAAAGAAAATGCTGGCCGGGCGGTGGTGGTGCACGCCTTTAATCCAGCACTTGGGAGGCAGAGGCAGGCGGATTTCTGAGTTCGAGGCCAGCCTGGTCTACAGAGTGAGTTCCAGGACAGCCAGGGCTACACAGAGAAACCCTGTCTCGATAAACCAAAAAAAAAAAAAAAAAAAAAGAAAATGCTAATGTACTATTTTGGCAAGAAAGAACAAAAGAAAAATCCTAAATAAATGCTTCTAATACTAGTGAGTAGTACACACATAAACCTGAAATTTCATTTAAAAAAAAAAAAAAAAGCAACAGAATGCCCAGATGACTCAGGTCAATGATACAAAATTATCACAACCCAAAAGTTAGTATGTTTACCTACATTAAGGGAGGAGAGTTATTTGAACAGGAGAAGAACAGAAAGTCTAAAGACACAGGATACTAGAAATTTCCTCTTAACAAGCAATAAAAAGATACGAAAAATATCCAGAAGCCCTCATGTATGTAAGATAATAGAGTCCTCAATTTAAGACACTCTTCTTTGTATATTTCAACTTACATCAAGCAGTAGTTTTTCTAGTTTCCCTAGCCTGTGATAATGGACTCCAGCCAATTGAACAAAGGAATATATTTGACTGAGAAAAATCAAAATACTTTCCAAAGAACACATGGTTATCAATTCAGATACACACACACACACTCATATGTATCAATTTTCTTAAAACAAACAAGAATACAGTAGGTTTTGTATACTCTGAGACACAGAAGCAATCAATATCAACATGCCTTGCAGAACTCTGATGTCTGGGTGCACTCAATACTGACATACTACCTAAAATGAAAAAAAAAAAAAAAAAAAAAAAAGAACATTCAAACCCAAACTTATTATTCTCATTAAAAACAGATTTAGTTAATTTTAGAAATCACATTTAAAAAGCATGGTATCCTAACATAATATAGAATATATTATGGACTATATATCACCTTAATAGACAAATTTCAGTTTCTTCAGTTATCTGATAGAATTTTAAATCACTTCTAACATTACCATGGTATTATTTAATATTCTACTTTCTAACTGTCTTCTTTTAAAATTATAATTTTGCAAGATAAATCTGATTATGTACAACAATTTTGATATGTGTAGTTTCACATACTTAGCTTTGATAAACTCCATTCTGCACAACTCTACAAACTTTATTCAATGAATCAACAATTACAATGGCTACTATTGCCCAATATTCCTGATAAGTAATAAAACCCAAGAGATTTACAGGGGGTTAGATTAATTCTCACAGCACTATTGGGAAAAATTGTTATCACCCCCACCTTTTACAGATTAGTAATTTACGTCCCACATCTGGTGGATGCCCAAATTGGAATTTAACTCCAGTTAGCTTGCTTTCCAAGCTCTTATTATTCATCACACTACTATGATGATAATATGATACATATTATCATACTACTGTTATAATTAGACAAATTTCAAAAAATAGTCCATAAAAAAACCTCAAAAATCTGTATCCAAAGGAATTTTTCTTCACCATTAGGTGTTACTAGTTCTGCAGCATGTTTATTACATTTATGGAGATGAAAGTAAATATTATCTCATAAGGACAATTAATAAGGACTTAGAATAATCAGATATTGTTAACAAGGATTGTTAATCCAACTATTAGAATAATATTACTTTATTGAAATATTATTACTAATACTCCACCTGGTGTTCCAAACTATAATAGTACAGGTCCTAAATCTAAGAATCTAAAATCTAAGAACTTTTTAAGCTTGTAAGAAGTTCTGATTTCAGAGAATATTCTTGCATATCAGCTTTATGATTTATTTAAAAAAAAAAAAAAAAAAAAAAACCTTACTTCCAAACAATAGAGCTACTTCATGTATTAACTGTGAGGCAATTGTCTAGTCTCACTAGGTGCAAGGTGCTGAACTTTTCTCAATGCTGTCTTTAAGCAGACATAAGCTGGACGTCACTGATTCCTGCCATTCCTCTTGCAGAGAGGAAATAGGCAAGAAAGGCAAATACTCATGCATGTTCCTGCTGCAGAAACTGGCAGAGCAAGAATTCAGATTCAGGCTACACTATCTAAATCAAACCCTTGCCATCCTCTATGAAAATTTCAATAATTACAATCTCTCTTTTGCAGTGCAAGGTATCATACTCAGGGCCTTGCACATATAAGGTAAACAACAATCACAATTCTACTGTTCGAAGTGTTATGAAAGAAGGTAAACAACCTAAAATAGTATTAAGTATTTAAGGGGTACAGACTGTATAAATAAAATACCTACCACATGCTTTCTTACAACATAAAAATTTAAGAATTTATTCCCATTCAGGGACTTAATTCATAATAGTATTTTAAAATTTTCAAAATTAAATGACCTCCAGGTTAAAAAGGCCAAGAAATAATAGCTATGGTATGCTTACAAACAGGGGCCTCTCATGACTGTCCAACAAGCAGCTGAAAGTCAGATGCAGATATTTGCACCCAACCAATGGACAAAAGCTGGTGACCCCTGTGGTTTAATTAGGGAAAAGCTAGAAGAAGCTGAAGAGGAGAGCGACCCTATAGGAAAACCTGATCTCTGGGATCTCTCAGACACTGAGCCACCTAATAGGCAGCATACACCAGTTGATACACATATACAGCAGAGGCCTGCCAGGTCTTGACTCAGTCAGAGAAGATGCACCTACCCCTGGAGAGACTTGGGGCCCCAGGGAATGGGGAGGTCTGGTGGGGTTGGAGTAAGAGTGGGGCATCCTCTTGGAGATAGGGGTGGGGAGGAGATGTGAGATGTAAACAGTCAGAGGGTGGACTGGGAAGGGGATAAAGTCTGGATTGTAAAAAAAGATTAAAAATTAATAATTTTTTAAAAAATGATCAAGAAACAAATAACATATGGCATTGTCAGGAGCCATAATGGGACAAGCTAGTAACTAGCAGGTGATCATCCTGAAATGGTTTGCCTTCGATTATTATATAATCTGCGACAAGTGAGATCTTATTCAGCAAGGCTGTAAGGGACTTATGTTAGGAAAGATTCTTACTATTAATATGCTTTTCCTATTATTATTAAACATATGTAACAATCACTAAGCAATAGCACACCCCTTTGGCGCAGATCTCTGCAGATCCACAAAGATGTACTGTCTTATGGTGATGCTATGTAGACAAATAGATGACTTCTTAATTCTTAATGATGATCCTATAAGAATTCCAAAAATTATATCATTGATTATTAGGCTCTTTTATAGTGGGACTGCTATTAAGTCCCTTTCTGATAGTCAAAATTGCAGTGAAAACTCTGGCAGTCTTCCAAGTGTCATCAGTTAATTGCTCTTAGATAGTAACCAGACTTTCTCCTACTCAGAGCACATTCCAAGAGGTTGTATAACAATTAACCAAAGGTCATTAAAAGGGAACTAACAATTTATTATAGGTGCTAGGACAGAAAATAAAATATTGCCTGGGTTTATCTATACAAAACTTCACTAATTTCTTAGTTATAGTTTTAAACCTTCAGTGAAC
The DNA here is from genome assembly GCA_021653895.1 of Mastomys natalensis. Lineage (NCBI taxonomy): Eukaryota > Metazoa > Chordata > Mammalia > Rodentia > Muridae > Mastomys > Mastomys natalensis. Next base: position 1,484,980 of record JAJTUV010000333.1, read on the forward strand.
CTGTGGTGCCAGACAGGTGATGGATGTTTAGCCAGATAATTACTCCTAATGGATATGCATGTAAACATCCCTCTGTTGCAAACTTCTGTTTCAATTTATGATTTGATTTTTTTTGTGTGAACTTGTGATGAACTTTGTAATATTTGATCATGTATTCTGAAAGATATATAAGTACTGAGGACAAAGAGATGAGAGGCAGATAGAATAGATAAATAGAATAGATAGAACAGATGGATAGAATAGAAAGAATAGAATTTTTACTCTTTCCCCAGATAGAGTAGAATTTTTCCTTTCCCCGCTTAGGATCCTTCTGCTTTTCCCCTTAGATACCTTTCTAGGAAACTTTTTACAACTTAGGAATAAACATTATAACTACTTTTATAAGTGTCCTTTTCTTCCTGGGACTACAGACTAGCAAGTGAAAGTTAGAGCCCAGTAGTTCCTGCTGAGATAGAACAAAGGCCACACTGCCTAATCCTCTGCTGTTAGGCTACAAGTGTTAATCACCTAAGCCAGCAGTCTTTTACCCTTAGAAGTTTTTAGGACTTTTTAGAAGTTATCATCAGCATTTCAGTACAGGTCAGAGAGCCAGAAATCCCTGAGAGCCTGAGACTTTAAAGCCATCACCAGAATCCTACTCTGTGCCCCTGCCACTACCCTCTCTGGGCTGGGAGGCTCCCAGCATGGTATTGTTCTGAAATATTCCAAAAATACTGACTAAAAGTATATTGGAATATATCAAACAAATAATATAAGAGCAACAAACAGTCAGAGAGAAAGACCCCACAATTTTCTAAAACCCCATTAACATCTTTCTCTTTATGCCTCCCTTTCCACAGTTATAAAGATTACTATCATATAATCTTGAACCTTTCTTTTCGCCCACAAAAGAAAAAGACCAAACCCTTTGTCAAAAACAACCGAACTAGAATCCAGTTTAAATAGCAACTATCATAATACAGCTTCCTGTTGGATTTGAATGACAAATATTAGCCACACACACAAATTAGACAATCTATGTAGACATTAAAACAATCTCACTAAGTTTACCATTGTAATTATAACAGTTCTATTTCAATGTTTAATTTTTTAGAGTGCATTTTTGAAGCAACCTTCTAGAAATTCTCAATTACCCTTACTAATCAATTTCATTCTCACAGGCGAATAGGCACAGAATATAAAATGTCATGTTTATACAATTCATAACTTCAACAATTTATAAAGTTTACATGAAGATGGAAACCTTGGAATTGCAGTGGTCACAGTGCTGAAATGACCTGACATTTTGAGTCAGCCACAGTTAAGTCTAATATAAAATATAGTAATAGTGTTTTCAATTATACTTACTGTAATTTATATAACTGACATTCCTGGAGTTTTTGTATTAAGAAGTTTGTAATAATTAGAATACCAATGAAAACATCAGAATGAAATCACAAAATATAACTCTTTTGAAGAAAACAATTTTAGTATCTACCTGTGTCAGGTACAACCTGCCTGTTTTCTTTTTTTAAGTTTTCCATTCCTGAAAGATACCACTACTTTGTCTTTGTAGGGTTCTGACAAACTCGGCCAATTCACACTTCCATATCAAGATGTGATGCAGGCTTGAATAAGAATATAAGTCTGAAATGTAGTTGCAGACTGATGGTTTGAATGACACTAAGAGGAAGAACAGAAGTGTGTTCTGTGCTTGAAGGCCCATGAATGTTTGGAGTAGTGATCTCCATTGATTTTAGAGCTAACTGTGCAAAGATGATGAGAGAGAATTAGTTCTGTGTGAATACTCCAAAGCATCTGTATTTCTGGTATTGTGCTGCAACTGTTGCATTTTGCTCTCTCTGAAGTTTGTCTTGTTCTTCTCTGCCCTCTTGTCCTTCTGGGCAGAATCTAAAGAAAGTCTATTAGCAACACTGTTGCCTACAGACATTAAGCAATCCTGTGTCTTTAAAGCACCATTAGAGCTATGGGTGTGTCCATTAACAATAACAAAGTATCTCTGGGATGCATTACTCCATTTGTTTCCTTCCTGGAAATGTATGTTCCAGATCCTCAAAACTAAAATCATCATTTGTACTGTCTTTATTCCTGCTGCTCAGTCCATTTGCTTACGCTTCATTTTCTGTCTCAACTTCTTAATTATGTGATTTCTAAAGTATAAAAGATTTTAAGTTAATATATCGAACTTGAAAGCTTAAAATATGAATTCTTTTGTGACTTATTGTTTGCCTCTTAAGTACTAAAAAGCTAAACCATAAACATATTTTTGTTTGAACAAAAGGTAATTCTTGTCCAAGCTAAAGACATGAACATTTTCTTATTTATTTTTCATCTTTTTTTAAAAAATAGGATCTAAATTGACTACTACTTAAATAGCCTTCTATTGACATTTATTAAGTACTGAAATTACAAGCACACACAAGTATATCCACTGGTATTCTGTAACTTACTCTAAAAAATTAACTAGAACCTATCATCTCTAACATAGGAGTTGTTATTTATTTACTATGTGAGTAACATATGTTTTTCATAAAATAAACAGTAAGTTTTCCCTGAGTCCCTGAGTCTAAGGGTTCTACAGAGAGCTGAGTGGCTCCCTCTCCAAGTCCCAAGCATATCTAGGCAACCAGAGGTAGCATCCTAGCCCTGAGCTGGGACACAAGGTGGCGCCAATGTCACAACATATTTGGGGTTCCCTGAGCCTAAGAGAAAAACCAGGAATCCAAATCAAGGCTGCCTGAGAAGCAGCCTTCACAACTGAAGATCAGCTACTGAAAAAACAGCAGCTAACTTTCCAAAGCTTTCTCACAGACACAATAGACTGATTTAGACATCTTAGCCCCAAGTCAGCCTTCCCTGAACGCTTTCCGATTTCCGATATACCCCACTTTTAAACAGAGCACAAGACAGCCAAACTAGGTCTCGCAAATACTTGCACTGCAGGCTGCCTAAGATCAATACACATCTGCAGGCTATAGCCCAGACAAAAGATCCAGAGGGTTCAAAAACACAAAGCAAGAGTCTTTGTGCAGTCAGCCCTCCCTACTAATAAAAGAATCGGAAAGGACCGCAATGTCCTAAATCGAACACCAGAGGGAAGCAAAGATACAAGAAATCCAGACCAAATAATAAGAATTAAAATAGTAATTACTGCCATCTTTTTCTCCTTCACTTCCTCCATGTGAATAAGGTGCTATAGAGAATTAAGGAATTTCTTAACAGTGATTATTAAAGAAGTGATTTTGGGGTTTTGTTTCTAACATTCTTAGCTTCTCAGAGTATATTTGACTACAGTCTAAGAAATTAAATTTGCCAAGGTACATTGAAGAAACTTTGCATTTTCTACTGGCTAACTCTAAAAGCTATATCAGGATCAACTCTGAAGTAACACTTTACCAGCAAAACTTGTAGTTATAAACAGTATGATCTGACCTCACTAAACAAAGCAAATATTTCGATTGATTAGTAATTAAGTTTTAACTCAACAAACCTGTCCTGAATAGTTATTTTCAGTCATCACAGAGACAACAATACAATATCACAATAATGAAAATGTAGCTCTACCTTTTGTCTATATAATAAGGAACTACACTAAGGACTAAAGATGATAATATGCACAGACATTAAGAATCATGGCCCTCAGAGAAACAATGTGAAATCATCTAAACCAGTATGAAGACAACCAGGCAATTGGGAGAGCACAGTGATATAAGTATTAAAAGATATCTTAAAGTAAATGATATACAGCCGCAGCTGCACAGGTTAAAAAATATATATAATACTGATATACATATTGAGAACAATTTGCTGTGGCTGCAAACATACACAAAAGAGATGATAAGAAGATTCAAAATTAAGAACAATTTGCAATTAATACCCAATAAACAAAGACAAATGCTAAAATGATCAGAAAGGGAAAAAAATCTAGGTTAAGTAAATGAAACTTAGAAAGAGGTTATTTGGTACCAAAAAAAAAAAAAAAAGAAAAGAAAAAAAGAAAAATTAAACAAATAAATAATTAGGGGGGTACAGAAACTGATGGAACAGTCTCACTGGGAATAAAAAGTGGGTGAGTAGGTGTCTTAGAATTTTATTGCTGTGAAGACATACCATGACCAAGGTCACTTTTATAAGGAAAACATTTCATTGGGCTGGCTTATAGTTTCAGAGGTTTAGTCCATTATCATCATGGTGGGAAGCATGGTAGCATGCAGGCAGACATGGTGCTGGAGAAGGAGCAGAGAGTTCTATATCTTGATCTGTAAACAGCAGCAGGAGACTGTGTCCACACTGGATGTAGTTTGAACATATATTAAGACCTCAAAACCCACTTTCACAGTGACATACTTCCTCCAACATGGCCACACATACTCCAATAAGGCCAACCTCCTAATAGTGCACTCCCTATGGGACAAGCATTCAAACACATGAGCCTTAATAGCCATTCTATTCAAACTTCACAGTAGATAAGTCTTCAGACAGGAAGTTCAAGCTAAAACGTAATATAAATATTAAAATTTCCAGATATCTTCCACCAACCACAAGACAAAGTGCTCATCCATTGCAGAGATTAGACCCAGGAAGGGTAGACAGAGCTGATAGAAGAGATGCAAAAAAAAAGGGGGGGTAATTAATGATATCCTTTCCAGACTGAGAATTATGACCCTTCCTGACCCTTTTTTGGCAAAAAAATATTTTTCTGCTTGTATGTACCCTTTTCTCAAGCAAGAAAGAACATCAGATCCTTTCTAGGGAATCACAAGCTGCCCCAAAGGACCTCAGGGCCAACCCTAAGCCTGAGTCCCTGCTGAAGACTCTGAGAGATGAAGTGAGCCTGGGTCGCTCTACAGGCTCCAAGATGTTGGAGGCGCAAAGCTGTGAGACATCTGCCAGGGAGAGTTGTGTTACAGGAATGGAACCAGCCTGTTAGAGAATAGTCTGCAGGCGAAAGATGAGGGACAGGAGCCCTCTAAGTTCTGATATCAGATATTAAGCTAGAGCAGTGGTGGTTCTCAACCTTCCTAATGCGAATCCCTTTAAACAGTTCTTGTTCTGTGTTGTGCCACCCCAACCAAAATTATTTTCGTTGCTACTTCATAACTGTAATTTTGCTACTGCCATGAATCATAATGCAAATATCTGTTTTAGTGGTCTTAGGCAACCCCCCTGTAATTGGGTCATGACCACAGCCGGGAATTGCTGAGCTGAGATTGGTTTACATGTCTGCAGCTTGGTCCAGCATTTTCTGACTATGCCCCATTCTTCCTCTTAGGAATTGTATTTTATATCTGTCCATCGTAGCTGAAATTAATTCACTTTTAGAATCAGGGTTTTATGAGACTGTGGAAGACTATGGGTCTTCTGAGTAGGATTAAATACACTTTGCATTATAACAATGGCCTCTGAGCCTTTGGGGCCTGGGATGGAATGTAGGGTTTGAATGAGAATGTCTACCATAGGCTCAAATATCTGAACCTGGTAGTAGACTTTACAGGCTATACTTGCTAGGGGCAGGTCTGAATAATATGTAGACTAGCCTCAATTCCCGTTCACTCTCTGTTATGTTTGGGGTTTAAGACCTCCCCTGCCATGATGGTCTCATGCCTCTGGAAGCACAAGCCAAAATAATCTCTCCATAAATTGTCTTGGTCATGGTATTTTATTACAGCAAAGAAAAGTAAATATACAGACTATAAATAACTGAAGATTAAAACATTTTTTCTTAATCTAAAAAGTTCACGATAAAATTGACCACAAAAAAGTAAAATGTACTCAATCTGTATTCCACTAAATATTCAAACAGTGCCCATCCTCCTGTAGCAGAACTGCTCCTCAACGTCTGGATCTTGGCAGCCATAACTGTCCTACAACCAAGAAAGGCAAGACAATAACAACAGTTACAGCTCCCTGCCACACAATTAACTAAAAACCCTGACAGATTTACAAATACAGTCTCACTTTTTTAACCCTAAAATAATTAGGCTTCACTCTCTGCCCGGCCCGCGGGGATTCGATGAGACCTGGGGGTGGAGGGGCGAAAGAATGAAGGAACAAGAACACAAGAACCGACAGCAAGTCTGAAGTCTGATCAAGCTCTGAAACTTTAATTTTGGGTGCAGATATAAAGACACAGCAAACCCGGAAGTTGGGTGAGGGTCATTTGCCCAGGGCTATCCCACTATTGAATGCTTATTACCCTAGAACCATCCCACTGTCTCAACCAGCTTCCAGGAAATGCCAGACATTCGGGACCTAACCTTGCCCTGACTAATCCCAGCAGGTAGTTTCCCTGGGTTTGGTTCCCGACAACTCTCTTTTGATTATTGTCTTTATAGTAAAGCCATAGGTGACAACATTGTCCAAACTGCAATGACTTGGTTTTTTTACTGATTATTAAAATTTTATATGTTCACTGTAATTTTTCAAAAATTGACACATAAAAAGAAAATGTTTTACTATATATCAGATGATTAACTGATAACTCTATGTACTAGATACTTGTGTATTTTTCCTAATTCTCAGTATCACTAGCAATGCTGAGATAAACTAAAATATATTAAATTGCTTTGTGAAAGAATATCTACTTCCTCAAGACAAAATTCCTTGACAGTACAATAAACTTCAAGGGTTAGAGTTTATGAACAGTGAAAACACAGAATTGGTGTATAAAGTCACATGTTATACCTGATGCCATACCATAAACTAAAAAGAACAAAAATTACCTAACATGTAAATATCTTTATTCATTTAAACACACTCATTTCCCAACCATCATTTTCTGCTTGCTTCTTCCAACAACATGCCTCATGGTGGGTGGAGCTTCTGTATGGGGAGAAAAAAAATAAGTCCATTTTATACCATAATATACTCTCTCATTGATATTTTATCAAGGTAAATGGGAAATTTTAAAACTCAAATGTCCAATTAATCAAGACAAAAGTATAAAGAAGAGTAAACTTTATCAAAATGTATTACTTTCAGGTTGCTTTATCAGTTCATCTGTCCACAGAACATCCTCCTACAGTTTAAGCTTCATATTAAACACTTTTCAACTGGGTAAGAGGGATCGATGGAGAAAGAATCTAGCCCTCCTGAATAACAGCACTTAACATAAAAATCAGTAAATCCAACTAACAGTCACTTACTTATTGTTACCACTAATTAGTTAAACAATCTACTAAAATATTCCCTTCATCATCTGACCTAAAATGGCTCTTAAACTGTGTCATACTAGCCACTCAAGAAAACTCACACAGTGTAACACATCTGCAAACAAAATACATCCCCCAAGAAGTTCATTAAAAGGACATATCATAAGGGACTGATTATTGTGACAACAAATTTAATACATGAGGCAGAAATATAATACAGCAAAGGGATATTACTGCAGCCCCATGCCAAGATATGCCCTGGTCATACATGCAACAGGTCAGGTATAAGGAGGTTTATTGATAGAAGGGAGAGGGGTGAGGCCTGCACACTGGATAGATGCAAGCAGATAAGAACAGAGCCATGAGGGCGGAGAAGGGAAGACGGGGGTAGAGGACAGAAAACTCTGGCATTTTAAAAAAAATTTATTTATTTTATATATGTGAGTACACTGTCAATGTCTTCAGACACACCAGAAGAGGAATCAGACACCATTACAGATGGCTGTGAGGCACCATGTGGTTGCTGAGAATTGAACTCAGGAACTCTGGGAGAGCAATCAGTGATCTAACCACTGAGCCATCTCTCCAGCCCAAACATTGGCATCCTTAAGGCAATACTTAACTGTACCATACAACACCAGGATTACCAAATGCCACCAGCAGCCATGGACAACTAACTGAGTTCACCTGAAAGGAGGCTGGAAATGAAAAAAGATGGAGGGTGAAAAAGCATGGAACCAGACAAAGTTCTCTGATCAAGGCTCTTATATAGGGAAGCCCAGTCCTTTGTTTCAGTGGATTATGTTGCAAAGCAGGCTCTGCAGGCAATTCTTCTAAGTTCTTGCAGGAAGTTGCAAGTGTAAACAAAGTGGCTGACTTCACCTATGTTAAAGTCTATGTGCCAAACAAGGTCTGTTCAGTCTCTCAAGACTGGGAAGGGCACAGCTGGCATGTCTCAAGTTCATGTTTACTCGCTAACTAGTAAGCTACTTAAGTCATTGCTAGATCAAAAAAGGCACAAAGTCAAATTCTTCTAGCTACAAGTTAGGCTATCACTGCATTATCTTCCATAATACAATCAATATTTAAATTGCTTTCTGTAATTATATAAGCTTATATCAAAGATTATTATATTAAACCTTCCATACACTATCAAAGTCAAATTAGCTTTGGTAAGATTTATGAGAATCTTTAACATTTAAAACATATTTTATCCACACACATGACTCTTAGTTTTTGAAATGACCTTTGATTTCGTTTCTCTTTCTGACATTTGTATTAACAACTTATATGTACATGAAAGATAGCTAAAGACACACAGAAGTTGTCAGCTAATCAGAGGAGAGAAAGACAATTTAATGTTTTAGGGGCATATGTAAAAGCCCTGAGAATAAATTTTATATATTATAAAATAATTCTGTGGACAGAAGAGCTTGCTTTAAATTTCTCTAGGCAGTGCAAGGTATTCAATGGTGTATCATTATCAATCCAGATCAATGCTTCTTCCTTTAAAAAAAGATTTTTATGAGTACACTTAGCTGTCTTCGAATCACCAGAAGGCATCAGATCCATACAGATGTTGTGACCTTATAGTTCTGAATTGAACTCAGACTCAGAAGAATCTGCTCTAACCACTGAGCATCTTCCCGCCCATTCCTCTATTCTCTTAGTAGCTTATTTGTCATTCCTAAAGACTTCATCCTTAAGAGTGAAAGAAACTCCTATTACAAAATTACTGGTTCAAAAAACTGATCATCACCTACTTTTAAAGCAAATGACTTGAGAATTCTGCTAATGTGTATGTCCAGTCATTAAATGTAACTATATGCAGTCATAGAATGAGAATGTATCTATAGACTCAGATTGTTCAAATACTTGTCAGCTGGGATGCTGTTTGGAAGAGATTAACCAGGTATGGCCTTGCTGGAGGAAGTAAGTCCCAGGAGGTAGCTTTGAGAGGTTAAAGACTGTTGCCATATCCAGTCTGTTCTTCTGCTTCCTGCTTTGTGGCTGAAGATGTGAGCTCCCAGAATTCTGCTCTAGCTGTCATGCCTGCTGCTTGCTACACTGCTTACCATGGTGATGTCTATTAAACTATAAACAAAGTTACTCTCTCATGGGAAAAGGAACAGGAAGGTTGCTTCTTCAGGCTTGTAGCTTACTTGGCAGACACCAGGATTCTCTGCTTGAGAAAGTATGCTTCCTCGCTCTCAATCAGCTAAGAAAGACAAAGATCTTAGGTTGCCTCAAAGCTAGTAAGCTGGGAGCAGTCTCCTCATGCCATTTCTCTACAAATAATAAAATATATCTTCAAATTTAAAGCTAGGTATGGTGTGTTACACCTATAATTTCAGTGTCTGGGAGGTGGAATGAGGAGAATCAGGAGTTCAAGGCCAGTGCCATTTACATAATGAGTTCAGGACCAGGTTAGACTACATAAACACAGTCTCAATTAAAAAAAAAAAGAATAAATAAAAGAAAAGTGAGAAATTAAAAAAACAGTAATTCATTTTATTACTCATTTAAGAGCACCTTATGCTCACCAAGGTTTCTGCTATGAAAAGCCATTGAGAAAATTTTTACTGATGGTGTAATGAGGAGGGAAACAGGTCTGACACTGAGATAGATGCTAAGACATGGATCAGGAACACAGCATGTGCCTGTCGAGGCTGTGGGCTTGGTGTCAATACTGAAGGAAAAACACAAAGCAAAGCAAACCCCACAGGAAACTAAATATGTGTTTTCTATACAAAATTGTCCCAAAGCAAAGATGCCTCCCAAGTAGTGTAAATTAGTCACTTATCAGAAGAGAACAAAATTTACACAGATCTGCTACTTCTCCCCAAATGGGCTTCTTTCCTCTCTGAGAATAATCTGTCAACTCCAGAGGAATGTCTGAAGAGTGGGCCATGTTTTTAACAAACACTAAACTAAAGTGATGAGAACTGGAGTCTAAGAATTTTCCAAATATACTGATCTGTTAGTATCTTAGAAATAAGAACAACTAGAAGTAAACAAATCAAGTTTTTCAGAAGTTAAACCCCACCTCACATTAGTTAAACCCCACCTCACATTAGTTTATCTGTGAAGTGGACTGAGGTGACCCTGGCAAGACACACCCGGCTAGAGCAACTATATTCCTCTATGACAGCACTTTTGTGTACTCATCTCTACAGCCAATATACAAACACAAATAGACTATACAAATGAGAACCATCAAAGAACAAAATCTTAGTGGGTAGAGAACTTTAGCCTTTTAAATAACCATGCTATGTCCAAGGAGATAAAACAAAGATAAAAGTTTACTTATAAAAGGCTTTAGTGTTAAAACAAATTACAAATATGGTGGATCATGCCTGCTGTTCAGTAGATTGAGACAGGAGGAGACCCAAATGTTCAAGGCAAGCTTGGATTGCATAGAAGGTCCAAGTTCAAGGCCATCAAGGGTACAGTATAAGAAATTATTTTTTTTATGGAAGGGGAGTGTGGGACCATGAAACGATAGCTTGGTTTCTGGTCTAGTACAGGCATCGAACCCAGGACCCTAATGGGACAATGGTAGGTGTTCAGCCTCACTCCCAGACCCCAGGCTCCTGACATGCAGCCAAGACCGCCATTGTGCCTTTTAGTCATGTAGGGCAATGCCCCTACAACCCTGTCCCAAAGAGAGGTTGTGTCATCTATCTACACAGGTAGAGTGTGTAACTACATGCCTCAGGGCCTCAATAGATTTGCATACTAATGAGTTATCTGAAGGCCAAAGAGTGTAGCCAATTAAGTATTCCTTCCCAGACCCTCCTCTGTCCTCCCTCCCTATGTAACTCGGGTCTGCCCTGAGTTTTGTGGGGGTGCAGCTGGATTCATTTACCATCCACCATGACAATAAAGCTTTTAAAACCATGGACTTCCTCATGTCTTTGGGGCCCACCATGGGGAACCACGGAGAAGGCCTTTGATTAATGAGCTGTTGCTGCCACCGCCTAATCTCCTGCTCAAGGACTGCTCTATGTTCCTGCCATGGAGGTTGCCAATTCAACGAAGGTAGCTGAGCTGGAGATCCAGCCAAGTGAGTGCCAGTAACCAAGAGTGTCTCTACCCTGCGGGATGCCACCAGAGCTCTCCCTCTCTCCCCTCTTGACTGCTGGACCATCCGGCCTGCAAGCCTCCAGTCTCAACTCTTCCACAGCTCCCAGTTGCTCCTGGGAACCCAAGAGTCTGAGACCAGTTGGTTACCACAAGCCATCTTGTCTGGGGGTCCCCATCCAAGAGCTCTACCCTAACAAAACTTCAGGCTGAGACCGCTCCACACCCATGTGGAGCCCAGCAGCATCCACCTGGCGCTGCCTGGAGTGAACTCAGTTAAATTCCACACTGCTGCTCCCCAGAGCCGCTGTTCCAGCTGACTAGGGGGTCAGACACAAGGGAAGCACAATGGCCCAACAGGACCCACACTGGCTCATGCACGAGCTATCAGCCCTGCAGAGGAGAGCAAAGCTCTTATACAAATGAACTCAAGGTGAAGATTTTCAGCAGCATGGACAATGGGTCTTCCTTAAGCAAGGAGTTATCAACAGGTATGCCTGCTGTTTGACAAATTCTACTATAAAGCCAAATACAAGGTAAGTGATAGAAACAAACAATGTATACATTTATCAACACTTGCAATGATACTCTCTGCCCTAGTTAGGGTTATTATCACTGTGATGAAACACTGACTAGAAGCAAATTGCAGAGGAATGAGTATATTTGCCTTACACTAACACTTTGTAGTCCTTCACTGAAGGAAGTTGGGACAGGAACTCAAACAGTGCAACAACCTAGAAGTAGGAGCTCACGCAGAAGTCAATGAGTAGTGCTGCTTACTGGCTTTCACAGCTTGCTCTCTTATACAGCCCAGGAATACCAGACAAGGGGTGGCCCAACCACAACAGCCTGAGCCCTCCTGTATCAATCACAAAGAAAATGCCCTATGAGCTTGATTACAGCCTGAACTCATGGGGAGGCATTTTCTCAATAGAGGTTCCCTCTTTTATGATGACTATAGCTTATGTAAGGCTGACACAAACCTCGACAGCACATTCTTATATACACACTCATATTTCACTGAGACCAACAAGAGTCTTGTTTCACATACTCAAATATTATAATGGAATTTGTTAAATTGCCATTAATAGTACATGTGATTGGATAGTCAAGAGTGTTGCAGGCCAGCCTAGGCTACATACTAAGAACCTGTTTCTAAGAAAAAGCAAAAACAAGAACAAAAAACAAACAGACAAAATGAACAAAACATCTTTTCCAGGACTGGAGAGATGCTTCAGAGGATAACAGAACATACTGCTCTTGCAGAGGACCAGAGTTTGGCCAAAGCAGCCACATCTAGAAGCTCACAACTACCTGTAGCTCCAGCTCCAAGAGCTCAGACACATTCTCTGGATGCCTACACCTTGATTCATATGTGTGCATCCAACTACCACCACCAAGCCACTGCCTTATACACATGCATATTATTAAAATAAAAACAAAAATTTTTACCAGAAAAAAATTCTGAAAATTCATAATCAAACTCTGAACATATAGATAAAAAAAATTCTCTCCTAAAAGTAGTACAGACAAAACCAGCATTTGGACCACATTGATAGCAACAAGAACCATGTAGTATTTGGGAACTAATTACAAATCATTTATAGGATCGCTAATATGGTGTTAAACAAGGAGCCAAGCAAAATACTATTCTTATAATCTATGTGTCATGATATAAAAGCATAAATTCCTGCTAACCCATAACGATTACCAAAAAGAAATAGTTTATCAACGTCTCTGTAGTCTTATCTATAGAAAGCTTCTCCACTCCAAGATACTGGTCTGTTCATTTAAATAAGACTTTATCTAAAGGGAGGAGGGCAATGAATTAAGATACAAGTAATCTGACAGAATAGTCCAAAAAATAATGAACTGTTTTCTTCCTCTGTTCCAAACAACCTTTGCAATTACAATGTGTCCTCTTTACTTTGCTGAAGAAGCAATGGCTCTGCACTGACAAGTCATTGATTATAAAGCTAGACTTTTAAGTAAAAATCACCTGGTATTAAGGTGATTGGGTGTTCCAAGCTAATTGTATGGTGCTTGCTCATCTCAGGTAAAGTGAGAAACAGTTTCTAAAACTCAGTACACAAAATAAAATAGCCTACAACTTCTCTGTATTCTGCAGCATTAACAGAGAAACTATCAATGAAGTCAAAGACTAAAGTTTAAAAATAAATAAGGCATGAACTCATAAATCTAAAATGTACTTATGACCATCATTTGAGATATGTCCTCAAAAATCTTTAGTGATTTATCATCATATTCTACCCTGCCAATCCAGAGTGAAAATCAAACTGGAATAGACTTATAATCACTTGAGAACTATAGAAAACATAATGTTATTTAAACCAAGCCTCCAAACTTTACATAAAGACATAATGGATTTAGTAATGAAAGATCTCAGCTCAAATCCCAGTTAAAGGACTTCCACCTTAATTATTATACATGGTTTGTTCAAGAGCAGTGAGCTTCACATTTCCTCACCTGTTAACAAGAAATGTGATTGACTAATGATCAGAAAATTCCCATATGGGGCCATATATGGACATCAGGTACAGATGTGACCAGAATAAATAGAACGGGAAGGGGTCCATCCTTTAAACCTATCTTTAGCAGTCCTCTTTCTTATCTAAGTTTTTGATTTGAATTAAGAATCTCCTCAAAGGTTTAAAAATAAAACATTTTGGAACAGATTAGACTGATTTAAATTAATCAGCTAAAAATAAGTCTAAGATTCCTCAGTTCTTACTTCTTGTTTTCATGTGACTCTATGAAAGGGGCCAGAGCCTCAACCATTGAAATGTTCTGTAAGCTAAAACTATAGGGAAATATTCCGGTGTAAATATTAAAAGCCAGCCAAATCAGTGACTATCATATGTAACTACGCCCTGTCCCAATCGACATGCAGTAACAGCTTGTCAGGTGTGGTCAATGGAAGAGAAATGATAGACCAGCATGGATTTGAAATGTTTACAGTAAGCTTCTTGACTTACAGGTTACTTATGCATGTGTCCTTCTTGCTGGGCACAGCAGTCACAGCTCATTCTGGAATTCAGTGTGCATGTTAAGTGGCTGCTCACATCCCATCTAAAACCTTCCTTTTGTCTGCTTCCCCATGGTGATTATTTTTACTAATTTTTGCTTATTTTTTGTTTTTCTGACATAGGGTCTCTATAGCCGAGGATGGCCTAGAACTCATAGCTATCCTTCTGACTCAGCCTGAGTCCTGGCATTAGCCACCACATTTGATTCTTAATTTTAATATTTATCAAAGGAATAATCTTCATTAGGAACAATCAGTTTCATGTAAAAGTGGTCTTTCACATATTTACTAAAAAAGAATTATTAATACTTTAAATTATAAACAGTTAATCATACACTGGCAAAACTCTCCCCAAAACAGTCATCACTAATTAATCTCACATTTGTAGCTCCTAAAAATATGGACTCTTTTTTTTTTTTTTTGTTTTTTTGATACAGGGTTTCTCTGTGTAGTCCTGGCTGTCCTGACACTCACTCTGTAGACCATGCTGGCCTCAAACTCAGAAATCTGCCTGCCTCTGCCTCCCAAGTGCTGGGATTAAAGGAGTGCACCACCACTGCCCGGCAAAATATGGACCTTAATAAATGAAACTGAAACTTCTTGGTACACACTTGTAATTTCAACACTCAGAAGATGGAGGCTGAAGGATTCTGGCTGGTTTGGGCTACCTAAATAGTAGAGTAATGGGTGGTGGGGAGGAGAGGAGAAATAGGAAGAGCAAGCCAGGTATAGTAAGTCATTCCTGTAATCACAGCACTAAGGAAGCTAAGGCACAAGGATTCTGAGTTCAAGCCACCAGAGGCTAGCTAGCTATGCAGCCAGACCCTATCTCAAACAAACCAATAACCAATAATAAGGGCAACTGCCTTTAAGTGACTTTTAATCAGTCTCATTACTGTAGTCATATCCAGATGTTAAGTGCTACCTTACTTTCACTTATAGTTACAAGAAATATTTGTTAGCTAAAACGAGTATACAATAAGTTAATTGATGTGCACATTTTAGTCACATGGCATAACTCAAATGTGACACAAATGCAGAGAAAGCAACCTGTGGCCACTCTAGGATAAGGTAAAATAAGCTTGGTTTGGACCCATTTCTATCTCTCCTCTCAGTACCTTTCCCATTACCTTAACAATCAGATTTCTACCTAGGCAGTTACTTACAACTGAGACTAGTTAAGTATAGTGGAATCCAGGAGACATTTGTATTTAAACGGTTTCTCCAGAAGAAATCGATGGGACAGTTCTTGAAATGAAGAGAGCTAGTGAAACTGGGATATCACATGCAAAAGAAGGTGGACCATTAACTTACACTATATATAAATATTAATTCAAAATAAATTTTAAAATAGACTTAAACATAAGATCAAAACTTTTGAACTCTAGGAAAAAATATGTGAATATTTGACAGTGGATTTGGCAATGATTTCTTGGATATGAAAAGCACAACAAAAAAGTAGAAAAACTAGAAAATATTCAGATTTAATTCTGTGAAAGCAGAAGGGATCCATGACAGATATCAACTAGAGCAAAGGAGTAGGAGCTGGAAGTGGCATGAACAAATGATATGCATGAAAATTCTATAATAAATCCCATGATTTGTATGCTAACTAAAACTCTTAATTAAACTTTTGGGGAGAAAAAGTAAAAACTAGAGCTGAAGAGATGGTTCAGCACTAAGAACACTTGTTCTCTTGCACAGGACCAAGGTTTAGTATCTAGCACCCACAAGGCAACTTGGAAACATCTGTAACTCCAGTTTCAGGACATCCAACAACCTTTCTGCCTCTACATGCACACTGTAAACACACATTCATGTAGACAAACACTCATATGTTGAGTTAAAATTATCACTACTCGAATCACCCTGCTGGTGGCAACAGCACACAATCCTCACCGCCCACCAAAATGCTCTGGATTCACAAAAGACACACACACACAACAACCAGACACAACAACAAACAGTCTATTTAATATGCTTCAAACAGCACAATGGCTGGGTACATCTAAACCTCTCCACAACTAACACAATCTCCCCTCCAATATTCCTGAATTATTACTTACTAAAACCTACATTCAATCCTGGCAGCCACGGACCCAGGCCTGCAGCCTCATGAGCCATGATCCCCAACTCTTACATGTTGGCAATGTCTCTGTCTCTCTGTCCTACACCTCTCAGGCCCAGACCTTCTCTTTCCCTGGCAATGGTGATTCTTTCTTCTCCTGTGGTTCCCTTGCCTGGGAAATCTACAGTCCCACCTCTGTCTCCCTGCCCATGCACTGGCCACCAGCAACTTTATTTACCAATTACAGACAACTGAGAGTAGGGACCCTCAGCATCTTACAGGCAGACACGCGGTTCCCGTGTGATTTTTGGAGCCAAATTACCAGAAATAGCGTTACAACCAATCCACAATACTCATACACATAAAAAAAAAAAATGTTTAAGTAAAACTCATCAAATGACACGTAGTGAAAAGATAACCCTACAAAATGGGAGCAAATATGTGAAATCATATATTCAATAAGATAATGATATAGACTACTTAAAATCAATTTATCATTAATGACAAATGTAATCTAAGAATAGGTTTGATGTATGGATGGCCAATAAGCACATGACAACATGCTCTCAGTCACCAATCACACAGAACCCCAAGGAGAGCTTCCTCACACCCAAATGATGGAGACCGGGTTCAGGGTGCCAGGTAAAGTCTGAGTATTGAATCCAGAGTCATGTGTACCCTAAGCAATTGCTCTACAACTTAGCAATACCTTCAGTCCTGGTTTTACCTAAGTCAGACTCTATGTAACCTAGATAGCCAAGAATTCCAATCTTCTTGCTTTCATCTCCCAAGAGATAAAATAGGTGAGAATGTATAATGATGCTGCTACTGGGGGAAAGAGCATGGCAGAAAATGGGTCGAATTGGTTCCCCAGGTCTTTGGTCTGGCAGATAATGGACAAAGTGTTAACAGCTCTTACAGGGGAAGAGGGAAAGTTTGGGCAGACAATACAGGGCAGGTAGCCAGGGTCCTGAGTCTCAATTGCTACCATGGCAGCGTCAGTGTTAGTGGCAGGGTCAGCAGCAGTAGCAGCAGGCTTCGCTGATGACATGAGTCTGACCAATCAGGTGTTCCAAGGTCCAGTGATGAAAGCTTCTGATGAAAACTTCTGGAGAGAAAACTTTCCCAAGTGTTACAGCTCAGTAAAACAGACACTCTCAGATTATTCTAGGTGAAATAATTTTTGTACTTTATGACATGTGGATAGGAAACATACTTTTTGAGAAGTAGGATGTGATTCAGGGGAAGAGCTTCCCATTGCCTCAGTTTGAGAGGCTAGTGATTGCTCTGTTTGCATGGGGAAAGATTCCAGGTGTCTTTCCTAAGTGACTGATAGTCCTGGTCCTCTCAGTGGGGTGACCTGGTTACATATTCTAGAGCAGACAGAGTGACAACATCTCCCATTCTAAATTCTGAGATTCATGGTGCTTGAGATCACTTATCATTTCTTCTGTCTGGTGGCATGGTCCACTTGCCCCTCAATGAAACATTTATCTATACACCAATATTCAAACAGCAGCATTCATAGTAGCTAAAAGGTGGAAGCAATCCCAAATGTACATTGACCTAAGACCACAAAAACAAAATGTGCCATATACACATAATAAATATTTAGACTTAGGAAATTTAATCTATTGAACAACATAGTCATGAAAATATCATGCTAAGAAAAAGCACCAGTTTGTAAAGATAAATCTCTACCATCCCACACAGAGCAGATATTTCAAGTACTTAATAGAGACTGAAAATAGGACTCTGTGTTTTGGGACTGGGGGTAAAACAGGAGCATCTTAGGTCAAGATGAAAGGGATCAAGACAAACTGGTGGTAATGTCTGTTTCACACTGTATTAATGTTACTGACATACCATGTAAAAATGGTTGGGAGCATAGAGATGGCGAGCAACCAAGAGCTACTGGCTTCTCTTTCAGAGGACTGAGGTGGGCTCCATTGCCAAAACCCATATGGTGATTCACAACAGTCTTTAGCTCCAGTACCAGAAGTACCCAATGCTTTCCTCTAGCCTCTGTGGTTCCAGGCATGAATGTGGTGCCAAGACATACAAGTAAGCAAAACACCTTTACATATAAAACTAAAAAATAGGATCATCAAAATGCTACATTTTCATGTTTTAAGCATTTTAGCACTTTACCACTGTTTTAAATACTATTTAATGGCTGAAAGCTAAAAGCATGGCTCAGAGACTGGCCAATAAGAGAATAGGGAGCACAAAGCTAGGCAGAGCCATCCTTTTCCAGGAAATGTATGCAATAGGGCCTATTACTTTTTTCTTGGGATCAGGGCAATAAGAGACCAAACACAAAAGCAATTTACAAAGGTTATGTTCAGCACTCAGAAATGTTAATAAATGGAGTACAAATCCACAGGCCTAAGAGAATTTTTAGACTGCCTGTACTGCTATTTTGCCCATAAAGGGTAAATTGTGTTTTTGTACACTGTGTAATGTTTTCCCTTGGGTTATCCAAATGCTGATTTCTCTGCCTTCCCATCCTGTTTCAATCTAGATGGCAGGATTGTAATGCTTATACCGAGAATCTCCTGTCCCAAGTTTGTATAAATAGTCCTTACCATTTATTCTCTGCCTGAGTTCCATCCCCAGACCCCTAATGGTAGAGCAGTGGTTCTCAATCTGTAGATCATTACCCTTTGGGGTCAATTAACCCTTTTACATGTGTCAAATATAAGATATCCTGCAACCAAACATTTACATTATGATTCACAACAGTAGCAAAATTACATTTATGAAATAACAACAACAGAAATTAACCAATTTTATGGTTGGGGGTCACCACAACATTAGGAAGGTTAAGAAATACTATTGTAGACAGAAAGGACTCCTGCAGGTTGTTTTCTAACATCCATACACACATACCCCCCCAAATACCACCCACCTTACAAAGAAATTAAATATAACTATTTTAAAAATGGGATCTTATCACCAAGGAATTTAGCATTTATCTATGGTAGACATATTAGTAGTCATATTTTTAATAGAATTAAGGAACGAAAATAGGCCTAAATACAAGGTCCACCTAGACTAATTCCAACTAGTCCATGTGCCTGAAAAGTAGACACAAAGACAGAGTCAACTTGGTCCTTAGTCACTGACCTTAAAAATCAGTCAGCTAAGTCTCATTTCATTAATGGACAGAATTGATCCTGGCCAACTCTGTACTCTACTATAATTTTATACATTTGTTTTTGTAAACAAAAAAACAACAACAAAAATCCTTCATGGGATAGAGAAATGTCCACTGGCTTCACATTTAGAGTACTGAGTGATCTTTAAGAAAACCAGGGTTCACGTCCAGTACCTTTATGGAGGATCACAACCATCTGTAACTACAATTCCATGGGGTCAGATGCCTACTTGTGACCTTCATAGGCACTAATGACACATATGGTACAGGCATACATACAGGTAAAATACCCATACATGTAAAATAAAAAATATTTTAAATCTCCATTAACAGAGTTAAACCATTCTAATGTATATATAAAAATAAAATCAAAGCTTTTAAGACAATAAATATATTGTAAAACTTTTTCTATGCTTTTCCAAATATATGAGACATGTCTGTCCAGAACACAGGGCTATCCATTAAAAACTTTATCCAAAGAGAAGTCTGGCCTTTGGCATTAGTTATTAGAAAATATTCTACATATCCTTTGAATTTGCTATTAAACATTCTTTTGATGAGGTTATGGACATTTCAAATAGTATTACATTATTAATATTATCTGTGGTACTAACTTCAGGCCATGTATTTACAGCCTCTTGAAGGCCTACAAAATAATGGTCAACCATGCTAGTGGCCATTATATCTAAAGTGTTCCAATCCAATAAATACTCTAGATAATGAAGCATCCTAGAGTCATGCATAAAATTGTCAAAACTGTACTCAGAAAGAATAAACAAAGTTCCCCTATAGAGCTCTTCTATGTGCCCCATTGAACACATCTCTTCCCTTGAGTAATTTTCATCTGTATACTTTCACTATAATAAATCCAAGTATAAACACAAGACCGTTCACCAGTTCTCTGAGCTCATTAGAGACTTTCTGAACCAAACAGTGGTACTGATGATCCCCAGACTTGCAAATGGCATTAGTAAGAGGATGATCTACCCCACACACCTCCCATTCCTGACCAAAATAACAAGGCTATCTAGACCAAAAAACAAAAACAAAAATGGCATTATCTTCTAATTTTCTATCCATCCTTCACACTTCCTACATCTTTAATAGGATACAGAATTCGCAACTGTAATTGAGAGGCATTTCCTAGGTGCCTCTCAAATCAAGAGTATGCATGTGACTAAGTTCTGGCCAGTAGCATATGAACAGAGATCATAGGCAAAATGGTCTGCCATATTCTTCTTTATTTATTTCCTCCCTAGTACTGAGGATAAAACTCCTGTATTCTTAAAGAAAGTTGATTGATTCAATATCAAGAATACAATTGTAAAGTGTCAACATCTAGTGTTGGGAATTGGTTCTAATGCTTTGTCTTACTTCACCTTCCAGACCTAAGGATCCCTGCGCTCCACCCCCATGGCTTCAATTGATAATAAAGAGTTAACATACAACCAATGACTGGGCAGAAAGACAGAGGCTGACTTTTAGATTGCGTGTGCAAGGGAAGGGAGAGTGGGGAGGAAGAAGAGAATTGCCATGATCTGGAGTGAGAAGGATCAGATTTAAGAGCTGAAGGAGAGAAAGCATCCTACAGTGTAGGTGGAAAGTGGATATGATCCTATCAAGGTGGGGTGGGGAGGCAGAAGGTAACAAGACAGCAAAGATAAAACATAGACTTAAAAAGCCAGGGATGCTGGAGGGAAATGTATGCTAGATGTCCAGAGGATTAGAAATGTCCAGCCATTGAGCTTAGTCAAGGCATATCAAAATTAGCTGGTGTGTGTGTGTGTGTGTGTGTGTATCTTTCATTTGCCATTCCAGAGAACTCTTGGGCGAGTGCAACGACTGCACTACACATCAAGAGCGAAAGCAGTTTAATTCACCACTACAGTCTAGTGCATTGAGGTCTCAAGTGGGGTTCCAATTAATCTGGACACAGGGTACACAGCTCAGTCAGCCAATGCACAGTTTATTCAAAATTTCAACTTCTTTTAAAGGCAAAGAAGAATAAAAATTTCCCACACTTTCTAGTTCTCACCAGCTGCTGTTTCCTTATCAATAACATATCTTGGTTCAAATGACCCAAACCTTGCAGACTAGGAAATCTGCCACCAGTCCAATTCTTAGATGTGTTAGATGTATTGTCTAATTAAGCTATAAACAAAGTTACTTTTCTCATGAGAAAATGATCATGAAGGCCATTCTCTCAGGTTTGCAGCTTACTTGGCAGAACACCAGGCTCTGCTTGAGGAAGTGTGCTCACCTTGGTATGTCAGTATGCTGACAGTGACAGAACCATCCTAGAGTACCTTGTAGATAGCAAGCAAGAGAGAAACAAGAGAGCAACAGAGTGATGAGGGGGCAAGCAGCCCCTTTTATAGTGGTCAGGCGTACCTGGCTGTTGCCAGGTAATTGTGGAGCGGAGCTTATGCCATTTCTCTAAGTAAAGTAAAATAGCTTTGAATGTAGAGAACTGCTAAGCAAACAGAGGAACCAGTGGCCCTGAACAGCCAGAGAAATGTTGCCCTCTGTGGATTAGCTGCCTACCTCTGGACTATCACAGGCAAGAGAAAAGTCTCAATATTGTTGGCACTGGACCCACAGTCTTTCCAATAGCTTAGCCTGCACCCTAATAAACTTAAGAACACCTAATAATTTCAGTTTTATTCCACATTTCAGCTACATAATTCAGACTGTGCCTAAAAGGGAAAAAAATGAAACAAAATACATTGTAGTAATCTCAGATGTAAGAATGATGGAGTTTAGAGAAGTATACAACCCTTGTTATTAGCATTCTGTCTAAGTTCCGCTCCACAGTTACCTGGCAACAGCCAAGTAGGCCTGATCCACTATAAAAGGGGCTGCTTGCCTCATTCTCACTCTGTTGCTTTCTCTTTTCTCTCTTTCTCTTTCTCTGCTTCCTTCACCCTTCTCTCCCCATTCCCTTCCCCACTCTCTTTCCATGTGATCATGGCCGGCCTCTACTCCTCTACTCTCTCTCTCCTTCTTCTCTCTCTCTTTCTCTCTCTCTCCTCCCCTCTCTCTGCCTTTCTCTGCCTCTACTACCCCTTAACTCTCCTCTCCATGCCTGAATAAACTCTATTCTATACCTTCATGTGCCTGGTTCCTCAGGGGTAAGTGATGCCTTATCATAGGCCTGCTGAGGCATCCCCTTCACCCACACCTCACCACACCTCCATAGAACATATTCCCCCCTCCTTATCTTTTTATCAACACATCACTTCTTATATAACTAAACCTTCAGAAGTTCCTCTTAAACCTTGAGTGTGATCAAGGAAGACTAAGCCAGAAAGCAACATTCTGGTTCACTTTTCTACTAGACTCAAGAACAACCATATACACTACACACATCAAACACAGACATTTTTTGTC
This sequence comes from Mastomys natalensis, assembly GCA_021653895.1. NCBI lineage: Eukaryota > Metazoa > Chordata > Mammalia > Rodentia > Muridae > Mastomys > Mastomys natalensis. The sequence continues at coordinate 1,507,878 of JAJTUV010000333.1, forward strand.
TACTCCTGCTCACATGGAAAGTCACAGGGCCAGCTCCTCAGATGATAAACTTCAGTCCAAACATAAGAAACCAATTACAATAATAACAACAATAACAAAACCTGGTCTGGTGGCACACACTTGTGCTGGGGAGACAGAGACGCCATGTCTTCCCTAGCCAGCCAGCAAATCCTACCTGTCCAATTCCAAGCCAATGAAAAATCAGGATTACAAAAATAGTGGATGACACCCGAAAATAACACTCAAGGTTGTCCTCTGGCCTCCACACATGCAAGCTCACATATGCAGTGCCACAGGACCAAACTAACTTGTAAAAGGTTTTTCATGAGCCAGTAAGATAGCTCAACGGGTAAAGGCTGTTTTGGCCAAGACTGATGTGAACAGTTCAATACCTGGAACCTACACAGAAACCTGACTCCTACCAAATGCCCCTGACCATCACTTGTTGAGTTTAGTCTGTCACTACCTATTGTAATGCTAACTGCAGGCCCCCAAGGCCTGATTGTCCCAGAGACAAGAGAGTCCACTCATAGACCCAAGTGATGCTATGTGATGTTGCCCCCAAATTATTTCTGACTTTGAATAAAGATGCCAACAGTCAATACCTGGGCAGAAGAGACACAGGCAGGTTCTAGCATTCCAGGACTTCCGGCATCAGAGAAGAACAGGGAGGGGAAAAGAGGATGAAGGCAGGAAGCTGCCATGGGTTACATGAGTTGTAAAATAATGACCATGTGGGTTGGCTAATTGGAGTTAAGAGCAGCGCAGACAAAACATGCCAAATTATATAGTGGGATTATTGGTGGGATAGAGACATAACAGAGGATCAATATCTGCCCAGCTCTTATGCTAATTAAGGCTTATTGTAAATATAAAGGTTGTGTGTGTCTTTTATCTGAGAACTAAATAGCCAAAGGCAGGGTAGAAACCCTGAGTTGGGACTAAATAATTTCTACAACATCCACATATACAACTCCTGCACACTCACACACACAAAAATAATAAATGTAATTTTTAAAGGGAGTTAAAGCACTTGTCATGAAGCACGAGGATCCATGTTCTATTACCAGAACCCACGTGGTATGACAACCTCCCCACTCATTGCCCTCTGATCTTCAAATATGCACACGAACACATATAGACATACATACCCAGAATAAAATAAGGTCAATTTATTTATTAAAGGTTTTCCCATCATCTCTTCTTGACCCAGACTCTCTTCTGTCTTTGGCTGACACAGCTCGTTCCCACTCTACCTCTCCTTCCCTCAGGCCTGTCATGCTTGCATGTGTTTCTCCTCCCTTAATGTCCACATTTAAATCCATATCAAACGCTTTATAAACTACAGTTCTGGGGACTAGACAGATGTCTCCCAGGTTAAAAGAACAACGTGCTGCTCATGCTGCCTGGAATCCAAATCCCAGCATCCTTCAAATACCCGTGACTACAGCTTCCATGAATCAGACAATATCTTCTTAGGCAGAAACAATGAAAAACTGCCAGTAATGTGGAAGAACATACACTTACAAATATATGCAAAACTCTGTCCTTCTAAAATGTAGCTCACAAAAGAGTTAGGACCTGGGTCAAGAATCCACGAGAAGTAAGTAAATATCCTAGTTCCTTTTGTACCATGTGACCCAACCAAGTACTATTATCTCTACAAACCTGTTTCTTTCTGAGTGTGCCAAATTTATACGGTGCTTTTGAATATTAAATGGGAACCACTTAGCAAAGAGTCCTGGAACATAGCCCATACATAGTAATTTACCAATTATTATTAAATCTTGGAACAAATGTTAAAAAGACAAGCAGTGTTTCATTTTTATTTTTAAGTGTCAGGCACGAGGTTTAGAATCCTGACGTAGAGCTGAGACTGAGATATAAATGGAATTATAAAACGCCATTTGCCAAGGACAAATGCTAAGTAAAATATCTAGTATTATGGAAATATAATTGACATACGCAGAATCATAAGTTTCTAAGAATAATTTGATGCACTATCTAAAAGTTTTTATTATTAAATATATGGTTTTATATTCATAAACGATAAAGGAAAAAAAAACAACACATTAAAAAAAAGGAGAGCAAAGGTAGGTATGCAGAATATGATGACGTTGCTTTCCGCTCTAACTTGAGAACCAAAATAAAACACGTAGGAAAAACTCCTTGTACAAAGTGGTAGAAAAGATCACACTAAAGATGATAAAACATCTCTCCTTTCTGAACACTTCAAAAAACAGACTTCCCTGAGATCTTCGAGTTTCCCTGTCTGGAAACAAGAACCTCAGTAAGTTCGTCCATCACCACAATCGTATTTCCAGTAGAACAACAAAGCAAAACCTAGGAAGCCCACTCTGGTGGCTTTCTCACTCTAAGCACTTTATTTTATTCTAGACATACAGAGAAACTATTTAGAAAGTCAAATAAACTTTGATAGGCAACAAACTTTCACTCAAAAACAATATAAAAACGAATTCTATTTTATCTTATGACAATAAAACATGTTGTCAGATGGTAACACACTTTTAATCCCAGCACTGTGGAGACAGAGGTAGGTACACAGTAGATCACTTGACTTTGATACCAGCCTCATCTATAGTCTACTCAGGATGAGGCAGGGCCTCACAGAAAAACCCTGCATAGGAAGGGGAGGAGGAGGAGGAAGAAGAGGAGGAGGAGGAGGAGAAGAAGAGGAGGAGGAGAGGTGTGAACTGTTCTAAGCTGTGCATGGACAGATATCATTGGTGCATTTGGGCCGAGACCTGTGCAGCCGCTGGCAGCCACACCTGGCCAGCCACACCTGGGCTGAGGAGTTGGTGTTTCAATGCTCCAGTCTATATGACTGGCCTCCTGGGTGACCTACGATTTAGGACTTTGTCCGTTGGGTGACTTCCCTCCTCAAAAGCAGTTCACAAATCCCCCAAGCTCTTGCAGCAGTCAATAAATCCCTGGTACCAGGTTGACCTGCTTTCTAGCGATCTCTGGGAGTTTGCCACAGTTGTGGCCCCTAGATATTCTTATGATGACCTGATGTCTATGCCATCTGCCTGATCTGTTACCGACTTTTCTCTCAGGACACCCATAGGAAGAGTTCAGTAACAGGCCCCTATCACCCAATGGGTGCTAAATTGTCTTTGACTGTACCCCCAGACACCCCACTGGGTTGTCTCCTGAAATATCTCAAGTCTCTAAAATTAACACCTGATTTGAGGCCTTCCAAACTGATACACCTCTGCAATAAGGTCTGGATTCAGTACCCTTTAGATAATGATTCAAAATGGCCACCTAATGGCATGCTAGACCCGATCATTTTAAAGGTCTTCATACATACTGCCAGCAGTCTGGTAAATGGAAGAGGGTTCTCTATAACCAAGCATTCATCTGCCGTCACTCTAATCCCTCTATGTGTTCTACCCCAGCTTCATTTAACCATGAAACCTACTCAACCACCATTAGATGACACTATACTCTTAGATCCAGCTGACGAACTACCTGCCTTCCATCTCTGACCTGTTTCCATGCTGCTGAAGACCCAAACTGCTGCCTCGGTTTCTTCTTCTCACCAGGATACTTCAGAGTCTACTAGCCCAACCTCTCCAGACCCCTCCTCTCCTTCTGTGCCAGCTGGAGGCCACTCTAATCATCCTGCATTGGCACCAACCTTTAGCCCTCCTATTACTTGTTCTAATGCCACAGTCAAATCTCCAATTCCTTCTCCTCCAGGGACACCTAAACCAGCATGTGCATTTCCTCTAAGGGACATGGCTGGTGTTGATGGGTCTGGTCAGAGTACATGTCCCTTTCTCACTGAGTGAACTTTCTCAAATTGACAGCAGACTGGATTCCTAAACCTCTAACTCCTTCACCTTTATTAAAAAATTCAAGTACATTACTCAATCTTATAGCTTGACTTTCCATGATGTGCATATGATTCTCACTAACAATTTACTTCCTGATGAATGCAGGCAAGTTTGTGTAGAGGAAAAAACACATGCAGATCAGATTCATCAAACAGACAGAACATATCCAATTGGATCTGAGGCGGTTACTGACCAGGATCCTTGATGGAATTATAATTCCGCAGGTAGTATCTTAGCTAGAGATAGATTTATAGCACGCTTTTTGGCATATCTTAGAAAGGCAGCCTTAAAGCCACTAAACTTTGAGAAACTCAAGAGGCTGTCCAAGACAGACAGGAAAACCATCTCAGTTTTTAGAATGCCTTACAAAGGCTTTATTGCAGTATACCAATTTGGACCCTGAAAACCCAGAAGGTAAGCAACTTCTGATGATCTGCTTTTTTCCCCAGAGCTACCAGACATAAAAGCTATAAACTTAGGTGATTGGGAGGGGGCCCTAACTCCATAGGCCTTCAAGGTCATGAGAGAGATGAGAAAGCCTGAAAACAGAAATACCACATGCTTCCAAAGGCTATCTGACCAGTCTCAGGTGCTACCCAGACTACTGGTCTTTGAAGGCTCAGGACTACCGGCCCCTGCTATAATGCGGTCAACAAGGTCACTGGGTGAGGGGTTGCCCAACCCAGCAACCAAGGGACCATGTTCTAGGTGCCATCAGAAGGGACAATGGGCTGTTGATTACCTCATGTCACCCAGAACAGAGAGACACTGTTCCCAGAAAACCTTCAGCTGACCTTCTAGGATTGGCTATAGAGGACTGACAGGGCCCAAACTCTCTCGACCTGAACCATCACCCTCCCACTTAATTGCATTTTTTAGGGGTGTACCTCTCACCCATTCATTTTTGGTAGTACCTACATATCCTGTCCCCTTATTGGGAAGGAATATTTTAGCTAAGTTGGGAGCCTCTATTTCCTTTGCTCCCCTGGTTTGCCTAAACCCAAGCTCGACAGCAGTTCCTCTGCTCCTTCTTCTAGCCATTCAACCTACTAACACTAACATGTTATTTCCCTTACCAGTTCTCAGGTGGAACTCTGAGTTTGGGACATCCAGAACCCCTCTGTTGCTAAACATCATTCTCCTGTTGTCATCCAGTTACTGGACTCTACTAGGCTACGAGCTCTACCCAAGTGGCCTCTCCTCATCTCACCCTTTGAACTCATGTATCAATATCCAGTTCTATCTCCTGGTCTTTCTCCTAAACGCTCTCCCCTCCCAGACCATCTACTCACCCCATTACTTTGTCACCTCCGTTCTCTCTATGTACTTTGCCAACTATCATCTACCTCGACCACACACTGTCTCTTGTCCACTGCCTGACAACGTTGGAGACCAGTCTTTCTCTCCACTTCAGATCATCGGCTCTCACTCCTCTCTCCCAAATGGCAGGGCCTTTTAAGGACCATGCTCTATTAAGCTCCAGAGAGCATCGAGATCACCACCTTGTCCTCGATCCCAGAATATGAGACTCCACTCCAGCAGCTGTGCTCGACGTCACTGAACTAGACATGGGTTTTTCATCCTCCCCCTTGCTGCTTGTTTCCATCCAGGTCAGCCCTTAGATCTGGAGATTTGAGGTTCAAGAGGCCCCAATAGATAACAAACAGTCTTTCCAAACAGGGTCAGGAAACTGCTCCATAGCTGGATGCCAAGAACCAATCCAAATTGCTATCATCCCTTTATCTGTTGTCCCATCTAAATATTATATTCTCTATACTTGCTTTCTTTTTGACCAGATAGATTATTATTGTAGAAACTGGCCAGACAATTATGGGGGCTCCCCATATTGGTCTTGTCAGATATATATGCTAGACTCATGGACCGACCATTTCTTCTACCAACACCGAAAGACATGTTTTTCTAAATATAAGACCCATAGGATTCCAGCTATTGTGCTTCAGAACCAATGGGGCTAGATGTCCTGACAGCTAAAGAAGATGGTCTTCACCAGTTCCTCCAAGAAGAATGCTGGTTTTTAGGGAATGTGAGACCTCCAGTTCTGAGATTTTTTTTTTTTTAAACCAATATGGAAGTAGATACTCTGTTTTGTAACATCCTTTCTAGTCATCCTCCTTTTGTTATTTTTTCTAATGAAACTATTAATCAGTTCCTATTACTGGATTACCAGCCACTGTCCACAGAGGAACCTGATACACACATCTACCAAGTGGACCCTGATAGTCAAAGCCAGCTACACCCCAAAATGGACTATGCCTGTACACAGCAGAAAGTAGTTTAAGAGACACAGTGGAGCCCCAAAGAGATACATACTGACCTAAAAGACACAAACAAGAAAACAGAGTAATTCAGGAAAAATGGCAAATAACTAGGCTATGCAGTAAGCTACGTGCACTCTAGTAGACTGAAATCCTGGATGGAGAGCTTCAGGTAAGCTTCCAAGAGTCCAGCACAGACAGCACTGGAAGGGCAGATTCTAGCAGCATTTCCCTGGGCAAAGTCCTGTCAGTGTGAGATGGCAGACTCATACAGTTAGAAAGTCCATTGAGGTAACATTAAGCTGAGCTAAGGTGCACTCCATAGGAACTAGATTATGGTATGTCTTATTTTACCCAAAGGAGGAACAGGCATTCTCAAGGACTAGAGAAGCCATAGACAAAGCAAAACAGAGTTATTACATATTCTTTAATATTACAAATCGTTTTTATTATGTGTCTCTATTTTTATCTACATACCATTCTATGCTATACCTGGCCCAAGAAAAACAGTAAAATCCTAGACATGTATCACCTGTACTGTTTTGTAAATAATTAAGGAACTTCCTACAGGATGGTCTGGGTTTTCTAGACAGGAAGAAAGTGTTTCCAAACTGGTACAAATGTGCCTCTCGGACTGCTATTTTAACAGCACACACAGTGTGAACAGAGCACCTATAGAGACATGTGGGGGACAGATGCGCTGCATATAAAGGAAAAGTAGCAAGGAAAAAGGAGTGGAGAAAACATTGCCTCAGGATACTGACTCCGGATGCCTGAGAACAAGACAGAGGGAGAAGCCAGTGCACCGGGATGAGTAGCAAGAAGAAGCAGCTGGAGAACCACCGCAGGGGGCGGAGGTGGTGGGGGGGGTGTCACTCTGCCGTGATCTGCAAAAGCCGAGAAGCAGAGCTCAAATGGCAGGAAATGAATGGTCCCAGACGCATGGCCGCTGGAGGAAGGGATGAGTTGTGACGCTGAGCCGGGACTCAGAGGCAGATCCTTGGGCGCACAGATAGCTGAACCACGCAGTGTAGGTGGCAGAGCCGGGGTGGTCGTGCCACGACGGAGGAGGAAACCGAAGGTCACGGGTTATATAATTTGGCAGCCTGGGTGCAAGGATGGCGCGGTGTACCTAGGCCTCCAGTCTCAGCGCCATTCCCGACTTGTCAGTCCGGGGGTCGCTCATCTTCCTCGCTGCCTTAAGACACCATACCTGGGCCTCGCCGGCGTCGCTGCCACTCAGGGCCCTCTCCAGGGCCAAGAGGAACGCTGGAGAAGGTAGCCAGTCAGCAGGTCGCCACATCCCTTGCTCCCTCAGTCGAGGTACCAGCCGCGCGTCTCCACGAGGACTCTGTCCGCTCCTCGCCTCTGCCACGCCCCTCTAGCGCTGCCTGTACCATCCTACCTGTGACAAAGCCAGCTGGATGAGGCTCTCTGCTCTTGCTGGGGGCCGCAGCTGGGTCGAGTAGCCTTTCTCCAGAGTTGGGGGTGGCAGCGCCTTCGTGTGCACACTGCTAGCTGTCAAAGGAGGCCTCTGTGAGATCTAATCTGAGACTGCATTGTTATTAGAATAGTCTTTATTGTTGGAATGCTCAAAAGTAGAGCCAAACAAATCCTAGCCCAAATTCCATTTGTCCCTTTTTGACATCATTCTGCCTGCAGATATTTCCAGTAGTTAGCTTACCAAAATTAAAGCAACTCTGCCCCGGCCAGCTGGGATTCAATGAGACCCTAGGGAAGGGGTGAAAGAATGATAGGACAAGAGATACAAAGAAGAAGCACAAGTCTGAGTGTCTGATCAAGTGCTTAAACTTTATTGTTCAGGTTGCCTTATAAAGACAAGCAGGCAGGAGGGATCCAGGGCCATTAGGTAATTGTTAAGTTCTTAACAAGCATTCCTTTGCCCAAACCACTTTCTCATGAGCAAGAGGGCAATAAAACATTTGTTAGGCTCAAGTGCTAATTTTCTCTCCCAGGCAGGAAGGCTTCCTTAACTCAGGCTATCTACTTAACTGACATTTGCTCTCAGAAAGAAGGAAGTCTTGGCTCCCAGCACAACTCCACATGTAGGTAGTGATGTTCATCCCCTTCTTTGAAGTGGAATGTGGGTACTGTTAGCATTCCATCTAAGCTCCACAACAATTACCTGGCAACAGCCAGGTATGACAGACTCAGTATGAAAAGGGCTGTTTGCCCCCTCCTTGCACTCTTACTCCCTTCATCTCTTCCCCTCTTCCCTCTGTCCTTTCTCTCTCCATATTTTCATGGCCAACCTCTCCTCTCCTCCCTCCCTCCCTCCCCTCTCCTCCTCCCTCCCTCCCTCCTCCCTCTCCTCTCCTCCCTCCCTCCCTCCCTCCTCCCTCTCCCCTCCCCTCCCCTCCCTCCCCTCCCCTCCTCCCTCCCCTCCCTCCCCTCCCCTCCCCTCCCCTCCCCTCCCTTCTCTTCTCCTCCTCTCTTGTCCCTGTCCCTTGCTCTCACCCTTTCCCTCTCCTCTACTTCTCTCTGTCTGCCTTTCTCTGTCTCTACTCCTCAACTCCCTTCCTCATGCTTTAAATTAACTCTATTCCGTACTATATCCTTCATATGGCTGGTACCTCAGTGGAAGGGCTTTCTCAGCGTGGGCCCACAGCATACCACACTTCTACCAAAATATTCCTGGTTCTCTCTTCTTTTTTATAAAACACAACAGGCATTGTCATAGGCACAAGATCTTTTAATAATGAAATAACCTTAAATGGCGTATTCTGTGGATTTCTTTAAGTTGACGATCATCTATCTACATATAGCATGCTGAATTGTTAAACATCAATTATATTTAACTATTTACTATTTGAATAACCTTGAAAACATGTTACTGTAATTAATTAAGTAAGTAATATAACCATGAGTTTAACAATCTGACTATTAATTTGCATTACTTAATTATTCTAAACTATGTAATAGCATCTATTAAAAGGAGTGGGATTAAACCTTGTATTCTTAAATGACTTGCATAGGCACAATACCTATCTAAGAATAGCAAAATAAATTTAAATTTATGTATGAATATACAAGGATTTATACCAATGAAAACCTTAAAACCTGTATATAATATATAAATTCTGTACCAATGTAAGAAAATATAAAACAATTCTGCAACAAAATATAAAGATTTTTTTACAAACATCAGATTATAGCTATAAAATGCTTTGTATAAATGTAAATTTAGTAATCCACATATTTAATTTTTTTATTTATATTTAATTTTTTTATAATATTACTCTATCCTCCTTTTATCTTTTCAACTTTCTCTTTACTTAAGAAAGAAAGAAGAGAAAAGGAAAGGAAAGCTAGCTTTTCCTCTTTGTCCAAAACTATAATTATTTGTAAATCATCCCTTAAAATGAAAACATATCTATAACTCATTAAATGTCCAAAACTTAAGGAATTGGGATGATCTTCTTGTGATTGCTTCCTGATGATTTAGGTAAAGAATTTGTTTTAGGGGGCCAAAAGAGAAATTGGAAAAATGGTTAATTCAAAACAAAACTAGTAGGTAATATTTGTTTTAGCAGCCCTTTCTGGTGCTGTTCTCAAAATAAGTCTCTGGAAACATCAGTTTGAGTCAAGATCAGGCAAGGAGCTGGAGCAGCAGGTCAATTCAGGATCCATGACAGAAAATCTTCTCAGAGCTGCCCTCTTGATACGTCATTCTGTAATATATGAACTTTACAAACAATATTTACTTCTGTAAAGATATTTGTATGGAATATGCAAGGTGCACAGATCAGTTAAGGATGAAATTTTGCTTCTTGATTGAGCAGGTAAAAGACAAACTGTCTTTTTTTTTTTTATGAGTTAGCTTGATCAATAACCAAATTGTAATACATCGTCAGTCATGCCTTATCAAAGGATGGCAGAGATGAATTTTGAGGATTCTGTAGCCAACAAGATTTATAGGTTATGTATAGCTGAGTTCTGGCTAGAGACAGCACATTAATCTTAAAGTCATGTAGGTGTTAGTAGAAGTTAATATTCAAAAATATAATAGAAGAATAACAGGGAAAAAAAAGACGTGGTGACTGAAATTTGAAGCACCCTGTACAGATGCTATCAAGATGATGAAGGACCAGATAAGCAGACTTAGAAGGATGAACTGTTAGAGAAGTAAAAGACAGGAAAATAAGCATAGTTCTACAAAAGGAGGTAATGTTTCAAGGATGAAAGTCATTGTTACAGTTAACTCAAAGTAAGGACTGGAAATGGCCAAAGCACTTGACAGTTCGTGGTAACTGATTGGATAAGTCCTGTAGAGAAGTAGTACAAATTCTGGATTGAAACTATAGAAAATGGCTAACAAAGAAGTCAACTCAGGTGATTGATTATATTAAGCCTTCTTCATTGCAGGTTCCATTCCCAAGAGTAGTTGGACAACACAATACTAACTAATGGTATTTTTGCAGACTTTTTGGTCTCATTTTGATTTGTTAGGCATCAGCGTCATTGAATCTCAGTTCAGCCTCTCTCCACAGCATATGAACCTCTCCACTTCTTTCTCTCCCGTCTCTCTACCACATACTTGTTTATGATAGTGGCACACTCCTCCCTGTAACTCAAGGGGACATGTGGGCCTGAGTGCTTTTACCTGTTTCTGATTGCTTCCTTAGAAGTTGGAGAGAAAGCCTGAGATTTTCCTGGACTTTATTTTCCTTCCCATGTTCAATTCTTAAGAAAATCTGACGTGCTCTTCCTTCTTCCTCACCAGAAATCCTTAACATGCAGCTTCTCCTGCCAGGCAGTCATGTTATAGACTGCCTCCTGAGTTTCAGTTTCAAAATTTCTGTTAACTTCTCTCATTTGCAGTTATTTTCCCTTGTGTATTTAAGTTTTCTTTAATTAAGAAGACTCAGGACTGCAGAGATGGCTCAGTGGTTAAAGGATTACTGCTTTTGTGGAGGATTGACATTCAGTTCCAGCACCATACTGGTTGGCTTACAACCACCTATAACTTGAATTCTGGGGGATCCTACAACTTTTGTCTTCCACAGGCACTTGAAAGCATATGTACATATGCACACTGTGACACACATGCATACAATTATAAGTAAAAATAAAATATTTTTAAAAAAGAATCCACTTTGCTAGGCAGTAGTGGTACATGCCTTTAACCCCAGCACTTGGGAGGCAGAGGCAGAGGCAGAGGCAGAGGCAGAGGCAGAGGCAGAGGCAGAGGCAGAGGCAGAGGCAGAGGCAGAGGCAGAGGCAGAGGCAGAGGCAGAGGCAGAGGCAGAGGCAGAGGCAGAGGCAGAGGCAGAGGCAGAGGCAGAGGCAGAGGCAGGTAGATCTCCTTGAATTTGAGGCCAACCTGGTTTATAGAGGACATTCCAGGACAGCCAGGGCTACACAGAGAAACCCTGTCTCAAAAACAAACAAACAAACAAACAAACAAAAAACCACCACCAACAAAACAAAACAATAAACAAACAAACAAATAAACAAAAAGTTATAATTTGGAAAGTGTGGGAAACAATGTGTATTCAACAGAGTTCAACAAGTAGTCTCTTTGTTTGTTTCTTCTTTATAAATTGTGATTGTTTTTTTATTGGATATTTTATTTACATTTCAGATGTTCTCCCCTTACCCCATTTTCCCCCTTCCCTCGCAGGAACCCCCTATCCATCATCCTCCTCCCGCTTCTACGAGGGTGTGCCCCCACCTACGCCCACACCTCACCTCCCCAACCTCAAATTCCCGTACACACAGAGTCCAGCCTTCATGGGACCAGGGATCTCTTCTCCTACCTATATCTCCCTTGCATATATAGCTAGAGCCATGGGTCCCTTCTGAAGTGCTCCCAGGCTTATGGTTTAGACTCTGGGGGCTCTGGTTGGTTGATATTGTTACTCTTCTCATGAGGTCACGTACCCTTTCAACTCCTTCAGTCTTCACTCTAACTCCTCCATTGGGAACACCATGATGAGTTTAATGGTTAGCTGTGAGCATCTGCCTCTGAGTATGTCAGACTCTTGCAGCCCTCTAAGGAGACAGATATGCCAGGCTCCTGTCAGCATGCACCTCTTGACATCCACATCAGCATCTACCTTTGGTGACTGCACAAGGGATGGATACCCAGGTGGAATGGTCTGCAAACGGCCCCTCCTTCAGTTTCTGTCCTGCACTTTGTATCCATATTTCCTCCCTTGAGTATTTTGTTACACCTTCTAAGAAGGACTGAAGACTCCCATTTGGTCTTCATTCTTCATGAGTTTTATGTGGTCTGTGAGTTGAATCATTTCAAGCTTCTGGGCTAAAATCCAATAATCAGTGAGTGAATACCATGTGTGTCATTTGTGATTGGATTACTTCACTCAGGGTGATATTTTCTAGTTCCATCCATTTATATAAGAATTTATCAAATTCATTGTTTTTAATAGCTGAATAATACTCCATTGTGTAAATTACCATATTTTTTTGTATCCATTCCTCTGTTGAAGGACATCTGGGTTCTTTTCAGCTTCTGGCAATTATAAATAAAGCTGCTATGAATATAGTGGAACATATTTCCTTTTTATATGTTAGAGCATCTTCTAGGTATATGCTCAGGAGTGGTATAGCTGGGTCCTCAGGTAATGTTATGTCCTATTTTCTGGGGAACTACCAGAATGATTTCCAAAGTGGTTGCACCATCTTGCAATCCCACCAACAATGGAGGAGTGTTCCTCTTTCTCCACAGCCTGACCAGCATCTACTATCACCTGAGTCTTTGATCTTAGTCATTCTGACTGGTGTGAGGTGGAATCTCAGGGTTGTTTTGATTTGCATTTCCCTGATGACTAAGGATGCTGAACATTTCGTTAGTTGCTTCTCAGCCATTTGGGTTTCCTCAGTTGAGAATTCTTTGTTTAGCTCTATACCCCATTTTTTAATAGGGTTATTTGGTTGTCTGGAGTCTAATTTCTTGAGTTCTTTGTATATATTGGATAGTAGTCCTCTTTTGGATGTGGGATTGGTAAAAATCTTTTCCCAATCTGTTGGTTGCCATTTTTTCCTATTGATAGTGTCCATTGCCTTACAGAAACTTTGCAATTTTATGAAACCCCATTTGTCAATTCTTTATCTTAGAGCATAAGACATTGGTGTTCTCTTCAGAAACTTTTCCTCTGTGCCCAAGTATTCGACGTTCTTCCCTACCTGCTCTTCTATTAGTTCAGTGTGTCTGGTTTTATGTGAAGGTCCTTTATCCACTTGGAATTGAGCTTTGTACAAGGAGATAATAATGGATCGATTTGCATTCTTCTAAGTGTTGTCCTCCAGTTGAACCAGCACCATTTGTTGAAAATGCTGTCCTTGTTCCACTGGATGGTTTTAGCTCCTTTGTCAAAGATTAAATGACCATAGGTGTGTGGGTTCATTTCTGGGTCTTCAACTCTATTCCACTGATCTTCCTGCCTGTCTCTGTACCAATACCATGCAGTTTTTATCACTATATTGCTCTATAGTACAGCTTGAGGTCAGGGATGGTGATTCCTCCGGAAGTTTTTTAATTGTTGAGAATAGTTTTCGCTATCCTGGTTTTATTTTGTTATTCCAAATAAATTTGAAAATTTCTCTTTCTAACTCTGTAAAGAATTGAGCTGGTATTTTAATGGTGATTGCATTGAATCTGTAGATTGCTTTTGGCAAGATGGCCATTTTTACTATATTAATCCTGCCGATCCATGAGCATGGGAGATCTTTCCATTTCCTGAGATCTTCTTCAATTTCTTTCTTCAGAGACTTGAAGTTCTTATCATACAGATCTTTCACTTGCTTGGTTAGATTCACACCGAGATATTTTATATTATTTGTTACTATTGTGAAGGGTGTTATTTCCCTAATTTCTTTTTCATCCTGTTTTTCTTTCAAGCAGAGGAAGGCTACTGATTTCTTTGAGTTGATTTTATAACCTGCCACAGTGCTGAAGTTGTTTATCAGGTTTAGAAGTTCTCTGGTGGAAGTTCTGGGTTCACTTAAGTATACTATCATATCATCTGCAAATAGTGATATTTTGATTTCTTCCTTTCCTATTTGTATTTCTTTGACTTCTTTTTGTTGTCTAATTGCTCTGACTAGGACTTCCAGTACTATATTGAATAGGTAGGGAGAGAGTGGATAGCCTTGTCTAGTCCCTGATTTTAGTGGGATTGCTTCAAGTTTTTGTCCATTTAGTTTGATGTTGGCTACTGGTTTGCTGTATACTGCTTTCACTATGTTTAGGTATGGGCCTTGAATTCCTGATCTTTCCAAGACTTTTACCATGAAGGGATGTTGAATTTTGTCAAATGCTTTCTCAGCATCTAGTGAGATGATCATGTGTTTTTTTCTTTTGAGTTTGTTTATGTAGTGGATTACGTTGGTGGATTTCAGAATATTGAACCATCCCTGCATTCCTGGGATAAAGCCCACTTGATCATGATGGATGATTGTTTTGATGTGTTCTTGGATTCGGTTTGCTAGAATTTATTATGTATTTTTGCATTGATATTCATAAGAGAGATTTGTCTGAAGTTCTCTTTCTTTGTTATGTCCTTGTGAGGTTTAGGTATGAGTGTGATTGCAGCTCCTTAAACAAATTGGGTAGTGTTCCTTCTGTTTCTATTTTGTGGAAGAGTTTGACGAGAATTGGAATTAGGTCTTCCTTGAAAGTCTGAAGAATTCTGCACTAAAACCATCTGGTCCTGGGGTTTTTTTGGTGGGGAGACTTTTAATGACTGCTGCTATTTCTTTAGGGGTTATGGGAGTGTTTAGATGGTTTATCTGCTCCTGATTTGACTTTGGTACCTGGGATCTGTCTAGAAAATTGTCCATTTCATCCAGATTTTGCAGTTTTGTTGAGTATAGGCATTTGTAGTAGGATCTGATGATTTAGGATTTGAATTTCCTCAGTTTCTGTTGTTATGTCTCCCTTTTCACATCTGATTTTATTAATTTGGATACTTTCTCTATGCCCTCTGGTTAATCTGGCTAAGGATTTATCTATCTTGTTGATTTTCTTAAAGAACCAACACCCGATTTTGTTGATATTTTGTATAATTCTTTCTGTTTCTACTTGTTTGATTTTAGCCCTGAGTTTGATTATTTTCTGACATCTACTCCTCTTGGGTGTATTTTCTTCTTTTTGTTCTAGAGATTTCAGGTGTGATGTCAAGTTGTTAGTGTATGCTCTCTCCAATTTCTTTTTGTAGGCACTTAGAGCTATGAATTTTCCTCTTAGCACTGCTTTCATGGAGTCCCACAAGTTCTGGTATGATGTTTCCTCATTGTCATTAAATTCTAAAAAGTCTTTAATTTCTTTCTTTATTTCTTCCTTGACTAAGTCATCATTGAGTAGAGCATTGTTCAATTTCCACATGCATGTGGGTTTTCCATTTGTTTTGTCATTATTAAAGACTAGCCTTAGTCCGTGGTGATCTAATAGGATGCAAGGGATTATTTCAATCTTTTTGTATCTGTTAAGGCCTGTTTTGTGACTAATTATATGGTCTATTTTGGAGAAGGTACCATGATGTGCTGAGAAAAAGGTATATTCTTTTGTTTTAGGATGAAATGTTCTATAGATATCTGTTAAATCCATTTGGTTCATAACTTCTGTTAATTTTATTGTGTCTTTGTTTAGTTTCTGTTTCCATGATCTGTCCACTGCAGAAAGCGGGGTCTTAAAGTCCCCCACTATTATTGTGTGAGGTGCAATGTGTGCTTTGAGCTTTAGTAAAGTTTCTTTTATGTTGTGTGTGCCCTTGCATTTGGAGCATAGATGTTCAGAATTGAGAGATCATCTTGGTAGATTTTTCCTTTGATGAGTATGAAGTGTCCTTCCTTATTTTTTTGATTACGTTTGGTTGAAAGTTGATTTTATTTGATATTAGAATGGCTACTCCAGCTTGTTTCTTGGGACCATTTACTTGGAAAGTTGTTTTCCATCCTTTTACTCTGAGGTAGTATCTGTCTTTGTCATTGAGGTGCATTTCCTGTATGCAGCTAAATTCTGGGTCCTGTTTTTGTATCCAGTCTTATAGTCTACATCTTTTCATTGGAGAATTGATTCCATTGATGTTAAGAGATATTAAGGAAAACTGATTGTTGCTTCCTATTATTTTTGTTATTAGAGGTAGATTTATGTTTGTGTAGCTATCTTCTTTTGGGGTTGTTGGAAGATTACTTCTTTGCTTTTTCTATGTTGTAGTTTCCCTCCTTGTGTTTGCATTTTCCATCAATTATCCTTTGAAGTGCTGGGTTTGTGGAAAGATATTGTGTAAATTTGGTTTTGTCATGGAATATCTTGGTTTCTCCATCTAAAGTGATTGAGAGTTTTGCTGGGTATAGTAGTCTGGGCTGCCATTTGTGTTCTCTTAGGGTCTGTATTATATCCGCCCAGAATTTTCTGGCTTTTATAGTCTCTGTGAGAATTCTGGTGTAATTCTTATAGGTCTGCTTGTTTTGTGACTTTGATGTTTTGATTATTATGTGACAGGAGGTATTTCTTTTCTTGTCTAGTCTGTTTGCTGTTCTGTAGGCTTCTTGTATGTTTATGGGCATCTCGTTCTTTAAGTTAGGGAAATTTTCCTCTATAATTTTGTTGAAGATATTTACTGGTCCTTTAAATTGGGAATCTTCATTCTCATCTGTACCTATTATCCTTAGGTTTGGTCTTCTCAATGTGTCTTGGATTTCCTTGATGTTCTAGGTTAGGAGCGTTTTGCATTTTGCATTTTCTTTGACAGTTGTGTCAATGTTTTCCATGGTATCTTCTGCACATGAGATTCTCTCTTCTATCTCTTGTATTCTGTCAGTGATGCTTGCATCTATGACTCCTGTTCTCTTTTCTACATTTTCTATCTTCAGGGTAGTCTCCCTTTGAGATTTATTTATTGTTTCTATTTCCATTTTTAGATCCTGGATGATTTTGTTCAATTCCTTCACCTGTTTGGTTGTGTTTTCTTGCAATTCTTCTTTTTTGTTTTTGGTTTTTCGAGACAGGGTTTCTCTGTGTAGCCCGGGCTGTCCTGGAACTCACTCTGTAGACCAGGCTGGCCTCGAACTCAGAAATCCGCCTGCCTCTGCCTCCCAAGTGCTGGGATTAAAGCGTGCGCCACCACCGCCCGGCTCTTGCAATTCTTTAAGGAATTTTTGTGTTTCCTCTTTAAGTGCTTCTACCTGTTTACCTGTATTCTCCTGTACTTCTTTAAGGAAGTTACTCATGTCCTTCTTAAAATCCTCCATCATCATCATGAGAAGTGATTTTAATTCTGAATCCTGGTTTTCCTGTATGATGGGATATCCAGGGCTTGCTATGGTGGGAGAACTGGGTTCTGATGATGCCAAGTAACTTTGGTTTCTATTGCTTGTCTTCTTGCTCTTGCCATTTGCCATCTGGTTGACTCTAGTTTTACCTGCACTCACTGTGTCTGACTCGAGTATGTCTTTCCAGTTATCTTGCTTGTGTCAGAACTCCTCAGAGTCCAGATGTCTCTCTCTTTGTGTGATCCTAAGCTCCTGGGTAGAAGAACTCCTGGGACTCAGGCAGCCTCAAGGATCCTGAAATCCTGCTGCTCTGAGCTCAGCAGCTCCTCTAGGATGGCTCAGGATAAGGTGTCTCTATAGGAGCAGACCATCTGGTGTCCATTGTTCTCAGTGCAGTGGCTCCTCTAGGATGGCTCAGGGTCAGGTGTCTCCACAGGAGCAGACCAGTTTGGTGTCTGCCCCAGCTAAAAGGACCAGGCTCAGGGCAGAAGGGAAGTAGTATTCTGGAGGGTTGGGGTTTGGGTGCCTCATGGTTCCTGAGCTGCCCTGGCTCTCAGTTGTAACTCTGGGGTGTGGGGTAGTCGGCGAGGTTTCTTACCCTCTGCTCTGAGTGCAGTGGCACCTCTAGGATGGCTCAGGATCAGGTGTTTCCACAGAAGAAGACCAACTTGGTGTTTGCCCCAGCCAAAAGGATCAGGCTCAGGTAGAAGGGATAAATTGTGATTATTAATATTCATGATCAACTTGATCATGATCAACTTGGACCTATCTTTGTGGATATTTCCAGAGAAGTCTAACTGGAAAAGGAAAACCCAGTCTAATTTTGGCATGGAGTTGAGACTTAGGCTGAATTTAAAATCAGAGGAAGATAAAACCAGATGTGTGGGAACATTCATTTTTTTCTCCTTCATGACTGTGAATTCAGTATGACATGCTGCTTCAAGCTCCTGCCACTATATTGTTTTTAACCAGATGCACCAAATTAATCTCTGTTCCTTTTACTTGTTTCTTGTCAGGAATTTTGTCCCAACCAAAGAAACCAAACCACAAATTGATACACACATATGTATGTATATACACACATACATACATATATACACATGTACATACATGAGTACATACATATTTGCATTCATTCATTTCTACATTCATTTTTTGATTTACAGTTGATTACTTTCAATTGCTCAATTAGTCCTTCTTCAAGCTTACATTGTGTGGCAGAGTTTCTACTTTCTGGCTGAAATGAAACAAAAGTATAAAGTGGAAACTTAATGGTTCTCTCGAAAGTCTGTTAGATCGATTTTGCTGAAGTAGACACAAGTGAAAGAATGTTCTGCTAGTGTAAGCAAGTGAAAGGACATGTGATGAAGGATTCGTTGCTAATGACACACATGTATTGGTTTGCCTTACATTGCATAATTGAGCTGCCTTTGTTGGGACTCCATAGAAAGAAATGCACCAAAAATCTTCTGGTGGTATGCTGCAGTTTTTTGCTGCTGTCATGGACTCAGGATGATTGGTAGAGTGATGTCAGCTGAGACATTAAAACATTTAAGAACCATCATTAAAAATAAGGTTTAAAAAATTAAAGTTATAAAAATGATAGCTTTTTCTTTCTGATTTTCTGTTTTTCTCATTAATTTTCCTTCCTTTTCATGAAGCAATAAATTTTATTTATTACTTGCCTGGGAGTACTACCTTTGGATACCACCTAGGAAAAAAACAAGTAAGTCATAATCATTTTAAACTACAAGGTCTCAAGCTGGGGAGATAGCTTCATCAGTAAGTATTTTCCACATACACCTGAGACCTCAGTTCAGTCTCTAGAACCAATAGAAAAGCCAGGTACCTGACTCACTTAGGACTCTCTTTTCACGGAATTTAAAATCAAAACAGATAGGGGTATTCCTAATTCTTACTAGGTCCCCATGTTTTTTGGACAGAAACAAAACTTCTGTGATCTCTCTCTCTCTATTTTTTTATGTGACCATTTTGGCTTTCTAAAATTGCATTAAATATATTATTTGTGCAATTTCAGTACTATATGATACAACCATCACTTGGATGGTTATATTTAATTCACTTTTAAAATTGTAAGGTCTCACAGAATTTTGCAGCTGAAGAAGACACTAGTTATGATGATGCTTTCATTTCACCACACCCTTGACCCTACATGCAGAAGTTCCAAGGTTACATGATGCAGAGGGATACCCCATATCACAAGACCTGAGCCACTCCCAGTAGAAGGCAATAATCAGTTTGCAGGTAGATTTCCAGGACCTACTCACCCAGTATTGGGACTTTCCTCTTGAAGTTCTACTACCTCACGTACTACTACTACATTGGCAAGCAAGCTCCTAGAATGTGATGCTTGAGGAAAACCACATCCAAAGTATAGCACTAAAATAAAAATAAAATAAAATAAAAATAAAAATAAAAATAAATAAAAATAAAAATAAATCCAGCTTCTTTCCTGGTTCCCCATATCCACAAAAATGGTGTATTTGTTAGCAGCGCCACTCCATGGCCTCTGCATCAGCTCTTGCCTCAAGGTTCCTGCCCTGTGTGAGTTCCTATGCTCTCAGCTTTTGATGATGAACTATAACATGAAACTGTGAGGGAAATGAACCACTTTGGTTACTGTTTTTCATCATAGAAATAGGAATCATAAATAAGACAGGTATGAGACCTCAAGTCCAACTTTCTCCAGTATGACATCACCTAAAGGTGTCTTTACCAAACAGTACTATTAGCTAGGGACCAAATGTTCAAACAAATAAGCCTAAGGGGCACATTTCACATTCAAACAGCAGGAAGTTAGAAATTTTTATAAATAAATAAACAAATAAATAGTGTGCTGGATCTATCTGTAGCAATGGTTCTCAACCTATGAGTTTTGATCCCTTTATCAAACCTCTGTCTCCAAAACCATTTACATTATGTTTGTCAGGAGAAGGGGCATAGGAGGGATAGCTCTAATGGTGATGGTCATCACTAATGAGTTCCTACATAGTCACAAACTTCCAGTGCTAGGAGCATAGTAGGTACATAGTGGTGTTTTGGAAAGTCCAGTGTGTAGCAAATAGAAGTAAGCAGTAACCACCAGAGAAGGGATGCAACTCAGCTTGGGGTCCAGAGCAAGGCTTGGCCACTGATCTAAGCAGTGAAGATACTACTTTACTGACAAGCATTATTTCTACAAGGGACTAGCAATTATTTGTTGTGCTTAATTAATGGACTTCTAGAAATAAAAATAGAATACAAAGAGTGACATTTACTACACTTGCAACATTAGCAGGTCTATAGCTGCATTCTTCCTCCCTTTTCTCCAGTATCTTCCTTTGTCTTCCCTCTTTCTCTGGACTCATTTACTGACCATCTAGATACTGGGCTAGAAATGCAAATAAACAAGAGAAAGTTTTCCTTGCCCTTGGAGTCTAGCTCAGCCTTGTATCAGGGAAGTACAGGAGTGGAGCAAATGAAGCTGTGAGCAAAGCACCTTACCAATGTAATGGTTAATTTTTTACAACCCTACTGAACTTAGAATCACCCAGAAAACATGCCTCTGGAGAGGTCTATGAGCATCCCTGCTGAGAAGATTAACTGAATGGGGATGACCCACCCTGAATGTGAATAGCACCTTCCAATGATCTGGAGCTCTAGACTGAACTATTCCAGAAGCTGTTTTCTCTCTTCTTCCTATGGTGGATGCAATATGAGCAGCTATCTCACAGTCCTCCTGCTATAACTCCTTCCTCACCAAGAAGGACTTTGATGCAACAGTTTCCTCTGAGATTGAAACATAACATGCTCTAGGGAAGCCCTATAAGCAGGGAGGTAGACAACTCATGATAATCTCAGGGAATCCCTGAAAACTAACCAGCTTCACTAGGCCCCTGACTGCCTGAGTAAGTAATAAAGAAGTGCCTAGATTTACTCTCAGACCAGTCTTGGATTTTTATCATATTATCAGTGCTTCATGATCATATATGCTATTGTCAAGGGATGTTTTGAAGATATAATTGAAAATAATAATGACTTGATATTGAGATAATCAAAAGGGAGGTCATGCAATTGGGCTCAGCCTCATTACATTCCTTTAAAAGCAGAGCATTCTTTATGGCTTGTGACAGATGGAGAGAGGTCAGAGAAGTTTGAAGCATGGAACTGATTTAGAATGCTCTTGCTGACTTTGAAGATGATGAGCTGCAAAGAAAGGCTTGAGAGAAGGCTCAAGTGTGACCTCTCATCAACAGCCAGCAAGGAATCAAGGCCTCTGACCTATAGCTGCATGAAACAGTTCACTCACTGCCCATAACCAAAAACAATTTAGAAGTGGCATCCTCCCTAGCCCTGCCATACTGACACTGGATTTCAGATCAAAAGTATGGCCTTTTGACCCACAGAACCATGGGATGATACAGGGGTGCTATTTTAAACCCTTCTACTTATAATAATTCATTAGCTAAAATCAGCAAACTAATATAGCCCATTGAAGTGCAAACTAGTAACTCCTTAAGTGTTTCTTAATTAGGAACTCTGGAAGTAGATGAATCCAAACATGAAAATATATGAGTATGTGTGAGGTTTCTGGTGGTAGAGAAAGTGAGTTGGCTTAGAAGATATGGTTAACACCCCTTTCTGACAGTTTCAAGAGAGATGAGATGCCTCCTATACATACCAAAACAAACAAACAAACAAAAAACAAAAAACAAAAAAACAAGGGATTTTTAAAACATCTGTCCAGTTGTGATCACTGTCGAGATTTTAAAGATCATTTTACTCTTTTCTTTTTGCTTTGTGTTACATGTTTTGGGGATTCTCCACATTCAATTTGAAACATGCGAAATTCACAAGGTGTAAAGGGTTTTGTCAAGAGGCATACATATGAGGCCTGCATATAAGAAAGACATAGAAAGATATCAATAAAAAACAATTGTCCTGAGCTACCTAATGACCCTCTAAGTGACAAAACACTACACTAGAAACCAAGTAAATTCTATCTGAAATTCATATTTCAGTAGAGGCATGTGAAAATGTTGACTCTATCAACCAACAGGGAGATGAAACATGACAGTGGGCTGAAGTTACCCTGGCCAAAAACCATTCTTCCCGAATTCAAGAACATTTAGAAAACAGCTGGGATAGTATAGGACAGTACATTCATTCACCATGCCCCATAAATGAGTCTGTCTTTAGGCAAGAATGACAATACTGTTATCTTTGTGGTCTGAGGCAGTACTACAAGGGGAAAGAGAAGAAAGTAGAGAGAGGAGAAACTGTCATGGGGTAGGAATCTTGAAAATATGACCATGAGGGCTTGCCAGTTGGAGTAAGAGCAGCCTAGATGAATATGACAAGTCATATTGTGGGATTATTGGCAAGAAAGTAGGCATAATAGCATAGAGGGTATCTGCCCAGCTCTTGTGCTGATTTAGGCTTATTATGAATATAAAAGTTTTATGTCTTTTATCTGGGAACTGAATGACCAAAGACGGTGTAGAAACTCCCAACTGATGATTAAAGATTAACTACAACACACTCTGTATTTAGTTTACTGGCCTGGTTAGTCAGAAGATCATTATACAATAGTGAATGTTCCCAAGGGGCCACTGCACCAGAGGCACCACCCCTCCCTCTCCCTCTCCCATGCTACCATAGTTCTAGGTCATAATATGGGTCCTGATATTCCATGTGCTTTCATATATTCACACCCTTTCTGTGATATCCCCTTTACAGTGTATACCAAAGCATGGCACCACCATCCTCCCCTCCTGAGGGCCGAAAGCAGCAGTCACTAGTGTCTTTAATACATAGGTCTACTTATTCCTCAGTAGCTACCTGAGCCAGGCCAGCACACTGCACACCAATCTATCTTCACTTCTTAAAGCACAGAGAATGGCTGAATTCTGCCTAGACGTGAGGTCACTGACACAAGGAAAAATACATTCACCTACTGCTAATATGGTCCCTTATCTCTGGCTTTTTGGCTCCTGGTGATACCCTTCTCCCATGTAAGCAGGTGCTGGAAGCCTGCACTGATGTCCTGAAGACTGTTATCATATTAGCTGAGTGTCCTGCACGCTCAGCTAAAACTTTCATGTATTAAAAAACAAAACAAAACAACAGCAAAAAATTAACATTGTTTTCTAGGAGCCAGCAGCTGCTGAGGAAGAAAAGCCTAAGGGGCACTAAGAAAGTCAAACTGCCATCTGCCTCAACTGACTGCAACTGCCCCACTTAGCATCCCCAGGATGCTGAGTTGCCATCAGTGTGTGCGTTGATGGAGGTTGGGGGGTGAGCAGTGTGTGACCACTAGGATACAAGGAGTGGCTGTTTGACGCCATCCCTGTGACTTGACATGAGGGATGTGGGGGAGGGTAGGAAGAGTGGGCAAACACATATGTATGTACCTCTGGGTGGGGGTGGCCTATTCTTGGACTCTGATCTTGTTAGACAGAATTTAGTGTCCAATCAGAATTTACTGGCCAGCAGGGCTGCTTAGCTTGCTCTGAGGATCTTGGGACAACTGCCCTTCACCTCCCGGAGTGTGATCTATAGGGCAGTAGGTGTGCCTCTGGAGACCCCATTCCTTAGGATACCTGCATGAAAAGAGGAGCCCTGAAGCCCTCATCTTGTCATGCCAGATGACACTGGCTGACAGAAACTGGAATTTGGCTGGGATATTCCTTCTCACCTCCAAAATGTAGTCTTCACTTTGACCTAAAATGAGGAAGAACTGGCCTGGAGCTTTTGGGAAATAGGAAGAAGCACTTCTGTTAACAATGAGAAATTGCAAGAACTCAGCTCAGCTCAAAGTCTGACTGCCTCAGCTAAGGAGCCCCAGGGGACTATTGTCACTGGGAACCATTTGAGTAGTGGCTCTGAGGCTCCAGACACCTCAGAAATTTCCACATCACAATCTGTGGAGTAGAGGGGAAAATCAGTGGTGCTGCTCAACCTAATACACATCCTCACCCATGGGATTTTCTGTTCCCAAAGTTCTGTTTACCACAACCATCACCCCACACACCCAAACCCACTGCCTGGTTCCATGACTCAGCCTTTGCCACTCTACTCACAATTTACTGCTCTGTGTTAAAATGGTTGGAGGCAGCTCTAGCCACAACCACTATACAAGCTGTTAGCATGCAGTCCAGGATCCCCATGCTCCCATGTATGGTGGTGGCATCCGTAAGCACCAAGTGTGGTCATGCTACCCATCCTGAAAGGCTATGGACAAGTGGGAGGGCTCCTCTTTGCAAATCTGTAGGAGGAGAGCAGTGAGTTACTGGGGTGAGCAATAGGAAAAGCATGTGTCCTCACACCTGTACCTGAACCCCAAGCCATCCCACCCTTTGTGGTCCCTCCCTCCTATTTCCCTCACAGCCTGCTTCAGAGCTCCCTGCACTCAAGTGTATTTTTCCTAAGTGTCAGGGGCAGCCCTGTTTACACTGAAGGCCTAAAATCAGCAATAGGCCTGACATATATGCCTGCTAGCACCAAGTCTTGGGTTTCTGTGGAAAAACACTGAAACAGATGCCTAGAAACTATTGTAAACAAGCAGCTTTGGTGGAAGGCTGCCAAGCCTGAGTAGTCATAGACCTTCAAGATAGGGAACCTTGGTGGATAGTACCAACTTTGATAAAGACAAATGAGTCAGAGGCGGAGTCATAGTGATCTGTCCCCTAAACCTTCACCCAGCTGACACTCTGTTCTGGAAGATATCTGTACTCCCCCTGAACACCTACGCTCCTGTGTCATCCCCTTCCCCACATCCTGCTTTTTTGTGTATATAACCTGTGTGTAAAAAAGTAAAAATGGCCATCTGATCAGACTATAGACAGATCATCACTTCTTTGCGTTGGTCTGTCCCCACTTTCTCTTTCAGGTGATCTCCCTGGACCCCTGTTTAATGCCCCGCAGGACAGGACACCTAAGTTGTATTTTGTCCTTTGACCTCAACCTCTGGTAAAATTAAGGGAACTTTCATTATTATGTTTGGGTCCATTTTACATTTAAATCCTCTCAGTAGTTTTTTTAGGATGCTTTTGCAATACTTACGCAGTCCTTGAGAGATTACCAAAGAATGCTTCCTTTTACTCTTTTTGAAAAGGCCTTGCCAAAGGACACTGTCAATAGGACAAAACGGAAACCAACAGATTGGGAAAAGATCTTTACCAACCCACATCCAATAGAGGGCTAATATCCAATATATATAAAGAACTCAAGAAATTAGACTCTAGACAACCAAATAACCCTATTAAAAATGGGGTATAGAACTAAAGAAAGAATTCTCAACTGAGGAAACCCAAATGGCTGAGAAGCAACTAAAGAAATGTTCAGCATCCTTAGTCATCAGGGAAATGCAAATCAAAACAATCCTGAGATTCCACCTCACACCTGTCAGAACGACTAAAATCAAAAACTCAGGTGATAGTAGATGCTGGCCAGGATATGGAGAAAGAGGAACACTCCTCTATTGTTGGTGTGATTGCAAGATGGTGCAACCACTTTGGAAATCATTCTGGTGGTTCCCCAGAAAATAGGACATAACATTACCTGAGGACCCAGCTATACCACTCCTGAGCATATACCCAGAAGATGCTCTAACATATAAAAAGGAAATATGTTCCACTATGTTCATAGCAGCTTTATTTATAATTGCCAGAAGCTGGAAAGAACCCAGATGTCCTTCAACAGAGGAATGAATACAAAAACTATGGTACATTTACACAATGGAATATTACTCAGCTATTAAAAACAATGAATTTGATAAATTCTTATGTAAATGGATGGAACTAAAAAATATCATCCAGAGTGAGGTAACCCAATTACAAAAGAACACACATGCTATTCACTCAATGATTATTGATATATTAGCCCAGAAGTTTGAACTACCCAAGATTCAACTCACAGACCACATGAAGAACATGAAGAAGGAAGACCAAGTGGAGGTGCTTTGATCCTTCATAGAAGGAGTAACAGAATACTCAAGGGAGCAAATATGGAGAGAAAGTGTGGTATAGAAACTGAAGGAGGAGCTGTCTAGAGACCATTCAACCTGGGTATCCATCCCATGTGTAGTTACCAAAGGTAGTCACTGATGTGGATGTGATGAAGTGCATGCTGATAGGATACCGATAGAGCTGTGTCCTTAGTGGTCTGCCAGAGCCTGACATATACTGAGGCAGATGCTCACAGCTAACCATTGAACTGATCAAGGGGTTCCCAATGGAGGAGTTAGAGTGAAGTCTGAAGGAGCTGAAAGGGTTTGTGGCCCCATGAGGAGAGCAACATTACCAATCAACCAGAGCTCCCCGGTCTAAACCACCAGCCTGGGAGCACTTAGGGAGGGACTCATGGCTCCACCTGTATATGTAAGGGAGGATGGCCCTGTCGGGCATAGGTAGGAGAGGAGATCCTTGGTCCCATGAAGGCTGGACGCTGTGTGTGGGGGAATTCAAGGGTAGGGAGGTGGAAATTGGGGGATAGGTGGAGGAACATCCTCATAGAAGCAGGAGGATGGGGGATGAGATAGGGGGTTCCTGGGTGGGTGGGGAATGAGGTAAGGGGATAACATTTGAAATGTAAATAAAATATCCATTAAAAAAAAAAAAGATAGGCCTTGTCTTTTTCCAGCCCACCGGAGTAGCCTTCCTGCAAAGAATAAACAAGTCATAATTTTGCAGACTTCTACAGTACTAGGTAGGAATCTATTACTGAACTGCACTTGCAGCTTCACTAAAACTATGTCAAAGAACAAGAACAAGTGGAGAGTGAAGGGAGGGGAAGACACGTGTTCTCTCAGAAGCCAGGATCCCCAGAAAGCTTCCTTAGTCAAGGATATGGAAGATGGAGCAGGCTGCAGTCTATGGTCACCAGCTTCCCATTCATGTACACAGCCAGTCAATAGTTCCTCACACATAAACATAGACCCTCCACCCTCCCCTAAAAAGAAAACAATCATTTTTACAAGGAATAAATACTCGTCTCAAATATGTGCAAAGCAGTCCAGAGTAATTACGATTGGGCTGCGACCTCCCAGAGATGACACAGACCAAAGGTAAATCTGAGGAGAGAGAGGCCTTAAGAGCTACATGGCTAGGTCACTTTGACATTGACAACCCCTCTGCCAGGCGGGGCAGGGCACAAGAACTGGATAGTACAGGTACTTGCAGGCTTCAGTATGTGCACCAGGCTCTCATTCCTGCTCTTCTTGTCTGAGGTAGAAAACTTCTGGGGCCTCCCCTGATTATTCTTTTTAGCACCCTTTCACTTTTGGGCTGAGTCCAAAGTCTCTGGACCAAAGGCATCAATGGCACCAAAGGCAAAGATGTCACAGGGTGATCTTTCAGGAATTAAGGTAGCTGAAGTCAGTAACAGTTCTCAAGTGCCTGTCCTGAGCCCACTTGGCTTCTCAGTCATTGTCATGCGAGTCAGGAGAGGATAGAAAAAAGGGTCTAAGGTGGTGCTAAGCTGCAAGAACTGCTCTAGGATGGAGAACTCTCTGAAGTTAGCTTCCCTAACCCCATCGTTGGTTCCACTGGCCTCAAGGGAGTGAGGATTGGCAAGGCACATGTGGAGAGGAGGTTGTTAGGTTGTAGTGTGCATGGGACCTGTTGTTGGGTTGATGTGTGCATCCCACACCCAACCCTCCAAAGGGCTTGGGCCATGGCTCAGAGAGGCAGAGACACAGAAAGTTGACTGTGTTCTCCCCACGCTGGTGCTTTGGCAGTGGGAAGCACCTTGGGGATGGGGCAGACAGTCTAAGGCCCTGCGGGAAGCTGGGGCTGTTGGCTTGGGGGTCCCCAGGCTAAAAGGCGGCCAGGAACCTACTGGTTCCAGGGCTTTTGGGTCCCTGGCCCAGATGTAGATGCCATTAGCCAGCAGATGGGCTGGATTTGCCCACAGCCCGAGTGGGGAGGGGGAGTGATGAACTCCCACTGGGACCTTCAGGGTGTAGGGAGGATCAACTTTCTTGGCTGGCTTGGGTAGCTGGGTATCTTCATGTTTGGGAATGCGGGAGACCAGAAGCAGCTCTATAGACGAAGGCCTGCTCCACTGTTCCCTATGGTGGATTTCAAAGAAGAGAGATAGTCCATAGTCTTAAGATATTTATTGTCATCGCAGAAAATAGATGGAAACTATACCCTGGTATTTTCTGAGCAGGCCTGAAGTTTAATACTTTTGTAAGGAGGAGGGTCTGGGAAGGAATGTTTAATTGCCTATGGCCCTCTTGCCTTTAGGTACCTCATTAATATGGAGATCTGTCTTGAGGCTCTGTGGCCTGGAATCACACCCTCAAACTGTGGAGGGGCTAGTGGGCCTTGTCCTACACGACTGGAGGACCCCACTCTATGGAGGTCTTTGTCCTCATGTCAGGAGCCTGGAATCTGGGAGCATAGAGAAATACATGCCACCCTTAGGATTACCTAGAGTCTCCAGCGATTTCCAGCCAGTGCTCCATCAGAAACCAAGCTGTCCTTTGAAAGTCCTACAGGAAGTCCTTCTCTTTGCTTCTTATTCCCAAGCAGGCTAAACTACTAATTAGGCAAAATGGCTTCTTAATTTTTTTTTTTTTTTTTTTTTTTTTTTTTTTTTTTTGGTGATAGAGATAAGCCCAGAGTCACGAGGGTATGAAAAATGATGAATTCTGAGACTGCATACTTTAAAACCAATGCAATCTATTCTTTTGAGGGGTTTAGAAAGATTTAGATTACTTTAATCTATGCCAGGATTAAACTCAGGTCATCAGACTTGGTGACAAGTACCTAATTTACCAGCTGAACCATCTTGTCAGCTCCTCCATCAATTTTGAAATTTAATAATAATACAGAAATGTAAGAAAAAAATCATTTTTTCCTCCCAGCCCCTGCTCCCACAATGATAACTCTGAGAATAATTATTTATTAATAAATGGCTAGGCCATAAGCTTTGGCTCATTCCCTTACTAGCTCATAACTTATTTAACCCATTCAAATTATTCTGTCTATCACATGGTTAGTTTCCTGTCCGCAGCTTCATGTGTCCATGCCTGGTGCCAATCCTCTTTCTTCTATCCTGAATTTAGGAACCTGCTCATATACTTCTGTCTCCTCAGAGTTCCCAGGCAAATTTCTCTTTTTATTGTATGCTAAGTTCATCTGTGTAGCTGTTTACCGCTGCTCAGCTCCCATGCTTCTGGCCTTCTCAATGTTTCCTGGTGAATCGCCATTTATTCTATCCTGAATTCATCTACTTACTGGTTAGTTACCTTTCCTTTAGTCCCTGACTGCTTCTTCCTTAGTGTCTTCCTTCAGCAGCTCTCCCAGTGTGTCTCTTGAACTTCTCTTTATTCTCTTACTATTTCCTAGAATCCTCTCTTCTTCTACCTGTGTCCCACCTTGTATTTTCTACCTCAGCTCATTAGCCACAAGCTTTTTTACTGTTAGATGATACGTATAAGAGGTTCTCTCACACAGAAACACCTTACTTGGAACTTAAATAAAAATGGAAAAACAAAAGAAATTCTTCAAGAAAGAAAGTGTTTTAGGATTAGCAAGGCTTATCAGGGAAAGGCATTTCAAAGCAGGCTGGAGAGTATGTGTTTGACTCTGGAATCTCACAAGGAAGGTAGCAGCGTGGAACAGACTCCCTATGACTTGTCATTTTAACTCCACATGAGTACCTCTCCCCATCCCACATGCTACAAATAAACTAAGTTAAATTAAATAATTGGTGTGTGTGTGAGTGTGTTCCAGCTCTGAGGGATCTCATATTATTTTCTGGCCTCTCAGTGTAATATTTTGGCTATTTAACTCTGACCAATATCATTAAGTAAGTCATATTTTTATATTGTATAGTAGATGTGTTTTACATTCTTTTGCTCACAAGTGTTTCAGCTATACTACACACATTTCTAGGTTAGCCTGGGCTATAGGCTGAGACCTTGTAGAAAAAAAAAGAAAAGAAAATTAAAGATTTTAAATTAAAGTAAAAAGCAAGACAATAAATATATAAAAATATAGTGTTATGAAATAATTCTTTGACCATTACTTTAGCAGAAAATTATCAAGTGTAAATAATCATCATATGCTAAGACTTAAGGGATACCAAATCTGAGGTTTACTGGAACTTGTTGTAGTCATAGGTAGTTCTCTACAAGATACTAGTTACACATAGAAAAGTTGTTACTTTGCTAGGAGAAACCTGAGAGACAGCATTTTAAAATAGACAAGGTCAGTGTCACCAATAACAGAAAAATTCATTATTATGCACCTTCGGACATGAGATCTAATATTTCTATAAAAATTTACAGTTTGAATTTAATCATGAGGAAGAATTAGACACTGAATACTGAATACATTTTATTGATTTTATGCTGTTTGAAACTGTTAACACCAAGAAATACAAAAGAGAGTGAAGAGACATGACAAAAGCAATGCATGACTTAGGACTCCTGCTTCATAGGACATTACAAAGATAAATGTAGGAAAGTGGGGTATGTATAGCAAAGCATTCAGGAGTAAAGGCTATCATGTCTTCAATTAGTTCTGAGTGGCCCACAGGTAGAATGAGAGAGATAGGAGAATGCAGGGATGGATGGGTAAAGCAGATAGGAAGCTAGAAGTAAAGACCTTTGGCAAGTACCTTCACTAGTGTCAGCAGAGAGTCTACAGTAAAAGGCATGAGGGGACTGCACTGAACATCACAAGAGCACATCAGAGGAGAACAGGAAGGAATATTTGTGGCAGAGGCTAACCTTTTCACTTTGGTGTAACAAAGCTGTCTGGGCAGGGTGTTTACTGCCTCTGTAGGGGGTATGTTGAGGTTGAGATATTAGGAAAGTATGAATTTTACAATACTCTTATTTATGGCCAAATTTGGTAGAAACTCTTTAAATCCTAAGTAAATTGTAAGAGTACTTGAAACTACCAAGTTCTCTAAATATTCACATTGGTTATTATTAAATCAAAATTTCATTACTAACTAAGATTATTTTTTAGGCATATTTGCAACATATAAAATCCCATGGTTTGATCACACCCCCACTCACTTAAAGGAGGCATAATTTATTAAAAATTAATATATTTGAAAAGGTGCTATTGGCATCATGATTCACTTACATGTATCTCAAAATAAGTATTTAATCAGTGCTAGGTTTTTTCCTTAAAACTAGTTCACATCCCCTAACCAAGAGTCAGATATAGCCATTATCAATCCATTAATCATTTCTGTTGTGGTTTCTTCCTGTGAACACTGTATGTTGAGGAGCATAAGCTGTATTTGGGTTTTTGAATTTTTTCCCCAATAATCATAATTGAAGGTTCATTTAATGATTGATTTTACTGCATATTATTTGTAGGTATGCTCATACCTATGTAACATGTTCTTATATACTTAATTTTAAATATCTCACAATTGAAGAACTTATGGCAGTCTCCAGTTTGAAAATATTGTAAATAACAGTTGGCAAAAGCATCTGTGAATATGTTAAAAAAATCATTAGTTTATTTTCTAAATGATGTCCCACTGAGTATAGGATCCAATAGACAGACTTCATATTTCATTTACACATTTCAAAAGGACTAATAAATCTAGAGAAAACATCTTACATGAAAATGAACAGTGATAACTGTGAAATCATCACTCTCAGAATTGATTTCAACCAATCTATCTGTGGCATTGCATGGTTATATAAGAGGAATATTCTCTTAGAATCACCGTGGACTTGTGTTCTTTGTGCTTGTTCTTTAGATTAGTAACTTAAGTTGTGGCCATCCTTTCTAAAGCACAATCACACAAGATATGTCACACAATCTTCCTTCTAGCTTTGCACTGTTATTCTGTAACAGTTTCCTACTGTTGAAGAATTCCACTCCACAGCAAATCTCTTTCAACAGGAAGAGAAACAACTCAAAATAGCATCAAGAGTCCCTGAAAGTAACCATATTTTCTAGACTCTTTCTTGCAAAGAATAAAGAAGCCAAGCAGCTTGTGTCAATCACTCTCAAACAAGTCAAGCTGCAAAGACTCTGATTCCAACATGTTGAGCTGCCTGAAGGGCATGTAGTGTGCTCTGGGTTCCTAAAATTTGTGAGCTGTTTCCAGACTGTGGTGGGTTTTGATGATACAACTGTTTTTGAGTCATTTGTGCTCCTGTGAGTAAGCTCTGACAAGTATTCCTGTATGTAACCCCAATAAAACTCACTGTTTTGTCAATTGTACTAGTGTGGTATACATACTCTGGTCTGTTTTGGGCTCCCTATCTGGGATGAGTAGATTGACTGTGTTACATCTTACCAGAAGTTCTGTCATACAACTATTTACTGAATTTACTTAAGTGTTTGTCAACCATTAACATGTAAGGCAAATAATCATAACTTTAAAGTTATTTGTAAAGTACATATTTTAGAGTTAGAATTAAGTTAGTGCAATAATTATAACCACCAAAGGTCCCATAGACACCCTCTCCTCAAACATCTGAGGCTATAGTCAAGATTATTAGCTTCTCTTGTGAGTCTGGGTCTACTCAGAGATTGACCAATCTAACTCTAGTTTTGTTTTTAGAAAAAAAGAGGCTTTTTATTTAAAAAAACAAGGCAAAATAAAACAAATAAACAAACAAAAAAGCTAAGAACAACAACAAAAAAACAAACAACCAAAAAAAACCTTTCCAGGAACAAACCAGAAAGAGTTCTATAGGTAAGGCCTATAATCAGCTGTGCACAATCTGAGGACTACGAAGACAAAAAGCACAAAGGTATAGTTTCAGGTTGCTAAATGAACTCATTTCCTGTCTTGGTGAAGGTAAGGATTGATTATGTAGCAGACACCCAGTAGGTGTCTCAGCCATCCAAGTAAACAATCAATTCATGCAAAGTGGAAGGTGACAGTTAGCCTGTTTACTTTTGTGATCATTACTTTGTAAGAATAGCTGAAGCAGTGAAATATTTAACAACAATCAACAGTTTTTAATAATAGACTAACTGCAAAGGGAGATTGTCTTTCTTAGGCAAGTTAGCTGACAGGGTACATTAGAGATAGGAGCAGTGTCTTCATGGCTTATACAAGCTAAAAACAATTTTGTTTTTTACAAGCCTTTACAGCCCAGTAAATTATCAACTAAACAGAATGTCCACCATCACACTGCTCATAACCTAATGGTGAATCCGTGTTGCTGAAGACACAAATAGTATAGTCAATAAATTTGAAGAAACAGAGCTAATGCTCAACTAGATGATTCACTTCTATAGACATCAATCTAAGCCAGACCTGGCCACTCTACCCTAATCAGGATGATGGAAAACAAGTAAATCTTGTTCCCCTGTCTAGTTATTGATACTGCTCATCTTTAAAAAACTTTAAAAAGAGGTAATTGTGCCCTCTCTAAGCCTTGAACAGGCCAAAAAGACATTGTTTACCACAATAGGCATATAGTAATACGACCTAGGTGGAGTTATTTGCCCTGGCTGCACATACAACTTCCTATAGGAACTTAGAAGAATAGACTGCCCACTGAGCTTGCTTTGCAACATAATCTGGCTGGGTTAGATGGGGCTTTCCCTATATATATATACAAGAGCTGAATATTAAACTTTGAGCCTTGATCAGAAAACTTTGTCTTGGCTCCGTGTTTTTCTTGCCCTTCTATCCCTTTTTCACTTCCAACCCCCTTTCAGGTGAACCCTGTTTGTCTGTGGCCCCTGGCAGCTACACACTCCTACTGAGTAGTGTCTGTGGTGCTGGAAGAAACTATGTACACTGTCAGAGGAGAAAAGTAATCCTCATTCACCCACCTACAAATTGCAACCAAAGCAGAAACCTGCCTGCATGATATACTGATACAATAGTGGTACAATTTTTATGGGAGTAACTAACCAGTTTTTGGTTGAATTTTAAGACTACTACTCCATGAGATGAACACTATACCAGACACTGCTAAAATGGCCTGAGACTAGATAGGTCTTGAATCTTGTGAAAACATACTGCTCTTATTCTGCTAAAAGAACATAACAATAAAATGATTCCTAATGACATATTGTTCTACCCATAAGTAAGTTACTTGATCAATTCACATCAGAGAAGCTTCTTGTAGATGATGTTAACTGACAAAGAGATCCACAACTAGTAATGTGCACAACTTGTAATTCGGCCCTCAAGGCATGGGGTTCTATGAAAAAGAGGAGGCAGAAACATTGAATGAACCTGTGGTGGTTGATAACTCTAAGTAAACAGTGTTTTCCATAGACAATAGAACTGATGTACATATGAAATCAGAGTTAATGTCGAATCCTCCACAAGACCTGCAAATACATTCCAACACTGAGAGGGATATGATCAGACTAGATAGCATTCAGATAGTTAACATAGATAGAACCTAGGTTCCTGGGGAACTATTTCACTATGTTTGAGTCTGGACTGAGCATAGATGTGAGGTCACATCCCTAACTAAGAAACCAACTGCAATTGATGTAAACTGGCATAGGGAAAATCAATTTTCTCTAGTAGAGTGTCATTTAGTATATCATTTACATTTTAGGGCAGGCTCCATTCACAGAAGTACATTACCAGAGAAAATAGAATTCATGATTCTTTCATAGGAACACTTTCCTTCATTTTGTTTTAACAGTTTTTATATTATTGGTTTTTTTGTTTTGATTTTCATTTTGGTTGTGTGTGTGCGTGTATGTGTGTTTTATTTTTAAACATAGAGAAAATAAATCTGTTGTTGCTGTAACTTTGTTTTATAAAAGGTTTTCTTTTTTATTTGATACTTTATTTATTTACATTTCAGATGTTATCCCCTTTCCCCATTTCACCCCCCCACCCCCTATCCCTTCCCATCCCTCCTCCCTTTTTTAATTTTTTTTTGCTTTTATGCTGTTTAAATTACATGCAAGTATTAAGATCAGTTCTAGGTGGAGGAACTAGCAATACAATAGATGCAAATAGTCAAGCAACAAGCAATACAATAAACCCAGATAGTCAAAGAACAAGTAAGTCAATAAACAAAAGTGTTCACTCCCATGATCACTATTTTTAAGGGCTTATCAGGATATCCAAAATATCTGAGCCCACTTCCCTGTCCTAGCCCAAAGTCATTTTCAGGCCTGAAGCCTACTTCTTTGTTCTAGCTTAAGATTTAGGTTCCTTCCTGTAATTACATCTTTGTTCTAGTCTAAGATTTAGATTCCTGCCCGAAATTACTTCTTTGTTCTAGCCTAGGATTTAGATTCCTGCCTGAAATTACTTCTTTGTTCTAGCCTAGGATTTAGATTCCTGCCTGAAATTACTTCTTTGTTCTAGCCTGATGTCAGATTCCTACCTGCAGCCCATTTCCTTGTCCTTGGCCAATGTCATATTCCTGCCAGGCGGCCCCAAAAGCTCTTTACATCTCCCTTTTTTATTGCATAAACCAGACTGAGCCTGTCTTAGGTGGTTCTGACAAGAATGCTTTCCTTACCCATCATGGAATATGCATTATCAAAAACAACACATTTTTGTCTTAGGTTGGTAAGGCTCTATGTAAAATCTTACAGGTCCTTGGCTTACCAGCCTGTTAAATTAATAACTATGTCTGGAGGTCCATTCAGAAAAGGTTTTCTAAAAGACTTAGAAAGAAGTAGCAAAAATCATACAGTCATACAGACTAATTCCTTTTAAGTCACATAAAGAAAATTCTGCTTCTTATAATACTAAACTCTCAACCAGGAAAGATATTGTCCATTATTAATTTTTAAAGTTTTTTTTGAGATTATACTTTGATTGCAGCACTCCTGTCTTACATTTCTTTCTTCAAACCTTCCATATATCTGCTTTCATTCAAATTCATGACTTTTTCCTAATTGTTATTGCTTGCATAGTTTCATAAAATATTTTATACATAATATATATCCAACTTTTCCATTCAAACCTACCTGTCTATCAGTTTTTAGCATACTTTATACTGATAATGACTAAAAAAAGATTTATCTCTGTTGTGGTTTGGTTTGTTACTATGTATTATAATGTTAAATACTGGCCTCCATGCTCTGGTTGCCTTCAGGGACAAGGAGACGCTCAAATACATCAAATAATACTATGTAACCTTGCTCCTTAATTTAAAGCTGAATAAAGATGCCCATAGCCTGTATTTTTGGGGTCTGAGGTAGAGACCACAAAAACAGGAAAAAGGAAAAAGAAAGGAAAAAGAAAAAAAAAAAAGGAAAGATGAAGATGCCATGGAGTAGGTGAATCCTGAGAACATGGCCCTGAAGACCAACCAATTGGAGTAAGAGTGGCTCAGGTGTGAAATGTGGTAATTTATATCATGCCTTGGGTTTGCCTAGGTCCTGCTTCAGGCAGGCAGTATTTGGTGAGGACTCATTTTGGTCTGTCCTGCAGTAACTTCATTCCCAAAGGAGTGCATAGAAAGAATTCATAAATCTAGCTAGTCTATATGGAAGAGACATAATTCAGATATTTTGTTTACAAACTGTATACACAGGAGACTGGTGAGATTGCAGCTTTTCATTTACAGAAACCATTTCTCAGACTATACCAGATAATGCAAAACATACTAAATACTTGAACCTGAGTTTATAGTAGTGTTGTTTAGGAAGATAATCTGAAATCCAAGCAATGTTGAAGACCTGAGTCAAATAGTTGCTTGTTGTAAAATATGAGGGACACCACCTGTGGGATTGTAGTGTGTGTGGGTCTGTTGTTGGGTTGAATTGTGGGTCCTGCATCTGCCTCCCACCAAAGGGGCTAGGGCTGTGGCTTAGAGAGACAGAGACATGAGAAGTTGACTGTGTTCACTCCACACTGTTGCTGAATGGACATTGGTCTATGAAAAGCTACAGGATTCTGTTTGGGGTGGGGAGAATAGTCTGAGGTCCCACTGAAGCAAGAGCTCTTGAGTTGGGGGTCCCCAGGCCAAAAGACAGCCAAGAACTGTTTGATTATCAGGCCCTTAGGCTCTAAGGCACTGCTGAGAAGCTGCAGAAGGGTCAAGATGGGAACATATGGGCTAGACTGCCAGGATGAGAGTTCTGCGTCACAACAACTCGCTTGACTGGGTCTCCATGACTGGAACGTAGAGAGGTTGTCAGTGGGAGATTAGGTGGTGGCTTGGTAGTTGAAAACCTTCTCTACAGTTCCCCACAGCAGGTCTCAAAGAAATAGGCTATGGTCTTAATATAGAAGAAACAAATGGGGTATAGTTTCGTCCATTTTCCACCATGACAATAAACATATTAAGACCAAGAGTCTCATCCATGCAGGAGGCAGTTAGAGCTTATTCTTCCCCCTCTCCTCTTTGGATGTGGGTTTATCTAGCCCATATTCATCAGCACTAATGGGAATCTGGCCAGCTCCAGCATTATTAGCATGGGTGTGGCAAGTCTTTCTCTTCTTTCCCACTACTTCTGGCTTGCCAAAAACTCATTAGATTACATACCTAAAGATAGCCTCCAAGGTCTATTTCCTTATATGTCCACTTCCTCCTTCTGTGGCTATCTGCCAAGGTCCAGCTACCGAAGTATTGAAGCTGAGCAATAGAAGCTCCCATTGCCTCACTTAATTAACATGCCCAATTAAAATTAAACACCTTATCATAACACAGTGTTTCCCATTTTACCTTTATAAATCTCCATCCTCCTATCCTTCACCTCTGTCTCTTCTCTGTCTAAAGGCAGTTAGTCCTTTGTCCTCAACGGAAAAGTTTCTGGGAACTGAATGTCAAATGTCACCTGTGCATAGTTCTCTAAGAAATAAAACCTGGCTGCAGTGCAACATTAAAAGCAGATATTTTAAGAAACTTGCAATGAGATCTATCAGAACTAGGAGTTACTGGTGTGGTTTGGAGCCTTCTATAAGGGCTACATTCCTACAAACCTCCAGGTCACTGAGAGAGACAAGTAGCTGTCTGACTCTGAGTGTCTCCCTTTGCCTTGCCTTGTGGTAATCTTCTAGTGTAAGAATGGGGCTCTTTCCTGAAAGGCTCTCTACTGAAATTCAGAAGACCAAATTATGGGGTCAGGGCTTGAGACAGTGTGCCTCTTGTTCAGCTTCCAGGGGATGCTGGTGGTCACTGGATCATATCCATCCAGAGAAGACATCCAAGAAGAAAGGAGGTATGGGAGCATGAAAACAATGTAGGGATAAGCCTCTGAAATCTGCTGTTTTTAGGGGAAGAGTAGTGATGAGTACTCATGCTATGTTAGAATCCTACAAAGGTGTTATGTCACTGACCTGATCTCCAAGCTTGTATTTTTGTTTTGCTTGTTATTTTGTCTGAGACAGGGTCTCATGCAGTCCAGTCCAAGATGGCTGAACTGTTCATCCTGCCTCCAACACCCAAGCAATAGGGTTACAGGCATGTAAACTCATGCCTGGCTTTTAAAAATCTTTTTATTTACTTGTGTATGTATGTATGTATGTATTTTTTACACAGGAATACACTTTTTGTCTCTGGTTCTCCAGGGACTACTATGTAGGCCAGGCTGACCTCCATCATAGACTTCCAGGAGTCTGCCTCCCTAGTGCTAGGATTAAATCTGTCCCACTGTTGGCTCCTTGCTGGCAGGTTGAGGTGATAGGAGAGAGGTTCCAGTCTCTCCAGGTCTTTCTCTGGGGCTGAGTGAGATGGTGAGTGTCGACAGCCCAAAAGAAACATATCGGGTTGGGAGTCTTGTCAAAGCAGGAACTCAATGTTAATGCATCAGCCTCTCACTTATATAAACTCAGAGCATAGGGAGGGGGATTTTTGGTGGGGTGAGATGATGTAGGAGGTGGGGAAGGGTGATAGAGGGTATGGGGTGGCTGACAGAACCAATGGCAAAGCTTTACATAAGCAACAGTGGGCAGAGGCAGGGCCAAACAAGTCTTGCTGAATCACCCCAATACGAATGTGATTGAGACAGGTCTCAAAACTTGATCAAGGCTTAGGCTCTCCCACAAGGCCACAGAAACTCCAGCCAGGCTCAGGTTTGTCCTCAAGGCCCAATCCAGGGCCAAATTGAGGCCCAACATTCCACTACACCCACTCCAACCAATCTATGTGTGAATGTATATATGTCTGTCTATAGGTTTGTATGCATGTATGTATGTGTGTTTGTATGCATGCTTGTTTGTTTGTATGAAGTTAATGAACTCTGTCTTTTGTTTCATCCACTCAGTGTGTCAGTGTGTGTATGTGTGTGTGTGTGTGTGAGAGAGAGAGAGAGAGAGAGAAAGAGAGAGAGAGAGAGAGACAGAGACAGAGACACAGAGAGAGTTTTCTTTCTTTCCTTCACTTTCTTGTGGGGTCCCAGTTAAAAGAATTCATAGTTTTAGTTTTTCCACTACCCTCAGAGAGTGCCAACCCCAAAAGTTTAAGGTTTGTTCTCTCAAAAAAACAAAAGTCTGTGGAGTAAGTTCTCTAATTTCTGTCTGCCTTTGGCAGAAGCATCTGTAGGTATCTGGATCCACCCCTGTCTTAAAGCATTGACCTACAATGGCTGCCTGCCTCAATTTGCCTACCATATGGATGCCAAAGCTGGTCTTTGGCAAGTAAGTACATAGATTTCCTAATGGTGCTTTCAATATTAGTTCCTAATAGAGTAGATAACTGAAGAGGTAACTCTTACCTTTCTTTAATGTGATAGATGTTCCTTGTACTTTTCTAAATTTAGAAAATATTCTGATAATTGTGAAATATAAATTATTGATTTTCATTCAAGTATGTGTTTTAACTTTTGCAATTTGCATAGTGATCCATAAAGTTTCTAATTTCAAAACTAACATCCAAATGACAAAAGAAAAAAGTAAATCAACATTAGGGTCAGAAGAATAATTTGAATCATAGATGTTAGAATGGAAGTACTGAACCCTTGAGTCGGAAGAAAAAAGTAGGATTATTTCTTAATGACTCACATGGTAGAAACAGATTTAGCACCATGAAATGTATGAAGCTTTTCAAGAGCTTTTGACTGAGTGGGGTGATGGTACATGCCTTTAATCCCAGCACCCAGGAGACAAAGATAGGCATATCTCTGCAAGTTTTAAGCCACCCTGGTCTACACATTGAGTTCCAGAACCACCATGGATATTTCTCAGGAAGTAAAAAGTAGAAACTTAACTTTAATTTTTTTTAAATCTATTTTTAATGATGTTTTAAAAAATGTGTTTACCTTCATTTTAGTCCAACACCTACCAGAGGTAGTGGGAAAGAAAGGATATGGGGAAGTAGATCTGTTTATATATGGTTCTTTGGAGCAACTCCCATCTTTGTTGTTTAGAAATTGGAAGTTTAATTCACAGGTCAGCAGTGGTAGCTCTATCCACTCACAAACACTTCACAGATACACCAGCAGTCTAGTTCTGTAGAGTCGGTATAGCAAGCAGAAATCAGAAGCGGTGGCACTACCTAGCAGAGTCAGGCATGCCTCAGCCTCCACTTGAGTCAACAGGAGGAACCCTGAGGTATTCCAGATGTTCTCTGCAGTGCCTTTCTCAGGGAAGTGAAGATCAGTAAAGATGCAAGACCTACAAGCATTGCACGTCTAGCTCTATAGGCAAGTCAAGCTCAGCCTTTGTCACTGTTTGTTGAATGCTGTTTTTACCCTCCAAACATCACATGTCCTCCATATCTTGCCTCAGCATGTGTCTTACCTCAGCATGTATGTCTGACTCAGCTGATATCACTCTGCCACTCAGCTCAAGTCCACAGAAGCAGCAAAAAACTGTAGCACACCAACAGAAGATTTTTGGTGCATTTCTTTCTATGGGATCCCAACGATTGCATTTCAATTGCACAATGTAAAGCAGACTAATACATGCTTGTCTTTACCAAAGAATCTTTCAATACATGTCTTTTCTCACATGGTTGCTTTAGCAGAACATCCTTTGACCTGTATCTGCTTCAGCTAAACATCCATTCATGAGTGTGCCTTAGTCTCTCACCTGTGTCCACTTTAGGAAAACACTCCTTCATGTGTTTGCCCCAGAAAAATACCATCTAATACAACTGACTTTCGAATGAACCCTTAAGTTATCACTTCCGAGGAGCCAAAGACTCTAACTTGAAAATCCTATGACACATGCCTTTCAAGGCAGTTAGACCAGACTGATTTTGTTACTCCCTGCAACTGCTTATATAGCTTCCATATCAAAATCTGACTTAGCCTGGAAAGACTACCCATTCCTTCTTAAAAATTATTCAGGGCACT
The DNA here is from genome assembly GCA_021653895.1 of Mastomys natalensis. Taxonomy (NCBI): domain Eukaryota; kingdom Metazoa; phylum Chordata; class Mammalia; order Rodentia; family Muridae; genus Mastomys; species Mastomys natalensis. The sequence continues at coordinate 1,549,452 of JAJTUV010000333.1, forward strand.
ACCCTAGCATGCTGGCACATGCCTCTAATCCCAGCACTTGGGAAACAGAGGCAGACAGATGTCTGAGCTTAAGACAATTCTGATCAATAAAGTGAGTTTGAAAATTTTTGTAGGTAGCCATAGAAACCCTGGGGGTGAAGGATAACAGAGTCCTTCAGAAGTTTTAGTTCAATTTCTTGATTTCCATGCAAAGAATTAAGAAAATGGGTGATCCTTTCTCAGACCCCAGATATCTTAATCAAGCAATTGGCTTTTGAAAACACTAATACACTAGAGAAAACCTGTCTCAAAAACCAACCAATCAACCAACCAACCAACCAACCAACCAAACAAACAAACAAAAAACAAATGAAAAACAGAAAACAAAAGCAAAAGAAAGAAACACTACTATATATTCTAAACAGGAAAGCAGGTAAGCTAACTTCAGATGTTCACCTCACCTTCTGCTACTGCAAATCAAATCCCAAAGTCTCATATCCAATGTTGCTACAGAACATCTGCTGCATCCTCTTGTTCTCCCCTGTTCCCCAACTCCAGTGGATCCCATCTATCTTCCTATACTAATCTCTGTTCTCCAACTTGTTGCTTTGTTCCACACCTAACACAAGCTGGCACTCCCTGGGATGTTGTGGCAATTTCCTACCCCAATAAGTCCATATTTAAAAAAATATAACCAGTTATTAAATTTATAAGCTATATGCCTAGATTGGGCAGGTCTATCACTATACTAATTTATTCCCCAGTTATGAGATCCCTTGCTACTTGTGGCTTCTCTGTGCCATATGGTTCTGCTTCATCTTTCTTCGACCTCCTCTTCCTCCCTCCTCTCTGAGACCTCCCCTCCTACCTTTCCCTTCCCCTGCCCAATCTGCTCTAGCCTTTGTTTGATCAGTCAAACACACACACACACACACACACACACACACCACACACACACACACACAAAGTCAAACACACAATAAAGCACTCTACCATCTATCCTAACTTACAGAGTTTGCAATTCTATTCCTGAATTATGTTCTGATTTTAGTTTGCATTACCATCTGAAAACCATCCTTTCAAGTGTATAACATATCTCTCAATACTAAACAACTTAAGTTTGCTTATGAGACTATAACTAGTCTACAGCCCTGTCAGAAATCCAAGAACAAATTAAATACTACCTGAGTATATAAGAAGTAGAAAACATAGCTCCTAAAACTTAAACAGTTTGTAGAGACAGCTAATTACCTGGACTGCCCTTAATTTCTCATAACATTGGAGCTCTGTCTTCAGCATTTTGGCCGAGAATCATCTGTCACACCTTGAACTGAAGCAGGAACCAGGACTAGCTTACCTAGTCTTGGCAGAGCTTACCGGTTGAGTATCCCACATCTGTTTGACTGTTTTGGACAGTATTTTGTCTGTAGATGATATAGGCAATTTCTGCCTAGTGACTACTTTACCACAATAAGCAACCTTTCCTAGAGGTAAAGATGCTCAATATCTTCTTTGAACCATGAAAGGGAAGCTGTCAGAAGCAGACATGTCTCATGGTCAAATGATCCTTAATAATGAAATACTATTCAATGTCACATTCTGCAGATTTCTAATGTTTTGAATACTACCTATCTATGCAAAATATATTTGAACTGTTAAACCTTAACTACTCTTAGACATTTCTATTTGAATAAATTGAAAACACTTTAATATAATTGAATCAGAATCTAACATAACCATGAGTTTGCTATCTGGCCCTTAACTAATCATCCTAAATAGTTTGTAATAACAGCTATTAGAAGGACTGGGTCAACACCTTGTATTCTTAAATGAGTTGCATAGGCACAATGCATAACTAAGAGTAACAATATTAATTTCAAATATTGTATCAATATAGAGATTTATACCAATGAAAACCTTAATCCTATATCAATATGGAAATTCTGTATCAATGTGTGAAATTATAACTTCTGTTTTGCATCAGTTATAAAGATTTCTATCAATGTAAGATTATGGCTATATAATGTTTTGTTTATGAGTAAACTTGAGAGTATGGATGAATGGGTGGGGGAGCACTTTCATGCAGGGAAAAGGGAGGGGGGAGGGTGAATGTGGGATTGGGAGGGATGACAGAGGGGTGACCAGGAAGTGGGATATCATTGGGTGGGGAGTGGGTAGAGATGGTAACTGGAAAGTGGGATATTATTTGAGATGTAAACAAATGGGATGATTAATAAAACTTTTTTTTTTTAAAAAGAGTAAATTTGATAACCTATCCTTATTTGTCTATTCCTCTAATTTCTATGATATTACTGTATTCTCCCTTTTCTCTTCCACCCCCGTTCCCTTTATTTAAGAAAGATGAATAGAGAAGAAGAAAGGAAAAGTAGAAATTCTTGAGTCTGAGCTCTCTAGTTTCCTTCTTGTCCAAAGCTAGAACATTTGCAAACTATCCCTTAAAATTAAACATATCTATAATTCATAAAATAACTAGAACCATCCATCCCAACCTAAGGGACTGGGACAATGATCTTCTTTTGCTTTTTTCTACTGTAATGCTAAGTGCAGGTCCCCAAGACCTGGTTGTTCCAGAGATAAGATAGCCCTCATGTAGACCCAAATGACATTATGTGACCTTGCCCTCAAGTAATTTCTGAATTGTAAATAAAAATGCCTTCAGTTAAAAGCTGGGCAGAATTGAGATAAGCATTTCCTGTTGTTCCTAGCCTGGGGATGGGAGGAGAGCATGACAAAGGTAGATAGAAGAAGGTTAATAGAGGAAAAGCCATCATGAAGTAAGGCTCTTAAAATAATGACCATGTGAATTGGCTAATTAGAGTTACGAGCAATCCAGACAAAACTATGGCAAGTTATATAATGAAATTATTGGCTCATAAATATGTATAATAGTATAGAGGATAGCTATCTGTCCAGCTCTTATGCTAACAAAGACTTATCATAAAATATAAAGGTTGTATATATCTTTTTTCCAGGAACTAAATGGTGAAAGGATGGGTAGAAACTCTGGGTTGAGATCAGATATTTTCTACCACACAAAACCAAATATCAA